>CM022484.1:14009690-14121340 GCA_011952105.1 Coreoperca whiteheadi
GTCTCATGCGCCGCCCAACGTGGGGCTCGACGTTACACACATTTCTAGCCAGGGCATCATATGACCTTCGTTGCTTGTCATTCCATGTTCATCTCTTCATCTTCGCCTTTGGCTTAGTTGTGTCATTAAGAAAAGCAGCTGGACACAGATTCATTGACAGGTTTGTTTGTATGTAAGTGCCATTAGAATTGTGTGTGAACTATTGTAATGTATAACTGTAACCATGGTACGCCTGGCACCGGAGATCTTCACCTTCAACTAAGCTGTTTCAACACAGAAACCTGACTTCCCAAGTATCATTACTTTGATATCCCCTGTGTTTTGTATCAGTAACGGTGGTTTGGTTTTAACATCAGATCTCTCATATATCAGGTGATAGCATAATATGGTTTTACAGTTTACTGCTTCTTGCCACATGACCTTAGATGGCCTGACAGGTTTTGGGCGTTGACTGTGTGTCCTGGGCCCTCCAGCTGTGTTGGCCCAATGTAAATCATTTTACCCTGTCACTGTCGGCCAGTCAAAACACAGGAATGAATGAGGCTGTTGAAAACAGCAGGGTGGTCCTCTGTACACACACACAAACACACACACACATACACACGCAGTGCAATCTGTATGCCTGCTGACTCACACATTTGTGCAGTGTGAGCCCGTTCATTGCAGAAGCAACACATTTTGGCAAAAACAGCTGATAGTAAGCAGTGTGTGTGTGTGTGTGTTTAGAGGATTGAGAAGGACGAGGGTGAAAAAAGGGGAGAAGAACGTAGAATGCCAGAAACAGAGAAGAAAGAGTGAAGGTAATAAATTAAGCAATGGAGAACATTTTTGGTCAGTCAGATGAGAGGAAACACTGCCTCTTACTGGTCATTGTCTGCTACTACAACAGATCAAAGAATATAGATGGAGAGAGGAGTAACATAAGACTAAATTCAGTTGAAAAATTGGGTAATATATCACTTCATTTTTGTGTCTGTGTCATGGTTTTTGATCACTTTGCAGTCACTGCTGCTACCTTTCCGCTTTACAACATTTGAAAGAAACTGCACGAAATGAAGAAAGTCAGATAGAGAAACTGCAACAGAAAAATTGTACATTATTCTTTCACAATCCCTGACTTTGATTGTTTGTGAATCATAGCACACATAATATAATGTCTGTCTATGACCCACAAATCCTTACTACAGTGAGTTTTAAGCAAACACATTACCAACTAGAAAGGCTTCTCACTCATTGTTTTTCTGTGGTTTAGCTGTTTTGGATTCTTCTGATTTTTCTTCTCATCTTTTGTTTATTTTCTTCCTTCAACCATTTTTCTTTTTTTTGTCTGATTCCTTCTTTTTCTTTTCTTTTTTTTCCCCCCTCCCTGTGCATGTTGGAGGTGGTTATAATATAATGAGATTCCCAGTGTCCAGGTGCTCTTTCTAGATAATTACTGAGTGTGTTCTTCTGTAGCCAATCTCCGAACTGAAGCAATACCAAATCTGTCAGTACACACACACACACACACACACACACACACAAACGGGGAAGAGGGAGAGAGAGCATCAAATTAAATCTGTTCCCACTATCTTGTTTCTTATTGCAAGCTAGCCACTCTCCTATCCTCCCTGGCTCTCATTCTTAGATTTTTTTTCAATCATTCTGTTGTCATTCCTCTATTTGTCTCTTTTCTCGTTCTTTCTCACCTTGTCTTTCTCTCATCTCTACATTCTCTCTTTTCTTTTCCAATTTCTCTCCTCTGACCATCCTCTCTGCTTTATCTATCCCACATCTTGTGTAGGTGTATGAGCAGCAGATGAATCGACAAAACATTAGTCAGTTGTCTAGAGAAAAAAAAAGAGGTAGAGGCAGACAACATTGATTCACACACACACGCATTTTTTGTTCTTCAAAACACATCCATCACTTCTTCTGATTGGCTAAAATGATTTATTAATAAGTGTACTGACTGTAGCTGAGGTTCCCTTTAGACTGGACTGAGAGGACCAGAGCACTGCATTGTGTTAAATAAGGAAACTGACTCTTTGCCAAACGAGCTTTTTGGATAACAAGGAGCCTGTTGCAGTTTCACCTGTGTCTGTCCTGTTTTGTTGTGGTTTTATGATGCTGAGCTATAGAGTGCATGGACTGCAGTTAATTAAATAAATAGTGGACCGAAACTATTGCACAATTCAGAGATGAAGAAAGTTTCTTTCTTTAATTGGGGAAAGAAAATAAGTCACTACAAGTACTTACCTTACTGTAACTTAGTACTTATTTGAGTGTGTTATAAAATCAGTGATAATACTACTTTAATTTAGAGATTTTTGAGGAAATATTTTACTCAAGCGCTTTTGGAAAAGGAAGAAACCCAATACCCACCCCAAATGTAGACCTACTTTGGAAATCCTGGTTGCTCCCCTCTTGTCCAGGTGATTGAATAGAAAATGTAATGTGAGCTCATAAAGTTATGCTAACTACATTTATCAAAGTAATTGAGTGGTTGGCTAGTGCTGATAGCTTTAATAACAAAAAAATTAAACAAAACATTGGCATTGGAAAAATGTTTCTCCTGGAGAGTAGGTGTCTGTGAAGAGATTTGAGTTTGTTTTAACCTCACTTCTATCATGTTAGAGGGAAAACACAGTCGCTGTGTTTTTTGAGAGCATCACTGAATTGATGAGTAGTCAAGTCAAGTAACAGCACTTCTACCTGAGGAGGATATTCTAGCACTCTTTCCACCCCTGTTTTTTTTTTTGTCTCAGCAACAGAGAGCACTTGGCATCTCTCTGAGCCTCAAACAAGCATCCTTTTCATAAAGCTGCTGAATCTCTCGGTCTGCTTATGTTTGAATCAATGATGGGTGGTGATAGAGAAACTAAATCTCTTCGAGTCTGGGATTCAAAATCTGAGCACTGAATCAACAATGCTCTCCAATCCATCAGCAGCCACTATCAGACTGTGGCTAAAAGCACACTCATCTAATCTACAAAAGGGTTAAAAACCCTTCTGTTTCGCCCAAATTTCTTCCTGCATATTTTAACACATGCAGTAGCATATATTTCACATCAGCGTTTACTGCTGCCGTGCCGCTGCGTTGTCTGTCAAATGTGCACGCAGCTTGAATAAAGATCAGAATTGTGTTATTCATTACATTCAATAAATGTACAGGGATCTGTCTTGTTGAGATTGGTGCAAAGACTTACTGCATACAAGCAGCACTGGCATGCATGTGACAGTGACAGCAGGACCTTGTAGATGTCAGCCTGTCACTGTAAACATATGCATTTAAATGAAGCAGTTTTTCCTGTAAATCATTACAGTTCTACTACTATACCAGATGATTATTTTTTGTTTGTTTGTGTTTCATTCAAAGTCATTAATTAAGAAATATATATGTATGTATGTGCTTTTGATGCTGTATAAATAAAATTTATTTGCATCTTAGGTTGCAGTATTATAAAAAACAAACAAACAGTGGCATAGTAAGTGGATCATCAGTTAAGATAACTAATTTGTACAAGGTCAAGAATGAACTCTCAAAGGATATTCTGTATGTAAATGTAGAAGTGAATCACAATTTCAGGCAGCTTAAACTTCTTTCTCTTTGTCATTTATCTTTATAACTAATAATAATAACTAGTTATTTTCTTAGTACATTTTTATTTCCATGCCTTTCCAAAAATAAGCGCCTTTTAACATGGCTTACCAGACACTACTGTCATCATTCATAACATTATTTATACATCTACATAACTTCAAATTGTGCATATAGATGAAAGACAGAAACAAGAAAAAAATGTTTGCTACAGCTGTTTATCTTGATAAATGGTGTTATGTGTCTTTTGGTCAGTTTGGTAGACATTTTAAAATGTGCTGCTGCAGTAACAGTGGACACAGACAGAGGGCGCTACATCACTGAAACTCACCACTGACATACTTGACACTGGAGAGAGAGAAGGAGGGAGAGAAGAGGAAAGAAAGACAGGGTGAAATGTAGAGGGGGAGATGTAGGAGTAGAAATGGAGAGAAGTAAGTAGGAGAACAGAAAAAGAGAGAGAGAGAGAGAGAGATTGGATAGGAGCATGAGGAGATAAACGAAGACATAACAGTTAAAGGTGACATTTTAAACACTGGTGTGAATTCTCCCCCCACATCTCTCTTCCTTTCTCTCTATTTCTCTTGTGAAGACTTGTTTTGCCTGCTTTCACCCAATTAGTTTCACATTAATTCCATCCTTCCTGTATCTCACTTTCTCTCAACCTCTATCTGACCACTACCCCCCCCAACACACACACACACACACACACACACAAACCCCCAACTCCGCCCCAAATGGCCTCCAGGCCATTTGCTTCCACTCAAGCAGGGCTGCACCATTAGTGACCAGGAGGGGAATTGTTGTTCTCTGCATGCAACTGGGTACAGGTGTCTGTCACTCTCTCTCTCACTCTGTGTGTGGTTTAAATATTACCTATCATACTTTCTGTAGTTGTGCATGTATGTTTTTCCTCTGCTATAAGAGATTATTACAGACATATTAATTTTGGTTTTACCTATTGATAAAGTGGTTTAGATAATGTGCTGTGTTGCCATTTTTACAAGCTATCTGATAGTCTGGCCAATTATTTATTGGACTTGGTACTTCAATGAGTACAGTGTTATCATAACTAAAGATGAAACAATCAGTTGATTGTTCAATTAGTTGCTCAACAGAAAAGTAATCAGCAACTATTTGATCATCGATTTACCATCATTTCTTTAAGCAAAATGGCACAAATTCATTGGTTCCAGCTTCTCAAATGTGAATATTTTCTAGTTTACTTAGTTTTCTGTGATATTTAACTGAATATCAAATGATTTTGGACTGTTGGTCAGACAAAACAAGACACTTTAAGATGTCACCTTGACAGCAGCTATATTCATATTTATTAGTTTCAGCTTTTGTCATAACCAACAGAAACAATGGCCAAAGCTACAAATACAAGACCCGGGTTGTAATAAACCAGAATTATCATTTTGTATGCATGTTGCTATGTAGTTTACTGTAAAAGAATAAAAATAATCCCTGTCTCTGAGTGACACACACATACTGGTGCTGTTGTAGCCACACACATTCTACCCGGCAAAGCGTGACTCAACAGAAATCTGTTCTTCTCTATTGTTTCTGCTTTCTCTATCAGTGTCTCTCTCTTTCTCTGTTTCTGTCAGTGTCTCCCTCTCCTCATTTTCTTTCAATCAATCCCCTTCCGTCTCTCTTCACTTTCTTACCCTCCTTTTCCCCATGACTGGATACAGACAAACACACAGACCCCTCCAGCTCTCCCTTCAGCCTTGCCCACCCTCTGTGGGCGCCGTGCCCAGAGAGAGGCAGCGTGAGCTGGGCGAGGAGCCCCAGGCAGAACCCCGCAGCCCTGCCAACTCCCTGGAAGCCTAGAAAGAAACCGTAAAGGAGGGAAGGAGAAAATGAGAAGATGAGGGTTAGGAGGAAAAGAGGGGGAAGGAGAAGGGGGTAAAGCGAGGGAAGATGGGGAGAAGTGAGTGGAGAGGATGAAGAGATAAGAGGATGCAAAAGAAGGGGAGACATGAAACAGAGGAGAGGGTAAGAGATGGGGGAGGGGGAAACAAAAGGAGATTAGATAGATAGATAGATCGATAGATAGAGAGATACAGAGAGAAGAAGACGAAAGACAGAGCAAAAGGAGAAAGTGTGAGGCAGCAAGAGAAAAAGTGAGAGCTGGGCAGACAGCCAGCTCTCCCAGGAGAGAGAGAGAGGTCAGAGCGATGGACTCATCTCTGGAGAGACTGTGTGTGTGTGTGTTTGTGTGTGTGTTTGTGTGAAAGACAGTGGCAAGAGATAAAGGCAGGAGGAGAGAAGAATACAGAGGAGGGGGGCGCGGTGTGGGGGGGGGCAGTGGAGCGCAGAGACAGAGAGGAGGACTTGTATAAGATACATAGTGAATGCCTGAAATGCGACCTTGGAAATCTATATCTGTGTATTTGTGCCTGTGTCTGTATGTGCTTGCATTTTTTTTCTTTTGTACTGCATGTATATTTAAAGGATCAGGCATTTTCTTCTAGTCAACAAAAATCCCATGAAAAGCCCACACCAACCGTGTGATACTACGTCTCTCAATACTTTGACTTCCCTACCCTGTCTGTGGCCCTCACCCTCAAGCCCATTGGTTCCTACTGAAGACATACACCTTTAACAATGTGTCACAAATATATAGTTAAATTTTTTCCAAAAGGTTCAGTAATTTTATAAGACAGCTGGACACTGCAGTTATTAGCAATCGTTACTCAAACATGAGTAAACAGTACATGTTGGACTATTTTCGGCCATGGATCACTATAACACACGCACTAGTGTGTATTTACGGCAGTAGGAAGGAAGGTATATGCTAGCCTGATAATGAGACTGAGCTGACATGTTTGACTTCATTCATCCGGCCTCACATTTTGTTCTTGTTAGCTAATTACTTGTTCAGGGAGGGGCGGGAAGTGATGTACCTGTCACGCCACTGTCTTTTTCAGTTGCCATGAAAGCTGTCAGTGGTTGTTAGGAGGAGTTAACTTGACGTTTTTCACATTGATTATAGAAATATGTCAATTTAACACTTGCTATTTCTGTGAGTCAACGCACAACGACCTGTACAGCTAGATAGATAGCTAGCTATGTAGCGAGATGGCGTCCGTATTCTTAATCCTGACGAAGCTCTGACTGGTCAATTGTGTGGTTTACTGATGGGTTTTTAATAGTGTTTGTACAACAATGGAGCTCTATGGCATGGAAGAATAACATATCAAGCTTTGGCTACACATCAACAGTACTTGTTAGTAGGATCAATTAAATCTTGGTTTTGGTCTTTTAATATGATTTGTTGACAATTAGAAGAAATATAGAAAATCACACATCCAGTATTATAGCATTCAGGTCAAGTTTTAACCAGACAGTATCTGTTTTACTGTTTGTATTCTTGATAACGCTGAGGGCATTGTGGGTTGTACGAGGATATCTGTGTGTGTGTGTGTGTGTGTGTGTGTTCATGCACAATCTGTGTGTTCAAGGGCAGTGCAGGTCATAGAGCGCCGTGTGTGTCTATATCAGTATCTGGAGGCCATAGGATTACGTGACCTTGCATGCCACATGTGCTGTCTTCCACTCACTCACTCACTCACTCACTCACTCACTCACTCACTCACTCACTCACTCACACACACACACACACACACACACACACGCTCAAACAAAAGCTTCATGAAATCCTCTGACTCCTTAGGGTCTTTATGAGGCTCTTGCATTGGTCATGGAGAGCTAGGCGATAAGGAGGAAGAAGGAGGAAGATGAGAAGAGGTTGATCTGGGTAGCAAAAGACAAGAAGAGAGGAGTGAAGGCAAGGAGAGCATGAAATAAAAAGAGATGGAAAGAGGAAGGCAGAGAAAAGATGACATGAATAACGAAAAGAGGCAAATGTGGAAAGCGCAACCCTATCTCTTATAAAATACATTCATATGCTGCTTATTTCCTTTGCCAAATATGATGTGGAGGAATTGGAATTGGTGGAATTGTATCAAATTGCTGCCTGAATCATGTTCACTGGAAACGTTTTTTCTGATCCAGGAAATGTGACATCCTTATTGTACACAAAAGTCTTAGGGAGGCATTCAAGGTGGAGGATTTGGCATACAAAGAACAGGACACCAGAGACTGGGGTTCATGGCCTGTAACAGACATATTGTGGGATTTGAGCTACTGAAACAACTGGTGAAGCTTAGGAAAAGACTAGCTTTGGTTAAATATCAAAAAAGTAAAATTGTCCAATTATGTCAGCGTTGACTTTTTCAGCCCATGATCTTTTCCTAACCTTCACCAAGTGCTCTGAGTTGCCTAAACATTACTATAAACATGATTATTGTGAGGAAACAAATGAAATGGATTGACAGGGATCATTTTGAAGATAGGTTAAATTTCTTTGTTGTTTACAGAATCGAATCTAATTGGCTTTATGCTTCATATCAAATGAATTTTCTAATGTAACGCTGGTAACTCAATTACAGTGTATTATTCCGCCTAACCTAACCTTAAAAATCATTAATACTACAGGCAAAGTGCACAGCATAATGATGTTACACACTCAAATAAGGAAATATCTTCCATAAAATATATATAATTACCACTAATTCAGTTATATAAATCATCAAGTAAATGTATGTAGTCCACAAAAGTAACACATTTTACACTAATGCAAATTGGTTGTATATTAACGGAATTTTTGGGACATATGGTATGAAGACAGAACAGAGAGAAAAATACAGACAGAGCAGGAGGAGAAGGTGAAATTAAGGAGATGGTTTGGGTAAAGCTGGGGCCCTGAGGGCTATGGACATTATTCCAGTTTCTGTGTGTGTTCATGTGTGTATAAGGACAGGTGGGCATCTTCCTGTCCTCTTTGCCTCCATCTCTGTTTCCCCTAATCATTCACCCTCCCTCTCAATCAATCTGGAGTCTTTAGATTGTCTTAAGTTTGAACTGAAGAATTTGTGTGTGACTGTATTTGCTAGAGGGCCAAAAATCAAATATCATATTTGATTGGGCGCTTGTGTGCGTGTAGTTTACGTTTTTATCAGAACAGTCTATACACTTGTGTTGTATGTGTCTGTGTGTGTTTTTGCATTTGTTTGAGTGTGTGTGATCTGTTTAAGTCTTTATGTTCGTTTGTGTGTGTGTCCCTGTGTTTGAGCTTGTGTATGTGTGGGCTAACGCTGCGATCCCTTGCTGTGTGCGTATGTGTAAGACTGTGCGTGTGTGTGCCACAAGCCCCAGTGAGATCCAGAGAGCATGACGGAGAATGACAGGTTGATTTATGGCGAGGCTATAAGTAGAATGACTACTGCTAGAGAGAGAGTGTGTGTGTGTGTGTGTGTGTGTTTGAGGGAGAAAACACGGCAGAAAGGGATGGAAAAGAGGCGTAGGAAAGGAAAGATGGTGAAGAGAAAGAGGTAGCGATTGGGAATGATGAGAGAAAAGGGGATGCAGAGAAAGAGAGAGGTGAATGACAATATGGGAAAGAGAGGAAAACAGTGATGGGGAAAAGCAGGACAGAAAGAGAAAGGGGTCAGAAAAGGGACTGATTGGGATTGTGGGAGTGGGATTAATTTGCCTATTTGCATATTAAGAATGACAGAAATAAAGAGAGAAAATATGACCAAGCTGCTGCTGCTGGGATGAAAAGCTTGATAGAGGAAAAAGAGATACAGGCGGAGAGAAAGTTTAGTTATTGTTTGCGAAGGAGCCTCTGTGAGTTGGTTTAATGACAAACTCAGCTCGGCTCACGTAGTACAGCATTCTGTGAGTCTCAATAGGAAAATAACATTATCTCCACAATTACATTTATGCTTTTAGACAATTAGCTGATGTTGTTATGCAGAATGACATACACAGAGTGCAAATGAGCTTCAATTCCCAGATCAGTAACAAAATAGAGCGAATGATTTTCAGGAAAACAGATTTATACCTCTTATACCTTGATCTCAATGGTGACCCATTGTGTATGGTGTGTATTATCCAACCTGACTTCGTGACCCTGTTACTAACCAATGCTGAATAACACTGGTTGGTTTTGATATGAAAGGGTAAACACATGCTTTTATGGTTTAGTCCTTCATTTTTAATTTCTTTGGGGCATTTTATGCCTTTAATAGACAGAGATAGAGAAAGAGATGGGAAATTACATGCAACAACGACTTTTAGCCCATCTGACTTAAATTCTACACCTTTCAATCTCAGAGATACAGTATTGGACTTCAACATGGATTTAGAGAGTAGTTTATTGTATTAAAGCAGCATTCCAACAACTTCCAACATCAAGATCAGTTCCCTTGATATAGTCGAGTACAAATTAGCCTGTAAAACCACTTGTGTAATGTCTTCTGTGGCTCTGCAGGGGTCTATCTGAAGTCTGAAAAAATAACCCCTGAGGAAGTCAGGGGATCTCAGCCTGAGCTTAGAGAGTGTAAATTTATAACAGACAGCCAAATTGGGGGCATGGAGTTTGAAGGACATGAGCATTTGCCAGGCAGGGAAGGTCTAATGAAGAGACACTGTTGAACTGCATTATGGGAAATAACTGCACTTCAGCAGTACACACTTACCTTTGGAAAACCAACCTTTGACTTGAGCGTGTGTGTATAGTAATTATGTAAAAGGGTCTAATGTGAACACAGCTTTATGCCAAAAGACAATTAAAATTGTAAAACCCAATCAGAACATAATGGTTTGACCAGACAGTGAACCAGTGATAAAGCAATTGAATGCCTTAGATTTGATTTGTTACTTTACCAATGTACTTTATTTTGAAATTTCAGAGATAAGAGAATGGATTTTTTCCAAGAGACATGTATTCACTCACAGTGAAGCTTTTAATTTGAAACAGCAGACATTAAGTTTTAATGGGATAATTCAGTTTGAACTGTTAGTCTGAAATCTAAGTGTTGTCATGAGATTTGTCCGTTTTTATATGGAAACGCGAACTGTTTGAAACACACACACACACACACACACACACACCTGCCAGAACAATTGCTCCCATGACAACCTGGCAACCAAGAGGGCTTTGAAGAACAGGTCAGTAGTTTTGTGTGTCTGTGTGTGTGTGTGTGTGTGTTTCCAAACATCAGTGCAACCAGCAATTTCTATTTTCTTTCTCACCCCAACTTCTTTTTGTTGCTGTTATCTTTTCAAGTCTTTTTCTTTTCTTTTCTGTTTTGCATAGGAAACTGTTCTCATCTCTCTGCCCTCAGGTGAAACAAAAAAAGTGAAATAATGTCGAAGAAATCAGGAAAAGCAATAAAGAGTGTTTTCAAGAGAGAGCGCGAGGGAGGTTGAGGAAGGAGTGTGAGAAATATGAGCGAGAGAGGTCGATAGAGATAGAGAGAGAGTCTTTGATCTCTCTCCTGGTGGGAGCTGGTCTTGGCATCCAGCCAGAAAACCCCATGGCACACATACACACACACCAAATAGACACACACATATTTAGGTCTAGCTGGCCTGCTCCAGGGCTTTGTTGATTATTTCTGCTGGGAGGATCAAAGACGTCGAACCCCCTCCTCCATCCTCCATCCATCCATCCTTCACCTATCTGTCTGTTCACCAGCCCATTCATTCATCAGTCAATCCATCCATTCCTTTATCAGATAGATAGAAACAGATAGAGGATGAGCCTCGAAACCTATTGTGTTCTCTACTTCATTGTCCTTACAGTAACCCATTTCAACAAAAAAATGACACAGCTAAATGTATTTGGAGTCTATGAGCTTTAAGAAAGGACAAAGTGGCTTTGGTGAAATCCAGGTTTCAAATGTTAGGATGTCTGAGCAGTCTGAGTCATCAGACTCAAGGATTGCCTCCTTCCTGAGAAAAGGGACTTCACGTCTCCAATTGTAGGTGTGGGTTCAAATCCCATTCCCGATGCAGGTTTCATGCCGTTGTTTGATAATACTGTCCATGTAAAACTCCTTGAATATGCACCTGCATTGACCTGTAGGTCTAAATTAACTATACAACTAACCAAAATACCTATATGACATCGAGTGAGCTGCAAAGGGGACATATATTAAGCTAGTTGTTGATTAGCAGAATGTGTCCTCAAAATGCAACGTTTCTTTGTATTCAGTTTTGGAGACAACATGAAGCTGTCCACTCTGCCTTCCCTCCTGTTTTTAAAGGAGACTCTTTTAAAACACTAGTAATTCAAATAAGCATTTTTGGTGATATAGATGCACCCTGCGAGCCATATACATACTACAGCCCACATTTACATCATTATTGTTATAGCAAGAAAAGTGTCTCGTTATCACAACAGAGCATGTCGTTATAAGGGGACAGTTAATGGTATATCAACATATAAACACCTTGTTATGATAATGAGATAGAATGGATGAGTGGGAGCCTTTGAATGAGCTGATGAGTCTTCCTTTTAGGACTAAAGTGACATGGGATGGTCATTTATATGCAACCACTGTGATACATTTTGTCTATTCTGCTGTTCTGTAGTAGAGGGAATTTACTTAACGAAAGTGACATTTAATATTTTGCTTTATTCCGTATGAGACAGCTTTTTCTGCCATGCTTCGCTCATCTGCCTTTAACCTTCAGCTGTGTAGCTGAAGATCCTTTTCTCTTTATAAGTATGGCTAATCTCCAAGATAGTCTTCAGATTAAATCATTCAAACTATTTATGAGAAATCGGTTTCATGCGCAACCCTTTTTTGAGTCTAAGTTTTTTTTTTTCAAATGGATGTAGCCTGGCCAGTTCAGTCGGTAGACCATGAGACTCTTAATCTCAGGGTCCCAAGGTGGGGAAGGAGCTTTTGGATGAAATGGTTAGTAAGTGATTAGATAGAATCACTCAGCTTCTCTATACCCTGTGTTTTAGAGGGAACGTTAAAAAAACAATTCCATCATATATTTCTTCCAAAAGAGAACAAATGTCATGGAGTAAAAACATATCAGGTTCACAGTGTCAACTTGTGCTTATAAGAATTGTTACTTTACATTGTTATCAATTGTTTCAGGCCTCCTATAAATGTGGACACCGATAATTTGTGTACTTGTAAATTGTGAGGTCCAGACTGAACACTAGTTTTCAGTTGTCAGGATGGCCGAGCGGTCTAAGGCGCCAGACTCAAGGACTGAGTCCTTCCTGTACTAAGGGACTTCTGGTCTCCAAATGGAGGCGTGGGTTCAAATCCCACTCCTGACAAATAATTTCATCTACAGAGAAACTCCCTTTACTAAAGGGCTGTTTAAAATCATCATGTTATGTCTTTGCATTTTAACCTACTCTCTTGTCATTTAACGCTGTTAGAGACGATGCATTTCATGAGTTTTGGATGTGCAATAAAGGATGAAGTGTTGAAGTCAGGTGACCTTTGTCAGGTGACCTTTATCACCATGGTAACAATAGCCAGGTGACCTTCATCGTCATGGTAATAAAAATAAACACGTGGTTAATGTTGTGAAACTGTTTGGTTAGGTTTAGGCACCAAAACCACTTGGTTAGGTTTAGGAAAAGATGATGCTTTGGGTTAAAATAACTATCCCTACATACCATACCATAGTTACGTCAGTCAATTTACATGTGTAAGTTAAGTTACGTTACATAGGCCTACGTGACATAATTTAAAAACATTACTGACGTGTGACGTGACTCATGATGGATGGACACACACAGACTATGTATGTCAACTCTGTCAATGTTGCCTTAACCCAGCACATCTGTGGTTGTTGTACCCTGAAATACTCTATAGGTTTAGTATAGAAATAACTGAACTGTCTGAAACAGAATAGCTACCACAAATGTAGACAATGATCTCAAATAATGTGTAATTTAATTAAGCCAGTACAGTACCGAGAATACTTCATTTGGAGGGAGAGGTTGTTGGCTAACCATTAAGAGTGATATTTAGGATGCCACCATGGTTTACATGAACAGATTATCACACAGGCAAAAGTGCAGGGCCAAAGGGAAGAAATGTTAGGTTGTAAATGTATATCAGGTTCAGAGTGTCATCTTGGGCTTGTAACACTGGTTACTTCATTGTGTTTTTTCTTCTCAGCAAAGCTGTTTCTTTATCAGATTGTCTTTTGGTATGTTTGTCAAATTGAGGCCAAATGAATGGACTTTAATACTGTAAATTATATGAGAGGGTCGTTTTTGGCCTGGATTTATTCTGAGCGTTGTCTGTGTAATCCTGTTTATCCAGCGTGTGTGTGTGTCCATAGTGGGGAGTTTGTAGCTCTGGATGGGGCATAGAGTGACGTCAACAGCTGCCATCAGCAAGGTCGGAGCCCTGTGTGTATGTGTGTGTTTGTATGAGAGACAGTCTGGAGACACAGTAACATCTTCAGCTGTTGCTTGACTTGTAAAAGAGTCATTATCACACACTCAGTAGTTGTGTCTTTCTTTCTTTCTCTTTAATTTTTTCTTTTGTCTGCCTAGTCAAAAATCCTTTACCCCCTAAATTTCCAGATTTTACACCCTCAGTCTCCTTTTTCTTTTCCTTTTGTTCCTCTTATTCTTGAAATAATCTGTGTTCCTAAAAATGTCCTCTTCCCTTTTTCTCCCATCTGCATTAATCACACCAGTCAGTGGCAGGCTGAATCAGCTGCTTATGAATTCTCTCTCTTTGTCTCTTTGAGCCGTGGAGCCTGAAGGTCTAACCTTCCGATGAACTCCCATAGCTGTGTGTGTGTGTGTGTGTGTGTGTGTGTGTCAGGGCTGTGAACCCTCACCTCTGACCCTCAGTGCATACCTGTCTGAATTTACAACTCAACTTCCACATAATCCTACACTGAGTATTATCTATCCATCTATCCATCCATCGCATTTTTTTTCTCTCTCTTCTCTCCTTCTCTCTATGAGGCCTCAGTGCCTAAGGCCGGATGTAAGGGTCATTAAAGGAGCTGTGTGTGTGCGCACTTCATATTGAAAACGAGGGCACTGTCCATTCCCCCCCTGTCTAAAAAGGAAATACCAAATTACTGAGGGCCTCTCTCTCTCTTTCTCTGACTCTCTGACTCTCTCTCTCATCTCATCAATGTTTCATATGATCTTTTTGACAGTTTTGTCAAAGAAGGCAAAAGCGAAATTTTCAGTTCTACCATTGTAAAATCAATTTTACATATAACAATCTCTACATTCTGTATTCTCTCTGTTCTGTTATTTCTTTGTTTCAAAGTGAGAGTGTGTGAAAGAAGTCCTCTTCCATACGTCCTCTTCTATACATATACATACATTCATAGTATATTGTAACAACTAAGAACATCAATCTTCTATTTAAACATAAAAGATGTAAGATACATAACTATAACCATAAAGTTCCATTTTGTGTATGAACACATGTTGTCCTTTGAATCAAACGGTTAAAGCATTTAGGTATGTTACAGTTTTTCTCCATTGGTTTGGCTAATTTCTTGAAACAGAAATTACATTCTCAAAATTGTAAGATAATTTGGCAAAACAGTCTTACAGTTCAGCGCAACACTACAGCTCACTTGCAAAAGCTAATATCTCTCCTAAAACTGTTCACTCATGCTCCAGAACTAAATTCCTTTCCCATATAAATAGTCAGTGCCACCAAAATGGCAAAGATCCTTCTCAATTGCTTTGGCTCATTTCTTGAAACAGACCGGACATTCTCAACACTTGGCGCTTTTGCCAAAATAACGTGGATGGTTTGGCACAACACCATGGATCACCTGCAAAAGCTCATACCTCTCCCAAAACAGTTCACTCGTGTGTCAAAACTAAATTTCCTTCTCATTTAAACAGTCAGTGCCCCCAAAATGCTTCGTCCCTTTGGCATTGTGTAAGCACTGCAAGTCAAAATGTTTAGATGTTTTGTCACTATGGCAGAGGACCAGTGAAATATCCCTCATGTCCACCTCATGTCTTAGCCCAGTCCTTCATTGAAAATGGTTACTGTACTGTTTTTTCTCTAGCTAACAGAATTCAATTGTGTATAAAACTGAAAAAAATAAATAGGATTTTAGGGTGAGAGCAGCCTCCAAGGTTCGACATCACACATTGCACTCATACTGCCAAGGAAATTGTAACCATTATCATTCACACACATAAAGTAACTTCCATACATCAGAGTAAAAAGAAAATGTTCCAAGGGATTCACATATGGTATTCATGGTATTATGTTCTTGACTCATTTTGACTATTGTGCACGTGATGACTTATACAATGAAATGACGCTGACACGTTTTGGAGCGAACGACCATTAGACTGAGAATCAAACAATCAGTTTAGCTCAACAAGATCTATTCACTTGGAAATTGTGCTAAATGTCGGCTACCTGTACTTAATCCTTTGCAAAGAGGTACTGAGACATTGAGATGTGTGTTTAGACATTTGCAATTTAATGAAATGAATGAGAAATGCTATTCTGTTGTGAACAATTGCCAAGTGATTTGGAGATTTTTCCTTGTTGTTTTGAGAATGTAATTTCTGTTTCAAGAAATGAGCCAAACCAATAGAGAAACTGTAACATACATTATACTGAATGTGAGTAATATATATTGTCTGTATGACTGTGTATATGATCTCATAAGTCACAGATGATTTCATACATTTTCATATGGCGACCTGAAATAAGTGACAAATTAAAGAGGAAATTAACCTGAAGTGTTTATAAAATGTTGGGCCACCAGAACAGTTTCAATGCTCCTCTGGAAATCTACTGGAGGGATGAACGTTATTCTTCTGTTAGCGATATTCTCTCATTTGTTTGTAATGATAGTGGTGGAAAGTACCGTCAAACATTTCGGACCAAAATCTCCCCTAGGCGTTTAGTTGGGTTGAGATCTGGTGACTGTGAATGTTTATCCACCTGGCTGCCATATTGTTCAAACATCTGAGGACACACGTTTCTTTATATTTGATGGTTTCTTTTTCTTCCATTTGATTTCCTGTCCCTTTGAGGGTCACCTTGCTGTCTACCGTGAATAGAAATGTTGTAAGCATCTGTATGTTGTAGTTGAGAATATAACAGTTTTTGTTCCCACAAGAGTCATTATGAAAGATTTATAGAAATCCTTATCGGTCCTGAGCTGGCAAAATCCCAGAATGTCCTACATGGAACATTTACTCTATAGCTGCCTGCTGTACCCATATGACGCCAGCACAAAAAACAATAACAAAGCATTTACAGAATATGGTGTATATGGGAAAAGAGCTAGAGACCAAACTCATGTGAACTTTTCTTACCATCTTTTTTTCCTTATTCTTGCTTTTTAGATTGTCTAGGTTTTAATAATTAGACATAAAAAGTTCTTATACTAATTATACTGTATGTACTATTGTAAGAGCAGTTTTGTAACATACTAATATCAGTATTTTATAATTCTGCCATCACATAAATTAATTTATAAAGACAATGTTCATGTCTTGTTTACAGTAAAGTAATTTCATCATCTTTGAGGACCATCTTGTAGCAATAAATGAGATTTAGATTGAGATGATAGAAAAAATTTATGAGGAGAAAAAAAGAGAAGAAAGAGTGAAGGCAAGAGAGGCAAATAGAAAGAAGCCAGAAAGAGACAGCAAGCAAGTAGAGAAGAAAAAAAGCTGTGTGTGTGTGTCAGGGAGCCTGCCAGCCAGCAAGGCTGAGCTGGAGGGCCCCTGCTGGGGATGCAGGGTTCAGGCAAGCCCCCTGCCTCCACAAGCCCACTGGAGCATGCTGGGTGAGGGAGAGGGGGAAGGGAGATATGGAGAGAGAGAGAGAGAGAAAAGAAAGAGAAGAAGGGATAGAGGGAAAGAGGTGGAGACAGACAGACAGCCAGACAGCCAGCCAGCCATGGGCGAAAGAGGGGGAGGAGGAGATGTTGATGTAGAAAGAGAGGTAGAGAAGGTAAACCCAGAGCTGGAATGTGAGAGGAATGCAGGGAATGGTGGAGATTTCCTCTGGCTGGAAAGAGTGAAGGCAAGAAAGAGAGAGGTGAAGGAGGAGGAGGAGTTGGGAGGTTGAGGCATCCTGGAGACCTAAGGCTCTGCAAAACACTCCTCTAATGTATTCCTCCCTCCCTCACTCCTTCACTTTAACTCCTCCTTTGTAGACACGCAACAGATCCAGATGTTTTAAGTGGCTTTTTCACCAGACACTCAGATCGGTTCACTTACTCGCTTGATCCAGAGCTTTCAACCTTATCACATGGTCTTTCACCAGCAGATGGAGTTGCACAGTTGTCTCCATTATCCTGAGCATTTTCAGATTCCATGTTGGCTTAGAGGTTGAATTCGATAGTACTTTCTTGACCATTCAAGACCGTGTGAAATGGTCATATACTCTGGAACAAGCTTTGTCAAGCTTAACTTTTAAGGCGGTAGGTAAGGTATTTTAAAAGCTTTAACAATTGAGCTTTATATGAATATTATGAGATGATTGTTCCTTCTTGTGAATAAAGAACAATGATGAGTAGGAAATGTGTAATTTGTAATAAAGCAGAAGGCACTGTGCTACACTGGCTTTAACTGCTGAAGTGATAATGGGTGCATGAAAGTTAACTGAACAATAGATTTACAGTTTAGACTAGGCAGACAGCTCTTTAATTTTATACAGAAAACAGTTTGATTTTAAAATGTTTGGTTATTCTTGAATATAAATCTTAAATGACAGTCTAGAACCAGGGGCATACAAAGTTGTGTCATCGGCATATTTGTTGAAGAATTGAATAAGTCGAAGAATGGTCATTTATAAATAATGTGGTGGTTCCCATCCTGGGGTTAAGACATTACAAGTGGTCACAAGATGGATCTATAAGGTCAGCAGGGTCAGAAATAGACAGAATTATAATTTTTGGACTTTACTTTTGTACTCTACTCTTACTTACTTTACTTTACTCTTTGAGTATTTCTTGTGAAATACTATTGGTATTACCTCTTCAGGCCATGTGAGAAGGGAAATGTTACACTTCGACTGAACTCCGCACAACTCATGGCCTTGTACCCTGTGGTGGAGGGTCAGAAGAAGACATGGCCTCATATTAAGGGTCACAAGCAAAAATTCCAATTGAAGGATGTGATGTTGAGAATTTTACTGACTTAAGCTTATATTTTATCCACCTTTTTATTTCCCACTAGATTCCTGAGTATAATTTATTCAATGACATACTACAGTTAATTGAGTTTACAAAAATGATACTAATAAAGTATAAACTAGTTGGCTTGAAAACATGCAATCACCAAGCTCTTTGTCTCCTCTGTCTGCACGGTTACAAGCAATGAAACATACAAAATGCAAAATGTGTACTCTTAGGCAACACTTTCTCCATTAATTTATGCTCTTAGACTATAATAAGACATAATCCAGCAAGCATAACCTAGGAGTTGTAATCAATCTTTAAGGTTTTTGGAGCCTGTGAATGTTTGTTAGCCTTTTTCTATTTTATCTTTGCACCTCTTTATGTCTGTATTTTCTTTTCTCTTTTCTTTCTCTCGTGTTCTTTTCTGTTCATGTATTGGCATGACTGTGGAGCAGTATTGCCAAAGCTTCTAAACACAGCAGGAAATCTTTGTTTCTTACCCTTCCTCACTCTCTGGGGGATTTGTGAGACATTTTCTTATTTGTCATTTTTTATCTGTGTACGTAGCCGCTTGTGTGTTATATGTGGGGTTTTTTTCCTTGTGTGTGTGTTGCCTGTGCAGCACCTCCATGTCTCCAATCACCATCTCTCTCATCCTGACAACAACCCCTTTAGGAGAAAAAAGGAGTAGGGTGCAGGGATGGAGGGAAGAGGGTGAGGAAAAGGCAGGAAAAAGAGGAGGAGGAGTGCAGGGAGGTGGATCTGAAAAGAGTTTCTGAGGAAGAGAAGAAGATATAAGCAGCAGGATAAAGAGAAGTAGAGGTAGTAATGCGATATTACGAATTGGGGGAGGTGGCAGAGAGGTGTGGGGAAGGTGAGAAGTGTCAAGTGTCACATTTACACATGTATGGGAGGAGAGGAGAGGAGGTGGGTGAGGGAGGGCAGGTCGACTCACACTGAATGTGGTGACAGGATAGTGGTACCACAAAAATCAATAGGCCTGTCGGTGCTATGTTCGTGAGTGCGTGTGTGTGCGTGTGTGTGTGTGTGTGTGTGTGTGGCCAGTGAGTCTGAGCTTTAATTGAAGTCCTGTGTCAGCACCATAGTAATACAGACTACGGGATGTTCAGTAGTTGTATTAACTTTCACCTCTCTAAACAGAGCTCCCTGTTCTCAGTGTCTTCCTTTTCTCTTTGTTTTTTATCCTTTTTTTTAGCTTATGATATGGAGAAGGAAGGAGGGCAGGAGTAACAGAAGAAAAGAATAATACTGTTTTTAACATATATGATATTTAACAATGGTTTCCAGTGTAACTGACCTGTATTATCTGATTAAAAGATAGTCCAACAAGATACTTATGTAGGTGGGACAGACAGCTGGTTCATCCTCCCCTTCTTCTTTGTCTAACACCACTGTTAATCCTGTTATCTTGTATACTACCATCTCATGTTGTTCAAAACCATTCTGCCCATCATTTGTCTCCATATGCCTTATTTCCACTGCATGGTATGGCTCAGCTGGACTCAGTTTAACTCAACTCGCTTTTAGTACCAGGTACTTTTCTCAGTTTCGTTTTCTCAATGTAGGCGGATTCTTAGCTGATCATCATAGCAACACCACGTGAAACTACTGTGGAGACCACAAGAACTGTGAGTGGTCAACTTGGGCTGATTGTGTTTCTCCCACAAGTTTCTGAAAGTGAAGACAACATTAAGGAAGTTGGAGAAAGACTCTGTGGTCTTCCCCTTTTCAGTGACCCATCTAGCAAAGCCATCTTCACTGGAAAGCTTTAGCTCACTGTGAATGAAGGAACGGAACGTAATAAGCAAGAGCAGAATTCCTATTCAGTAATGAGACAAGGTGAAATACCTGGATGTAACTCTAGTCATATAAGTATGTGCATAGCCCACAGTCACTCTATATCACAAAGTGAAGTGAAACCGTTACTGTAGCAAATAAAGCTGTACACAGCCGGAGCTTGTATGATACATCAGTCTCCCATTGCAGTGGGGAAATCTGACACTGAACTAAAAATCAGAACCTACAACAAAGGTATCTACTGTGGGATTCCCAGTAACTCCTTGTGTCAAGCATAAATCCAGCTTTAAGGTCTCAGTATGCTTGGCACAAACTAGATCATGAGACGTGTTGTCTGACCACATCTAAAGGAAAAAGTGCTTGTACCAGTCCTCAATGGCCAAACTTGAAGGCAGGGCAAAAAGCCTGCCTTCTTTGAGAGGGATGAGACTTGGTGAATTGTACAAATGGGGATAAGGAGCTCACATTGTTTGGCAGTCTTAAAGTTCAAATCCTGCTTTCTCACCTCCACATACTAGGAAAATGATTGCATGAAGCGGGCATGGGTGTCGTGACAAATTTGTTTGAGACACAATGTGATGTTCTTTGTAATTTACTGTTGTGTGAGTCAAGATGCTTGTCTCCAAACTGACTATTATCTGCTGAGTGTTTTTTCTTGTTAATATTCTGCTTTAGTACAGAACAGCATTGAAAGAAAATGGCATGTAAACTTTAATTTTGCTCACTTGCTTGCTCTCTTGTTTGTCTACTCTTTGAACTTTACTCTCTAGTCTGGTAATCAGTTACAAAACATTGTTCAAATATTTCATAAGGAATTCCCATCCGTAGTCTTAACATTGCTACCAGCCACAACCAGTGCTTGCTTAAACT
Source organism: Coreoperca whiteheadi (assembly GCA_011952105.1). NCBI lineage: Eukaryota > Metazoa > Chordata > Actinopteri > Centrarchiformes > Sinipercidae > Coreoperca > Coreoperca whiteheadi. The sequence goes on from CM022484.1 coordinate 14,030,953, forward strand.
CTGATTGAATACTTTGGTAGTCTTTCCAGTTGGCAATGTCCAGTCCCACAAACTCCACCCAAATAGTTCACAGACTTTTTCAGCAGGTATAGTGCAGAAAGTATGACCTAGGAACCAAAAGTAGAACTAGGACCCGGCAATCAAAATTAAGGTTAAGTTTCTGAGTTCCCTAAAAAGTTCTTGGGCTCCTGGAAATGTTTCTGGGATAGAAACAGCCATAGGTTTCTTTGTTGCCTTGGTGTTGGTTCCTTAGTTCTGTTCTACCTGTCTTTACATGTTCTGATTGACCCATTGGCCACCTTCTGACTCTTGCCTCTGTACCCCTCTGAATCCGACAACTGTAAACTTGCCCTCTGACAAAGTAAATTCAGTTTTGCTACATCTGCTCTGGATCTGTATTCTGTTTTTACGACTTGCTTGTTACAGCTGAGCTCATTTCCCCTCGCCTTTTTCTCTCTTGTCGATCTTGCATTTTGAGCAGTTATGGAATGAAATATTGATAGATTTCCTTTGGGGAGACACTTCCCTATTGATGTAACCATACACCAAGGACACAAAACATGAAAATACACGCAAGGACAATGAGAATGAAGAAAGAAAGAAGGTAAAGGACTTTTGCTGCTTGTAGATGAAGTCTAGAGAAGCTCACGGTCACATGTGAATGGTTGTGTGTGTGAGGTTGATCAAACTAGTCTATTTGTCAGAAAAGCTCTTGAGAGACCGCTTTTCTGACACAGAGAGAGGAAGAGGAAAGGGATGGCAGAAAGAAAGAGTTTTGATTTAACATTCATTCTTAATATACACTGTTCATATAACATTTATGCCATATAGTGAAGAATACTGGAACATAAATTGGAATAAGAAAGAAAGAGGAGAAGAAAAACTGGCATCCGCTTCAAAGTGTCTTTCTGTTCTGACTTCCTTCCATCTTTTCTTTCTTCCCAATCACTAGTTTCCCCCTGTCTTCATTCCTCTTTGGCTTCTTCCCTCCCTCATCACCCTCCCTGCCATCCATCTCTCAGCCTCTGTTTCACTCCGACTCCCCCTCTTTTCTCTCTTCTTGTGACACACACACACACACACACTCTAAGGCATGCTGACACTTAAGCTAAGTGCACTCACACACCCCCCATTCCCTTACTCCCTCCTCTTACCACCCACACAGAAAGGAGGACACATACAAACCACAAAACACACACACTTTTACACACACACACAGGATCCCCCCCACACACACACACAGACTACTTTCAGCACTTTCTTCTTTACCATACTCAGCAAGATCAGATGTCAACTCAACTGACACAACACACAGAGAGGCTGTATTTTTCTTTTCACCACGCGCTGTTTCCTTCTCCCTCTTATAGAATATATGCATTTTTAAAAACCCTCCTTCACACACAGACACACTCACGTGGAGTGGGAAATGCTGCGTGGCAGGTTAACCTCTACACACAAGAGTCATGAGAGGAAAAAGATGAAGAGACACATATTTAGGGGAGTCAAAGGAGATGGGTCAAAGAAAGAGGGATTGAGGGTGAGAAAGAGGGTTGGAGAGGTATAAAAGGAAAAAGTTAGAAAGAGGCCTAACATTTAGCTACACATATAACCAAAGAGTATCTAGTAGAGCATGCATGCAAGACACAAATGGCTCTGTATTCAACACACATACACGCACAGAGAGAGAGTGAAACATGAATAAATTATTTTCATGCACTGACAAAACTACCACGAGCCAAGACGTTCACATGCACTCAATGTGTGTTCACATGCTGGCAGAAAACACAGTACAAATATACACGCAAATGCACGCAAAATTAAATGGCATGTATATTTCCATGTAGGAAGAATGCAAGGACATGGACACACACACGTAGAAACACACGCTTCTCCTGTCCTGACTGACATGAGCGATGTTTCGACATTCCATGCACATACACGCTTGTCACATTCACATACACAATGCATGGAATTGCACTACATAAAGAGTGTATGTATACCAGTCAGCCTTTATATTACTGCATACAGACAAATGCTAATGGTACACCCGAATTTTTGTACCTTTTATACATAGAATTGAATCCGCAATCATGACATCTGAGGCTTTACAGTTGCTAAATATATGATATGAAGTTTGCAAGCACAGAGTGGATAAAGCCATATGCATACACAGACATGAAAATGCAGACATTTGGTGGACTTGTAACATTAAGTCAGATTTTAAAGAATATTTCCAGTTTATTACAACTTGGGTGTTTTTGTATCATACATGTTCAAAACAAACCCCCTAGAGTAAAAAAAAAATCAAACTGTAAAATTATTACCTAAACTACCCAGCATAAACATCAATCAAAGTTTACAGACTGACTTCCTGGTTCAGACTTTGAACCACCGTACTTGCCGTAGTTGTGTAGCACACATTTTTCCTGTGCAATGAAGGGTTATTACTGCCAGTCATGGTGCGCTCACTTAAAGCTTTACCGCCAAATAAAGTGGTTTAGATAATATGGCTAAACTGATCACCTGACTGCTCTCGTTTCTTGTCCCATCTGATTTCTTGTTAGTGTTTTTGCCCTTTTCCCAGATCAGAATTTACTTTGGTGAGGTAAATGTTATCACTAACATTTAACATGTAATCACTAGAAATTCTATAAAAAATATAACCAAGCAGTAATAAACCAAGTTATTCTTTAAAAGATTAGGTCCTTCTACTTAGCATTGCTCTGCTTCACATTTATTATTGGTCCAGCATTCGCATTTAGGCTCTAATGCCGTGCTGAAGCAGTAGCAGCTTAAGTGCCTTGCTCAAGGGCACGGTGACAGTAGCTGGTGAGGGAGTGGAGAGTGGTTTTCATTCATTCGTTCGGCAGCCTTCCAGTGAAAACCGCACACCTTTAGACAACCACTGCCCCTGATATATATTTAAATGCAGGCTGCCTTCAGCGACAAACACACACACACACACACACACACACACACACACACACCCAGGGCAGCACGGCCACGCACCATGTGTACGAGCCAGATTTGGCTCCGTCCTCATGTCTGCCATACGGTTGATTCCTCCCCGCTGTGCACACCCTGCAGGCCAAACACACTGCACTCTGTGTGTGTGTGTGTTTGTATGTTTGTGAAAGTAAGAGGGAGAGAAAGAGAGAGAGTATGGAAAAGAGGAGAAGCAAATGTACAGCCAATGGACCAGTAGAGAAACAGAAACATATTTTACCAGAAAGTCATGTTTCAGAGGAAATGCAAAAATTCCATTCCATTACATGTTTGCACTCCTGAACTGTTAATATAATATTTCCTTATGGAATAAATCCATCAGTATATTGGACTTCCAGCCACACTGATGTTTTTCAAACCCTGGAAAAGTCCCTCAAAAATAATTGACAAGAAACGCTTTTCCTAAATAATGACTTTAGTCCCGTGCTGTGTAGCAGAAAGGTGAAGAAACCAACTGTCTCAGTGACCACTCATTTTGAATGGCAATATAGCCAATCACACAACACAGTTGTTGTTATTAACCTGTATTCATGTTGTCTGGAGACCAGTATAGTGACAGCACAGTATTGCAGGACGTTCTGTTAGCTTTTTAAGCTGCAGTCAAATTAAAATGTTTTACCTGAAACAATTAAATATGTCAATGAGAACGACTACAATGTGAGTTCAACTACACTGAAGCATAATACAGGTGGAGAACACAAAGGGACAGTTTTACTGTTTATGCATAGATGGACAACTTTTTAAAAACAACCTGAAAACGTGTGTGTATGCACATCGTTTTCACAAGCATTTTCAGACTTACATTTAAATCATACTTAGTATACTTAGCATACTTTCTCATGCGTAGCTGGGTTGGTGACATGTCTGCAAGGATCTACTGAAATGGGCAACACACTAAACGCAGACATCCACATGCAGCCCAAAGTTTATGGCTGGGTGGACTATACTGGCGGACCATACATTCTCACTGCACATGTGAACACGTTTGCGTAGGCAGATGCTCAATGAAGTATAAACAGAACCCAGTGCACATCCAATGTCCACCCTGCTTACCACATCCATGTCCCTTTTGGAGTATATCAGGGTCTCAAGCCATCTTAGTGTGTGTCTGTCCCGCATGTTGGCTGTGGTGCACAGTTGTAGTTTCCAAGTGAAAGAGGAAGAAGAAGAGATTAAGCCATTTTCATATTATTTTAGCATTTCAGTATGAACAGAGAACTCCTGGAAAATGATTCCAAAATGCTGGTGAGGACAACATTTCATTCTATTTTTTGGATTTACCTGCTTCAGTGTAGACACGGCCTGTGTGAAGACCATGAAAGGTTAAGAGCCTTTATGAACTATTATGAACAGCTATACATTATGTATTTCATTTACACATCTTGAATGATAGTTTAATACACTAGAAGAATAACATACAGTAACAAACTTTAAAAAAAATGTATGTGCAGTTTCCTGTGTAGGTAAAAGACAGCAAGACACGAGAACAAGATAGAGAAAGCAAAATCACAAGATACACAAATGTAGGAGAGAGGGAGAAGAAAGGAGAAAGGAAGGAAGAATGAAAGAAAGAAAGAGAGTGATGGTGGATAGACAGCAGTCTCTGTGAACCTGCATAGACAAGCTCAGTCAGGCTGCTTTGGTGAGAGAGAGGGAGTGAAAGCAAGGATGTTTTGACAGCTCGGAGCCATCACAGCAGCAGAAGGCAGGCTATGTGTGTTCGTGTGTGTGTGTCTCTGTGAGTGCAGGTGTTTGTGTGTCTGTGTAAGTACTGTATTTATGTGTGTATCTGCATGCACACAAAAGGCAGTGTGCATGCAGGCAGTGACATTTCTTCTGATTCAGAGACAAAGGAGGAAAAGGAAGTCTAGCACAGAGCCTGGATGAAGGACAAGTAAGAAAAGATGTGAGACTGTATCTGTGTGTGGTGTATATAAATGTGGGTAGACATATTGATATGTGTCAGGGCGCCTGCCACCAGGTCCCATCATACATCATTCTGGTCACGACAAGTAAAACCTCCTTATTAGAGGGCTGTTGATGAGCAGACAGTATGGTCACCTTTTCCACGTTATTTACCCTCCCTCTCATCATTGTAAAGACAGAACAAGCATACATACTCTTTATCAGCCTCGCCCTGCTTCACCTTCACACATCTCCACACAGTCACACTGGGAGCTGCCCTGAACAAACAGCCTCCTGCAGCTGCCACTGAGCAGCTCAGGAGCAGTTGGAGGTGAGGTGTCTTGCTCAAGGGCAACTTGACTTGGCTGTGTGTTTTAGTTTTTTTTCTTCTTTTATGTGAAGGAGGGGAGACTCATTTACCTCACCTGCACTTTCCCAGCCAGTCGGGGGATTTGCACCATTGACCCTCCAGTCACAAAGTTGCAACTTTTGGCTGATGCCTTTAGGCTACTCTTGCTGCAGTTGCCCATAATTGACAGCTAATGTTTGTCTGTCTCATGCTGGAAATGTTTTGTGACCCAAAAGTTTTAGAAACAGCAGCTTTAGAACACCATGAGGCACAAAATCTCTTTGTGAAAATGCTGAAATGAAACCAGTAATAAGTGATTTTATTACCTCTTGGGGGCAGTGGAAACAAGCTGCAGGCACAACACTGATAACACTGACATATTATCCCCTATTAAGTTGATATGGCTAACTTGTTAGCAAACATCTACCTATTTACACATTCAGCACATACAGTGCCACATTAGCATTCATTTGGAGTTGGGTTTCTGGCCACCTGATGAATGTAAGTCCAATATACTCTCTCTTTTATTCTCTCCTATCTGTTTTTGGTCTCTGCCAACTCTAGAGGGAGATGTGTTGCTTTAATTGCTTAATGTGCCACCAGCTAGTCGCTAACTTTGTCTGCTGTTTGGTGCTGAGCATGTAATGTACAGTGTGTTTTTAAAAAAATTTGCTAAAACAGTTGCCTGTTGTGGCAGAAAACAACATTATGAGAGTAGTGAGAGTGATTCAAAACAGTGAAGTTGGCACCAAAATGTGCTAGTGTGAACACTAGCTACTAGTGTTGCATTTAAAGCTCAATAGAGCTGAGGGGAACTGTGCTGGGTGATAATTCCCTGTAGGTTTGTCACTAGAAGAGAAATCCTTTCACATACAAGTAGTCATGTCATCCATTGTTAATATAAAATATTGATTAGAGCTGCTTTAAATTTAGGGTTAGCTTCTTTCAAGCTAAACTGATCTTTGTAACATCTAAAACATTCACTGCTGCATATGGCAGCAGACATTTTCCTCAATTTCCAGAGAAGCAGCGTACAAGATTTATCAGGCTTGTACAAGACACTGAGTTTTCTACTGACAGTCTGTCTCATACATTCTCATTGTTTCGCCTGCCTGTTTGCCAGACAGCCAATGCACATGAGCAAATAGGCAGAGTGAGTGTTTGCTGTTTGACAAGTGTGTGTGTGTGTATGTGTGTGTGTGTGTCAGAGAGAAGATGGATGTCATTTTAAGAGGCAAAATGATAGGAGGATTGTGCATGAGTGTGTGTGCAATGTGCATGCTTGTATGTGTGTTAACAATGTACCCTCGTGTCCCCTGTGTCAAAACTCTGCTAAATCAAGTCAACCATGCTGCGTTTGTGTATAAGTGTGTGTGTGTGTGTGTGTGTGTCAGAGTGTATGTGCCAGGCCAGATCAATATGAACTAATCAATAGGAGAAGACAGCTAGAAGGACCTTGGGGACAGCAGATACACACCTGGTGTACACGCACACACACACACACACACACACACACACAGCCCCTCTTTGTATTCCACCCTCAGTTTCTCTCTTTATCTTCTTTCACTCCACCTTCCATGTCTCCTTCTCCATGCCTCTCTCTATTTCTCTATTCGTCTGTTTTTAAAATCTCTTTCTCACACAAACACTAATGATCTCACTCAGTTCTCTTTCACTCTGTTAAAGCTAGGGTAGGTAAGTTTAAGAAATTAGAAAGACACAGCTAGATTTTGAAAGTATCCAAACAAAAAAATCCCACCCCTTCGCTTCAGAGCTTCTTCCAAAGCTACGCTGCTTTAACATGTGAACCCACCCTTCAATGATCAGATCCAAAATATGCCACAGTTAGATCCTATTATACCCTCACTACCAAATTATGCTATATTCAACACCACATTTAATACTGCCAACATGGGCCTTGATAGCTTAATTAGACAACACAGGCTATATTTATAATTAGACTAATTTAATTCCATATTATATTAGAGAAAGCCTGTATAACGGCTTATTATGTCTTATTAGTGTACCGTAAAATAAAGTGCAACCAAATCAAGTTTTTTAAATTGCCAAACTTGCAATTACCAACTGGAAATTTCAAACTACATGAATTCAGATGATTTTCAAAGTAAAATATTACAATGCTATACATTATTCAAATTCCAACATAAAGTATTTAGCAGTGATTACATTTCAAAATTAGGTATTCAGTTCAAAACCTTAAAGTCCTTCGTTGCTTCCATACATGCCTCCCATTTCCAAAAACGAAAAAATCAGCAATAAAATGGGATTAATGCAAACTGTAAGTATTTGCCAACACGAATCTCAGTTTATAGAGCTGTCACCTCAGCCATAGACATCTTATAGCTCTACACACCTGTAAGCCAATCAGGATTTTGCCAAATCCTGAATTGGCAGCCTGGTTATCAGCAGGCGCACCACAGCTCTGGTGGACTCTCTGGGTCTGAGGCACTTTCAGTTTAATTCACTCAACATGCAAATTGAAACTGTAATTAATTTACTAGGAGATAAGAGCACAAGTCTGTCTCAATAATGCATTTATAGATTGAATATTAAATAACCTTTTGATTGGGATTTTCAGTGGTTTGAATGTCCACTTCCTGGGTTAATTTGATTGAACAGGAAGTGATCCGACTCTGGGCTCAATCAATTTCTATAAATTCCCTTGTGCTTGAATCACTTCATGCTTTCTTTTATTCATCAGTATAATCAGTTTATTTATATATTTGTCCTAAATTAGAACATGTAAAACAATACAGTTTTCACTACAAATATTTTACACTTTTGTCCTCCCAGGCAGCTTTTATTTTTATTTTCTATGGTGTATAATTGCTCATAATTGGGGCGTGGGTAGCTTACCTGGTAGAGCCTGTGAAACATTTCTCATGAGCATGGTAAGGGCAAAGAAATTGTGTTTTAAAAGGGTGTAGGTTCAAGAACTGTTGTTCGTGTGCAAGCTTGGACAGTTAAAACACAACCCATGTCACTTTTTGAATATTTGGCCTTCCAATTTTGGCTCTCCAAGCAGCCCAAAGATTATTAAAATATTTGGATGCTTGATGATACTGCAACTATTGTTGTGGACATATTGTGGTCACTGAGACTAAGCCAAAAGCCTCTGGCTGGGCTGTTTCCATGGCAGCAGTTGACTAACATTTGAGAGCTGGCGTTGGGACTGGAGCTCGTCAATACAAGACATTCCTCCCGCTGTTTCAAGAAGCCCACATAATTGATTTAAGACATTTGGCCTCTTACCAAATTAAACATTTAGGAAGACTCATCGTGCTGTTAATTTTGTATTCCATTCAGAAGGTGGAAACCAGCAAATGGTTACTAACTAGGCTAACTAGCTAGCGTTAACTGTCTCTCTTTCATGGGTCCACTTTCGGTGATGGCAAATGAATAGACTGTTAAAAGTCTGTGATTTGAAACATGACACAGAGTAACCAACGTGGACAGAGCGAGGCTAGATGTTATCCTCTGCTTCCAGTCTTTATGTTAAGTTAATCATCTCCTGGCTGTAGCTTCATAGTGTACAGACAATGAGAGCCATATCATTATTCTCATCTAGCTCTTGTTAAGAAAACAAATAAGCGTATATCTCTAAATGTCAAGCTATTCCTTTAACAGCTTCGTTTTCCCAGTGGCCCACAACTTATCTCAAGTTATGATTGATGTTGCGGCAACTTAAAACAATAAAGTGTGGGGTTTGGTTTTTGGGGGCTAGCCCAACACTGAAAGTCTAGTGCGGAATCCAATGTCAACCTCTTATCGCGTGTTCCTTCCACCTGCTCTTTTTCTTTCCTCCTCACTGTTGCCCTCCAAACACACCTAACATTTACCCAAACAAAGCCCTAAACATCTCTCTTGTTAACATGGTGAAATCTCTCTGTTCCAATGCACAGCGTTTCCTGTCAAACATGATAAACCCGACTGTTGCTGCATTTTTCTGCCTCCCATTCTGCCCATTTCCCCCGTTTGAGAAAAGCATGACAATTTTTAAATAGAGTAAAGAAAAAGTTTCTCTTCATTGATGCTTGAATGACAAGCTGAACTGACAGGAAGGTAGAGAGCTGGCAGAGAGGCACCGACACAACTGAGTGTCTATGTACATGCATTCTGCACATACACTTTCAACCACACCTGCACAGACAGGAAGCACACACGAGCGCACCACACCTCCCACGCTACCAAAACACTATCTCACCTGACAAATTAGAATGTGTGTGAGCCTGCTGGTTTTTGACATTGCAGGTATCTGTCACATTTCTGTCAGAGCTTCACGTGGTTTCACATCAAGACAAAGAAAACCCAACGGGAACCCACATGTCACCCCCCCTTGTCCGTCCTCTCCTCTGTCTTTCTCCGCTGGGTATTATCGAATGAAGCAGGAATATGGAGCAGAAGTCAACATCACATGCTGCATAATTCTCAGTCTCCCATTGTAATTGCTGAGGCTTTTATTAATGATTTAGCAACAACATCCATGGTTTGATTGTGAATGAAGTGGGGTCTTATGGTTTCAAATTAAAGATTTAGTGCGTTGTTTTCTTATCCAATCTACTGGATCGAACATTGCTCGAGCAAAACTGCCTAGAATGGCTAATGCTAGGTGTAAAAAATGTGACAACAATGATTATTTAAGTAACATGACTCATTAATAACACAAAAATGAAGAAAAAGTCTAAAGATCTCTGGGACAAAACTAACTATGATACTAGCATAAAACATAGAAAATGAATTCATATCTGAAATCTGTTGCCTAATGAGCAAAGGGCCTACAGCAGCAGATGACCTGATAACAGTATGTGATAAAATAATAAATAGTTGAACACCCAGAGGAGCTAATGAGTGAAGGGGTTCTCTAGTCTAGAAAAATACACCAAAGTCGTGCTGAAACTGTTACATCGTTTTAGTCATTTACCATGTAAAAATGATTAACATTTTGACTTTTGGTCACACAAAAACAAACAATTGTAGACATTTAGGGCTCATGTTACTTGCTTGTTTTTAGCCACGCTAGCGGTGTGGCTCTAGGGATGGTAATGTCATTGGTCTGAGCACCAATTTGGTCCAGAATGAAACCTCTCAATAAATGTTTTAATAAATAACAGTTATCTGATGGACTGGTATGAAATTTGGTACAGACATTCATGGTCCACAGAGGATGAAGCCTGCTGACTTTGGTGATCCTCCGACTTTTCCTCTAGCACCACCTTGAGGTTGACATTTTTAGCTTTTAGTGAAATATCTCAACAGTTATTGGATGGATTGCCATAAAACTTGGTTCACACATTCATGTGACCCTCAGGATGAATTGTAGTAATTTGGTGACCCTCTGACTTTTCATAGCTCCATCATCTGGTAAAAATGTTTATTTTTCTAATAGTTTGGTTCATGACCAAATTCCTAAAAAAATTAAGACATTCACACCAGCCACAGCTTTTTTTCAAATGGTAAATTAGCAAATGTTAGCATGCTACTCACACCTATGGTCATGAGCTTTGGGTCATGACCGAAAGGACAAGATCCCAGTTACAGGCGGCCGAAATGAGTTTCCTCCGCAGGGTGGCTGGGCGCTCCCTTAGAGATGGGGTGAGGAGCTCGGTCACTCGGGAGGAGCTCAGAGTAGAGCCGCTGCTCCTCCACATCGAGAGGAGTCAGCTGAGGTGGCTCGGGCATCTGTCCCGGATGCCTCCTGGACGCCTCCCTGGGGAGGTGTTCCAGGACATGTCCAACCGGGAGGAGGCCCCGGGGAAGACCTAGGACACGCTGGAGGGACTATGTCTCTCGGCTGGCCTGGAACTTAGACTGCTGCCCCCGCGACCCGGCCCCGGATAAGCGGTAGAAAATGGATGGATGGATGGATAGCATGCTACCACACTAAACTGGTTTTAATGGTAAACATTACCAGCTAAACATCAGCATGTTAGCATTGTTATTGTGAGCATTATAGCATGGTGTTAGCATTTAGCTCAAAGCACTACTGTGCCTGCTAGCATGGCTGTAGACTTTTTCTCTTGTTACACTATTCTCTGACATTTAATGGCCTGAACTGCTAATCAAGTAATCAAAAAAAGGGATTATTAGATTAATTGTCAAATTATACATCGGAAGAAGGAGAATCATGTTGCATGATTCAAGAGAAGTTAAAACCACAGCTCATCTCCGGCCAGGATTGTTCTAGTTCTAGAACTAATTGTAATCCACCCACTTCTTTTTCAGAGAAAAATCATCAATAATTAATCACTTAGGGGTTGGATGATGCCATTGTTCCTCCTTTGCTGCAAAGTTAGATTTTCTGAAATGAAAAGAATTACTTTTGACCTTCGCCTAAATTCTTACCTTTGTAGAAAAGCACCTCATTACTTTCTGAGGAATGTGCAGCAGAGGTGTGTGCGTGCCTGGTGTCCAACTGAAAATAATTAGCTGGTCTGTTGGGCAGCAAAGTCTGAGAGAGGCAGAAGCAGGATTTTTGCATGAACTTTTAATGCGTGTGTGTATGTGTGTGTGTTGTGCCAACCATTGTTGAATTTTAGGCAGATTTCTGTATTTTGAAAGAGTGTGTGTGTGTGTGTGTGTGCCTGCCCAGACAGTATTTTAACATGGCTAGCCGACTTCTAGCAGCCCACAGTTAAACAGTGACTCACAGATTCCTCTCTCTCCCTCTCCCTCTCTTTCTCACCAACCTCACTTTTTTCTCATCTGTTTCTCCCTTGATTATTTTTCCTTTCTCTTCTTTTTTACCACTTTCCCTGGTTTTCTCTTTTTCTTCGTCTGCCACCCCCTCTCTCTCTCTCTCTCTCTACAGGTTATAGGTGCTGACTATTGCAGACTTTAGGACAGAGGTGCTTTTTGCTCTGGTCCTCCCCCTTCTTTTCTCCAACTGTGCCAGCCCAGTAAGTTACAATATGACCATACCATGTTCATACTCTTACTTGCTATAAAACAATATGTAACTCCTAACATGTTAATAATGGTGTTTTTATGTGGTTTCGTATCCGAAAGGGCTCATAGAATTTAATCAAACTCATTTTATATGGACAGCAGTGTATACTTTAGTCCAAATTACATTCCCTAAGTTAAAAATCAACAAGTGAACTATACCTTTAACTGTCCAACTTTGATTGGTTGAGAAAATCAAAAGAGGAACAATAATAGGGATTTAATTCCCTTGCTATAATAAGAAAATACAGTACACACACGTACACTTACACAGGGAAGGTCGTTTCAACATTAGAGACGCCTAAATCAAAAGCAATGCCAAATGTTCTTTACTGGAGCTGCTGATAAAAACGTTTCCTGACACACACTTACACTCACACACAAATAGTCCCCGAGGGCCCCTGGGACTTCAAAGAGCCGTCTACTGTACCTCAGCAACACCTCAACACCAGGTGCAATAGAGAGGAGGAAGGAGGGGTGGTGGAGGGTAGAAATGGAAATAGTGAGGGGCGGAGAAGGAGAAAGAAGAGAGAGATAGGGAGGGAGAGGGAGACCATGGGCATGAAAGGGAGAAAGAAATAAAGCTGGAGGTGGAAGGAAGGGGTGAAAAAGACTGAGTTGAGTACCGAATCAGAGAAAAAGAGAGATGACAAGAGGTGGAGATGAAGAGGAAAGAGGAAAAAAAGCTTCAAAATTAGGAAGGGATATGTTGAGAAAAGAAAGACGGGGATGAAAGCCAACCAACAGATAGGCAGAGACCAAAAACAGGCCAGAAAGACCGACAGACAGACAGACAGACAGACAACGCAGCAGACAAGGAATTGTAGCCAAAGACAGAAAGATGTGGGGGAGGGCAGTAACACTCTGCTGCTAATACCCATGCTACTTTGTTGTGAGGAACCCCAGTTCCCCTTTTAAAGATGAACTATTCCTTTAATGATAACAGTAAAACACACACGCTCACACTGCTGTTCCTCTCAGCCTGACAGGAAATGTGGTTCAGAGCACAACGTGACGAGTCACAGTTCAACTTTTACAAAACTGACCAAACACACACTCACTCACACAAAAGATGCAAAAGCAACATTTATAGCATGAAAAGGTTTGTCAGTGACCTATATGGGGCAGAAATGTGGGCCTTTGTCAAATTTTGGAGCCTGTAAGGTTTTGAATTAACGTGTTCAGAAGCTGTCAATCATGCAGACAGGCAGGATATGTGGGTTTGAAGAGAGAATCACACTGAGCGCGAGAAGTATTCTTAACATAAAGCCATTTGGTGAGCTGCCTTACAGTGCAAGGAGTGCACACATTTTTGCATGTCTGCCACGATGAAACCTTTGAGTTACACAGAAAAAATAACCCCGCAAACCTGGCAACCCACACAGGGTTTATTTCTCTTGGTGAGCCATGTGAATGAATCCTGTCAGAACGATTTGTTAAATTTGTTTGTCAGCCTTTATGACAAGTATGTGGACTTTTAAACATGTGATCATCTCCACAACAGACTGTCAGCTCACTGTAGTTGTAAGACTTGATCACAGATTATGTCTTAAAGGAATACTACATTTTGGGAAATATGCTGTCTTGCTGAAAGTATGTTGAGGAGATCAATACCACTCACATCTGTACGGTTAAACAACAAGTTGTGGTTTTACATGGGGGTTCTCTGCTGGACTATTTCTTAGCCAGTTGCCGTCAATACCTAGAGTTTTGTCATCACTGATCATCATGATGTTACTGTACAACCAGAGGACACTCAGTTTTTGTACGGATTAAACAAACAAGATGTAACATGTTAATTAGTAAGCTGGTAGGTGAATTTCCTTTACCTTTGGAGAGAGCCAGGCTAGCTGTTTCCCCCTCCTTCCCCCTGCCCCAGTCTTTATGCTAAGCTAACAGTCTCCTGGGTCCACCTTCATATTCAATAGACAGATATGGAAGTGGTATCAAATATTGGGTTTCCAAAAACTGAACTACTACAGGAAAGTGGTTCTACTGGGTGTAAAAGTATTAGAAAAGGAAAGCAGAACTTTGCTAAAGATAAGCAAATATGGAAGTTAATATTACAAAACATTCTGTACTAGCATGCTCAAAGTAGTTGCTACATGCTAGGGAGTATGGACTATTTCAAACACAAATTAGCTTTGGTGATCTGCAGTGATATTTTCTTGCAAATTACCTTTTTGTGGCACAAAAACATTGGGAGCACCCTGTGTTCAGTACTTAGTACACCGCTTGCCATACAATACAAAGTTAAATGTATACAATAGAGTGGTATATCATGCTCTGTAACTACATAATGCTGAACAGCCAGCAGTGAAATTCGAGAGCTTAATTCACACTCAGCTTTCTCTATTCAAAATGCAAATTGAGACTGCAACATATACAATAAAGGACAAGTTTGCATTCCCCTCACAGATTGTTCGAGGGAAATTGTTTTATAGAAAAAGAGTTTCAGTATTTTCAGGAAGAACTGGCGCTTCACAGGTGGCCTGCACCACCTCCAATGACTCACAAACTATCACCAAGGGAAGACAGGGAGGCAAGGTGACCCAATATAAAAACATGAAAACCCTCCACCCTGCTGATGTGTCCTTGAGCAAGACTCCGAATCCCCAGTAGTTCCAGCAGTGGGGTCCTAGAGCTGAGCCTGACCTCTGACCTCTCTGTGGAGGGTGGCACACAAAAAGAGATTTTCCCTATGGGGATTAATAAAGTATCAGATTATCATTTGAATGCAGCTGATTGTATCTTTGTCAGTCTTCGTTTCAGCCTGCAGACCTTTCTGTTTAAATGCGTGATATGACCTTGTCACGGTAAGTCTCCTGTATCTGTTGGGAAGGGTCGTCAGAACCAAATGTCAAATGATAAAGAAACAACTGGCTATGTTGTACGCCTCCCACTTCTCTATTCATTTATCAGTATTCAAGCTCCAATTTATTACAATGTGACACCTCTTTCCTTTTGAGTTTACTTCTATTTCCTTTGTTGCCTTGCTGCAGCATTCAGGATTCAATAGGCAAAATACATAAGAAACAGTAGTTCATAGCTCTTCTGTCAAGTATACGTATTATTCTTTCTGTGGTTTTCAAACTACCCTATTTTCAGATGTTTCCGGAAAAAAGCAGGACAAAATGTCACAGACAAATCTTTCACATCTCAGTGTGCACTCATCGCAGTGTTATTGCACAAGACCAAAGGCCAGCTAAAGTAAACTTAAGAAACAGCAAACACATTCTCGCTCTCTGTCCTCTTTCTTTCTGTCTCTCTCTGTCCCTGTGGTCAACAATTCCTCTGCTGGCCTTTATCCCCAAATCCCCATGGACAGAGAGTCAGGAGAGAGAGAATGCTTAAATGCTTTGAATGATGGTGTGGAATGCTAAAAAGTGTGTGTGTGTGTGGGTGGGTGTGTGGTTGTAGGGGCGAGCAAGGAGGAGTGAGGGGGTGGGGGGGTCTCCTGCCTGGTCTAGGATCTGGTATGCGTGACTGAACAAGAGGAGGAGAAAGAGAGGAAAAGAAGAAAAAATATCCCCCACCAAAACCTGCCTTCTTAACTTCTAAAGACAGACAATGGCTACTGACTGGTCTGGCAACCCTCTGTGTGTGTGTGTGTGTCTGTGTGTGTGTGTGTGGTGTCACTTCACACACAGGACACGTCCTGATGGAAAGCAGAAAGAGGGAAATCTGCTCTAACCAACTTTAGATCTCATTACTCAGCGCATGCAGCCGCACATACGCAGCGCTGCCACATGTGAAATAAAACACTGCAAAAATAACCAAAACTAATACCTAAAACCTTCCATTTAAACCATGAAATCCACCAAACACAACCTGAACCCTCCTTGCACTTTCAAACCTGGAGACTTAAATGTAAAACTCGAACTGCCCTACCAGTTGAGCTGAACACCTTTGTTTTGCTGCATGTGAGGATAAAAAACAGACGTTAATGATTTAAAAAATCAGCAGGGTAGAACAGCTTCCTATAATAAACGCCCTGGTGATAATTAATTACACAGGCACTGCAGCCAAATCAAGACGGCAAGCATCCATTTTGAATCTCCTCGTAAATAATAAAACAACACAACAGATTTTTGAGCCCTTTTGAGAAGCAAGACTGAACTGATCAGGGATAATACTCAGAAATGCGTGGGTGTGTTATTAGGAGCAATGCATTGAAATAAAAGCCCTTATTGTATTAAATGTGCCTGAGTATGGACAATATCATTGTAGGACAAGACCATAGCTGTACTGACTGTCTTGTGGGAATAAAAAATGTCAAATTACCTTGTGGAAACTGATATTTTTCACATTAGTGTTGAAAAAAAAAGAGACAGCATGGTGAACAACGAAGTGCTACACCTACACAAAAGTACTCCACACCAGCTCTTTTCGTTCATTATATAAATATCTTTAATTGTTTTAACCGTAAGAATATAAAACAATTTAATTTTGGGATTCTGCATTTTTTTTCTTCTTTACAAACACATAATATACAGTACATCTTTTTTATTTTCAAACACACACAGCTTTTTCAGCAGGACGCATATCCGTATATTAATTTTCTAGCAGGTCATTGCATTACATTAAAACGCGCGCACACAGGCCTCCATGTGCGCGCGCAAGTGTGTTAATGTGTGTGTGTGAAAGAAACGGAGAGAGAGAGAGGGAGAAAGAGACACATTCCGCTTGTAACCCGAGATTGAGAGAGGGAAAGAAAAAATTATCGATTGCTCCTTATTCTAAGCATGTCTCAAAATGGATTCAGGGTATTTTTATTCAGGGAGAAGAGAGAAAAAGAGGAGGAAAAAAAGATATCCCTACCCTACCCTCCTCTCTCTTTCTCTATCTCTTACCGGTGAAAGCAACATGAATATGAATGCGACCTGTGTTGACATTAACATGGGAAAATAAAGCCATGAGACAAACCCTGATTTTTTTTGATCAATAAAGGGTATAAGATATAGAAATCACTTCAATTTGAAGTACGACGCTTTGAAAAACATCCACTGACATTTATTTCCACCTGCACCCTTTACAAAAAATACCAATTATTCCTATAACATACTTACATGGACGTATATTGTGTTAAATAATGGCCTGATCATACCTTTTTATGTTATCTCGCACTGTAGTGCTATAATAATCCTGTATCTCTAGAGTATTATAATAGGATGACTATAGGTATTTCTTCTAAGGGTAAGTTGAGAATCTTGTCTGCTTTATATTTATCAAAGCTTGAGCACAACACGTCTCTAAAAGGACATTAAAGTTGGACTTTATACCTAAAAAATGAAGAAAACAAACAATAAAAAAAATCTCTTGCACACAAGCAGGTTTATGTTTTTTGTTGTTTGTTTTTTTGCATAAAGCGTCGTCCTCTTGAAATCTGAACATATTTTCAGCTCGCTTTCCCTTTCTCTCTCTCTTTCTCTCTGGGAAATTGTTGCTGTTTATGGGGGTAAATTAACAAAGGTAGTTAGATTGTGTCCTGGACTCCTTTCTCCAGCTCTGCTCATGGAGGAGGGAGGGGATGGGGGAGGGGGCAGACACAGTCCCTTTAGGCACATTTTCTCCCAGTCTCTCATATTCGCTTTCCTTCTGTTTTTTTTAACAGTATACACCCTTTGAAAACAACCACATACGAGGTAGCCAAATGTTTTTAGGCGTGATGGCTGTAGTGGAGATTAGTCGTAAATGTCTCAAATCCAGACTCACTGTAAAAAAAAAAATTAATTTTTTTTTTTTTTTAAGTCTCATACTCAAGTTTTAAAACCTCACTTTGCGTTAAATGAAAAAGGTGGATGCAAATTTCACTTACAGCATTTATCTGGAAGCAAGTGTCAGTACATGAAGCAGATTATTCAAATGACACTTGATTTAAAAACAAATGTGTGAAACAAGCTCATTTGCATTGACGTTATTCCAGTCCAATGTCAGAATTGAAGAGATATTAAAACTCAATATGAGATCAAAACAATTGTTAACAGGGATTTTCATGATCTCATAACAAAAGTAAGTTTTAATTGCTTCCTACCAGGCAGAATATTAAGTTATATCAAACACTAATTGCTATCCTGCCAGGCCAAAAGAACAAAAAATTAAACATTTAAACATAAAATTCTGGTCACATGGGAGAAGCACACCTTACACTACCACACAGGAGGGAAAAGGGAGCTTTTCTCTCTTTATAAATAAGAAAAGAAATTTCCCCGCCCATCTATCCCCCCTCCTCCTACTCATCATGCCCCCCTCTGTCCCCATCCAAAAGCCAGAAAGAACAAAAAAAAACAACTAAACATTTCCAATCACCTCACTTTCTCACTCTCTGTCATCTGCCAGAGTCCCAGGTTCAGCACTTTAAGGCAGGGGAGCTGTGTGATCCTCTCCAGTCCCCTCTTGGTGATCTTGGTACATCCATACAGGTCGATGCCTGCCAGCTGGGTCAGGTGGTCAGCTATGAGCTCCAGCCCTTTGTCCGTGATTCGCACACACTGTCCAATGTTCAGGGTCCTCAGCTCGTGCATCTGCCTCACCATCCGATTTATACCATCGTCAGAGATGTGACATGAGCACAGGGACAAGGACTTGAGCTGGTACAGCCCCTGGGCAATGTATGCCAGGGTCTGGTCCCCTATCTTATCGCAGAAGGAAACATCAAGCCCGGACAGCCTTAGGGTGCCCATGGCGAGGTGCATGGTCCCTGTGTCGCTGATGTTGTCACAGGAGCGTAGGTTGAGGCTCCACAGGGAGGCCATGTGTGAGAGGTGGATCATCCCTGCATCTGAGATTCCCCCGCAGAAGCTCAGGTTCAGTACCCGGAGCTTGGTCAGCCCCTTGGAAATGTGTTTGAGTGACAGGTCCGTCAGTTTCTGACAGTCCTGGAGAGTCAGGTACTCCAGGTTCAAGCAGCCCTCCGCCGCGCTGCGGGTCATGCCTGCCAAATGTCCAATCCCCACATCCGAGACATGCCTGCAGGACCTCAGATTGAGGCTCTTGAGCCTGTGGAGGCCCCAGGCTATCAACAGAAGCCCAGTGTTGGTGATGTTGCTGCAGCCACCAAGCTCCAGCACCTCCAGGTTCTTCAGATACTGAGCTATCCTGCCTAGACTGGAGTCTGTGATCTGCTTGCAGAGACTCAGGTTCAAAACCCTCAGTGATGGGATCTCCTGCACAAATGCATGACCGAGCCCGTTATCCGTGAGGTTGTAGCAGCCGGACAGATTGAGGGACTCGATGTTAGGCATTCCCTGAATCACATAGCTCAAGCTGCGGCGCAGGGACAGGATCTGGACCCTCCGGATGCCCCTGGCCTGGAGGCTGGGGAACAAGGAGGGATTGGCCCGGCGGAGGTGCAGCTTGGCCTCCACCCCTCTCCACACTGACTTGTGGTAGGATGCGTCCCTCCAAGCGATACACACTTGGGCTACCCTGCCTTTGTCCCTCACATCCAGATAGCTGAAAATCATGGCCAAAATTTCCGGGAAGAGGCACGAAATGTGCGTCTCCATTGTTTTTCAAACCCCAGACATATAAGAATTAATACTCCACACCTCCAAGGCTGAAAAAAAGAACTCACTCAAACACCACCCTTCTCTTGCAATTATGCAAAAGTATCAACAGTCCCAGTTATCCACAGAAGTCAAAAAAAGAAATAGGAGTTGTTGTTTCTCTCTCTATTTCTCACATTGAACTGTGGAAAATCGATCCAACTATCTCCAACCCCACGTGATCCGGTCTGGTTGCGCAGTAGGATTCAAATGCATAAAAAAAAGAAAAACAAAAAAGCGTTTATTCCTGCCTCAACCCCTCTCTCCGCCAAAAAGAGGAGGAGAGGGGGCGAAAGGAAGGAGGAGGAGAGGAGGAAAAAGCGTCAATCGTTCCCCCTCTCTCTCCCTCTCTCAGACGACGCTTCCTTGTATTATACCTACAAAAAACCGTCCTCTCTCGGCCGAGCGGGGATCCAGACGGTCGTACATTTCAGAATAAGAAAGTAAAAAATAAAACCAACTCTCTTAACGCCACCTATTAAAAAACATTTCCATGATAGAAAAGCTGAAAAGATAAAGCTAGGTTGGCTTTGTAGGCAGAGTGAGAGAGAGAGAGGGGCGTCCTGAGCGCAAAGCCTTTGTCTGCTCTTTTCAAACCGACTTGGCAGGGACTCCAGCACTCTAGCTGCACGGGAGGGTGGAGGAAAGCAATAATATTACTTTGATGTGTTAAAAGAAATTGATTCAATAACAAACAACGTTACTACTAACGTTGTATTCGTGTCTTAACACACGGAAAGATGTATGTTAATGTTTAATAAGCGATGTGGCGCGAAATTAAATCTTACTTTTATCAAATCACCCCTACCCCCTCTGTTTCATGCAGTTGGTTTGTCCCGCCTCAGCTGGAACGGTGCGAACAGTTTCCCTTGGAAACCAACTTCTTACAATTCAGTTCACTTTGGGCTTTAACCCTTTGAGCGGACCACACAGGAAACACACGAAAGCCAACTGGAGAAGCCCTTTTCAGTCCGCTTACTTGGCATGAACATTTAGTATTTTTTATTGCGATTTTGTTGTTGTTGTTGTTGTTGTGGAAATACTAGTAGAGCGTCTCCAGAACGGCCACAGAACAGAGTACAGCGTTCTTTGTCTCTATAAACACCCTCTCTCTATCCACTTCTCTTTCACTTACTTTATTGCAAAACCAAGAAATAAATTTACATTTCCAGAGACCATCAGTCAACATTAACCAGTCAAGTATTGAGATGATTAACTAACTGTCTGGTTGAAAACCTGCATTAAAACAAAACACAACTCATATAGCCTAATATTCTTGTTAATGTTGGAAACAATGTAGGCTAAGTAAATAAGTAAATGTCTCTTGAAAGTAATTTAAGCATGCTTTATTGGCTTGGTATTTGGCATTTTGTTGCCAAAGCCTCAAGATAGCGATCGCACTTTGTGTTAATGTGTGTATAATTTGAGTGTGTGTCTCTCCACACACACACACAAACACACACACACAGTAGTAGTAAAACTACAGTATGTGCCACAGTTTAGAGAGAGATCTGTAAAAAATATATAAATAACATGTGCCAGTGTTATACATCTTTGTTGTTACACTGCATCTGCCAGTAAATACATTGTGTACACATAGGATATGTTGTCTATATCTTTTATGAAGGGATGGGGTGTCCTTAAATGACTGTGGTGATAAAATAATCAGTAAAGTCTGTTAAAGACTATTTCTCTCATGTGTCGCTCATAAAGCACCAAAATAATCACTTTGAAGCTGTTGTCTAACATCTGGCATTGCTTATGTTTTGATACTTGAAGACTCATTTTAGTCTCAGCTGATGTGTATCAGTGTATATTAAAAATAGCTGGCTTTAAAGCAGATATTTTCTAAATCACTTATTGAATGTATCAAACCATGAACATTATCAAATACAGCAGCGAAGATATCCACTGTAGTGAGTGCGGCCTCTCTCAACCCCAGAGTAGCCTTAGTCTGAGTGTGTGTGTGTGTGTGTCTGTGTTTATCTATGTATGTGTGTGGAGAACATGTCTGTGCACATGTGGTCTTTGCGTGTAAACAGTATAGTTTTGTATATGCTTGCATATCTCCCTCTCACTGTTTGTAGGCTTCTGTGTGTGTGTCTGGTGTGTGTGGGTGAGAGAGATAATATGACAGGGGAGCCGTTTGCTGAAACCAGTGGAGTGTGTCAGAGTGGTTGAGAAAGAGAGAGAGAGAGAGGAAGAGGAAGAGCTGATGAGAAACACAGAGGCAGAGAGAGAGAGAGAGCGATAGGAGGAGAGAGGCAACAGTGATCAGGTGAGGATAACAGAGGAGTGAGAGGAGCTGCAGGAACAGAAGTTTTTACATGGAAACAGGCAGCCGAGCACAACTGACAGCAACTCTCCTCTCTTCCACTTCCACCCCTCTCATCCTTTCTCCTTCTTCTTCTTCATTTTATTTTAATTTATTGCTTGCTGTAATCATCCCTCCCTTATATACTGGCCATTAAAAGATCCCTTTCTTACATGTTTCCAACGGAAGGGATTGGGGGACTAAATCCACAGTGCTCGTTTTGTACAAAAATATATCCCAAAGTTTATCTGAAGCTATTATGAGGCATCAGCAGTTTAAGTGAGTATCTTCGAAAGTTACTGTGTTTTTAGGACAACACTCCCTCTTTTTGTTGGTATCTACCTCTCTAAAGACTGTTCTCTCACCATTGTCTTTGCCCCATCCTCTACCTCATGTCACCAGACCTCATCCCCGCTTCTGTCTCTCTCATTTTTATTCCCTCTCCTATACATTTCCCTGCTTTTCGCTTCTTTCTCTCTGCATGTCTCTTTTTATTTGACAATGAATGGGTCAAAGCAGTATGAATGATGAAGTCAAAACATTGCCAAAGTGAAATACAATGAAGATTCCAGATTTGCAGTATAAACCCATCAGACTTGGTCCTGCAGGTTTTCCTTTCAGTCGGTTTCCTTGTGTCATATCAAAATATCTCTCTCAAGCTGGAGGGGACTTGGTCATAAACTCTCTAAACCTTTCCTTGATCACAGGACTAATGCAGGGATTTATGAATTTGACAAAGTGTAGATCCAAAATGAATTTTTCTTTGCTTTAGTACATTTTTAAGTAATGAAACAATGTGTGGTTTAGGCCTTTATTTCTTTATTTCTGCTCTAACCAGCACCTGCAAGCACCTCTGCTCTGTTTTATATCACAGACAAAAAAGCGTATAACAATTCATTTGAATATGTGCAGCATCTCATAAAATTTCAACCATGTACTTTTTATTGAAGGCGTTTAGTGGAGGTCTTAGAACAAGTTATTTTTAACTTAATTAGTTTGTATTAAGGCCCATTTATAGACTCTTGATATAGTATGATTTTTATTTCAGGTCATCATAAAAGCAACTGGGTCAGATCAGCGAAAGCTATGGAAATGGAAATAGCACATACAACTTTGGTGTAAACATTGATTTGAATATTTTAAAAACGCTGGATTCATAAATGCAAAGCATCCAAAATCGACCAAAATTGCTCGGTGACTATTTTTAATGTCAGCTTTTAACTTATATCCTGTAACTTCATCAAGGACAAAAACAAAGCAGTTAACTGCACTGTCCCCTGTGGCTGCCAGCACCTACGTCCTTGGTACTCGGGCGCAGAGTGTGTCATGCATTTTCAAAATAGAGATCCTGACATGAATACCAAGCTTTATAATGATACTGCAAACACCTTGAGTTATAAACAGAGTGGGAGATTAACAGCAGCTCCCAGCTCAATGTGGCTAAATTGTGACTGTGGCTCGTTAGTTTGCTGGACAAACCTCCTGGGATTTAACAGGGGTGCAGACAAAAGCTAGCTTGTTCATAAACCATCAAGTGATTTGCCTCACCCAAATGTTCTGTTAAACTTAACTGTACACTGATCCTTCCAGCAGTTGCCTTCCCAAATTTATATTTGTTGGGTTCAAAACGGAAAATAAAATCCAGCCAATGTGGCTTTTAAACTGCCAGCCAGACTGTGTTGTGTAGGAGGTTATTAGCAAACTTTTAATTTCCAAAAGCGCTTGTCTTTAGTCTTTGTCAGCTGACTCTATCATTTGCTATTTTCTGTCTGTACAGCAAGGAAATAACAGACAAGAAAAGTAAAAGAAAGAATGAAAAGGTGAAACAGAAAGAAATGATAGAGATGGAAGACAAGAAATTAATAGAAAAGAGATAGGAGGATGCAAAAACTGAGAGAGGCGGATCTACGTGCCACAGGCTTTCTCTTCAACAGCAGTAGCTGAGTCTCTCTCTGCATGACCTGCCTGTGTGTGTGTGTGTGTGTGTGTACTAGCTCAGCATGCATTTTTTCTGTTTTTCTGTCTCCCTCTGTCTACCCCATATCACAGCTGTGTGTGTGTGTGTGTGTGTGTGTGTGTGCGCGCGCGCACGCACTGCTGTGGTGTGTCATACCTCTCTTAGAAAACCCGCTGGGCCCTAGCTAGCACTCACACTGAGCAAGAGAGGAGAATGAGAGGGATGGATGGATGAGGGAAGAGAGAGGAAAAGCGAGAGGGGTAGAATAAGGAATGGGTCATAGAAGAAGAAGGAAGAGTATTTTTAGAGAATGTCTTGGTAGAGATGGAGAGAGAGAAGCAGAGGGGAGAGCCACATGCTGTTTTCTGAATATTTTAAAATTGAGGTTAGAGAAACAGGCTCTAAGGGATAAAAGAAGAGGAGAAATGGAGAGATCATGATGTCAGGAGTGAGATTTGGCACACAGGTGTGTGTGTGTGTGTGTGTTATCTCGCCAAAGTGTTCTAGAACCTCTCCTAAGATTCTACTTGTCATGTGACCCACCATGTTCTGATGTGTGTCTTTTTTGGTGCAAGTGTGTTTGTGTGACTTTATGTGTCTTTATTTGATGATTCAGGGGAGGGCTCTAACTGGATAATTGCTCTCCTCGACAACGTGCTTCATCTGCACCCGCAGCGATTGCTGGTTGCTAGGGTTACGTGGGCGTGTGTTAACACGTCCCCCCTGAAAGCCGACACCTTCCTGAATTACCATGACTCTGTAGATTCTTTCTCTCTCATACACACACACAAAAACATAAAGTATCCATGCACGCACCAACGAAAGAGAAAACCGACATTAACAATGCCCTGAGATACACAAAGCCTGTGTGTGTGTGTGTGTGTGTGTGTGTGTGTGTGTGTGTGTCTGTGCATGTGTGAGTGTCTGCACATGCCCTCTCACTGTACACTGTAAGTGATGAATCTTTTATGTTCCTTCAGGTGTTTCCTTGCTTCACCGGGGCTTCACCTGTATAGCACCGAAACATGGCCTGTGCGTGTGTGTGTGTGTGTGTGTGTGTGTGTGTGTGTGGGATGCGTATACCTGCCTTCAAAGCTCCTCTGTCTCCGCTCCCTCTCCCTCATTGTTTTTCAACCCTTTTGTGCCACCAATATTACCTGTATCACATTATACAATTCTGCTTTGCTGAAGTATAAACTGCTCAACAAGAGACACATGGTTCGCAGAAACTTCAGAGACAGGAGCAAAAATACAATGGTACAAATACATCTCTTGACTGTGTCTGGTTAGCGACGCATAGCTCGCCAGATGGTTGTTCACCAACTATCCCTGCAAGTTGTCACTGTGACACCAAGCATCCAACACCATCTTAAGGTAGGGGGCACGTGATCATTGGTGCCAATTATACATGTGATTTTAGTGACTGACCTGTTAATCCATTTCAGTCTGTTCAGTCTGTCTCCAATTGGGGTTGACAGTCGGCAGATAAAATCATACTGATCCAGTCACTGTCCATTGTTACCATTAAGATTATTTTAAACATATTTAGTATTATGACTGGAATTGGGACCCTCCGCATCATGTACCAGGAGAAATAATAAAAATAGACCTGATGAGAAAATTGCAAAAGTGCGGTGTGTGGTGAGGAGACTGTCCTCACAAGAATTACGACAGCAGCAGTCTTTTCAGTGACAAAACCCTCTAGTGGCCGTGGAGGAAGGAGAAAGTCAGGTGACATTATTATAGAGCAAAAAAACATCCCTAATGACTTTTTCACCAACTAGAGGAGATCAGGATGGATGGGACAAGGCGACTTTCACACAGAAGACTTCTGCTCATTTCCCATTTCCTGCCTCAGGTCAACATTTTTAGCATTTTACTGAGCATGACCACAAACCTTCCCCTTAACCTAACCAAGTTGTTTTTGTGCCTAAACCAAATCAAAACTTAAGCATAGCATTGTGACATCATATGATGGGTATATTTTTCAACTGTAATTAGTAACGGTTTTGGAAGACACAGACAAATGATGTCATCCTGCCGATAGCGGCGTCAAGTCACTGTGTTGTTGTAGAGAGCGTAGTCAAACGACGTATTTTGCTCTTTTCCAAGATTACCATCCTTGTTGCCCATGTCGCCCCATCTACTGCCTCATTCCAATTTTTCCATGCAAATTGTATCATAAATTAGCAAACAAGGTGTTTTTGATGCACATCCATTTCTGTTTTCATTCCCATATGGCTTCGAAAATTTTCACCAACTAGACGACGTTGAGGTGTCCGTCAGGATGACAATAAAGACGATGACATTGACAATGAATGGTGTATTAGTCGGCGAAAAAAAATAGAAGAGACAGGTGAGAGGCACAAGAGAAAAAGATAAGTGGCTTAAAAGAAGAATATAGATGATGGAGGTAAAAAGGAGGAGGAAAGCAGATGTGCACAGAGGGAGACAACAGGAGGTCACAGCCGTGGGGTGCAAGCCTCCTTTTCTCTGTGCATCGCTTTCTCTCTTTTGTCCCTCTCCATACATCTCTGCCTCTGTTTCTTCTGCTTTCTCTTTCTTCCTTTCTGTTCACTTTCTCTTCCCTCTCTCTGACAGCTCGTCTGTACTCCCGTCTCGCCAAAACGCCTCACAGGCTCTGTGTGTGTGTAGATGTGTGTATGTATGTGTGTTATGCGCTGCCGCCCTGCTCCAGTTTTTTGCACCACACAGGCTGCCTAGGTGTATGTGTGTGTGTCCTCAACAATGCTTTTCTTTTCTGCCAGCTCTGCAGTCTGACATGGAAGATTTTTCAGCCGCATGCTCTCTCTCCCTCAGTAGTCAGCATTTTGGCATTTCCTCAATGCGCTCTGTCATCTCTTGGCATGAATAGACTGCATATTGTTGTGTGTGTATGTTTGTGTGTGTGTGTGTGTGTGTGTGTGAAGATGTGTGTTTATCTGGCTGCTTTTTACTCTCCGTTTGTCTGTGTTATGTGTGGGGAACCATGAAGGTGGAAAACAGCTCATTTTCAATGTTAGAAATTGCACTAGGCAGGTTTTTGACGTGGGCATACATGTGCCATTACCAGAGTTGTCGGCAAGATCCCTTAAATCGAGTTCAAGGCAAGTGTGAGACCAAGCACAGTCAAGTTCTCCCAAGACAAATCATAATACAAGGATTTAACTGGCCTTTATACTTAACTAGCTGCAGTATAGACTGGAACATAACTCCCCAACTCTATATACTGTAGTTATGATTTATCCTGGGAGACATATTAGCATTTTCAATAGCCTTTCCCCATCTCAACTAGTCCATCAGACCCATAGATAATGGTTACTGTTTCAAAAGACTTCTTTCAAAAGTCTCTCATGTTGGCTTCTGAAGCTAATCCAGATTCTTGCCAATATCAGACAGAGATGATTTATTACAAAGTTCTTTATCTTCTACTGTTTTGTATACTTACACATTCCTGTTACCTTCAAGGCTAAAAAACCTCATTAGACTTGGGTGAAAACCTAAGATGAGTGAGTAAACCATCAAGACAAAGATGACTCATCAGTGACTGAATTTGCTGTCAACATTTTTTTTTTTTACTCAGCAGCTCCACTCCCACATCAGACACATTTTAAATAATCAAAGACATTTAAGTCCAAATTTAGGTCCTGTGCATTATATTGATGTCATATTTGTCAGTGATTTAATCCTGAGTTTTCAGGTATTTCCTGGTGCCACTCAAGCCCATTAAAGTGCAAGGAGCAGCTTTGAGTCAAATTCTTTCAAAACTTTTTCTCCACATAAAAATTGTTTGGCAAAGCAAATCATCTAAAAAAGGAGGTATTTAGGAAGATGGGGAGACTGGCAAAAATGTACTCTGTAGTGAAAATAAAACCCAAATTTTGCTAAATCGCCACAAGTTGAGAAAGAGTGAGAGCACTGGAAAGACAGAAAGAAGGACCTCCATCCTTTTCACGTTTGTGTGCACCAATCTGTGTTTGTGTGTGACAAGCAGTAAATCAGGCCAGACCAGAAGCGTTTCCTCCCCTGACGAAAGTTGCTCTGATTCACATCGTAGAGTGTGTGTGTGTGTGTGTGTGTGTGTGTCATATGTGCCTCCCTCTGTTAGTATAAGTGTGTATGTGCAGATTCCTTACATGTATCTCTTTGTTAGTTGAGTATGAGTGCAGTTTTACAATGTGGGTCGGTGTGTGTTATTACAAAGAAAAGTTTTATATACCCAGAGGGATGAGAGATTGAGTTTGACATTAATTTGCTTACTGGAAGCATGTGTGTATGAGAGCATGTGTATAATGGTGAGTGAGGCAGAGAGAAAAGTGTGTGTGTTGATATGTGTGTTTCTGTGCCATTCAGCCTTTCAGAGTGTTTATGAGTATGCTCATGCCTATATGTATGCCTACAAATGTGTTTATACATGTTTGAGCGTGTGTGTGTGTGTGTGTGTGTGTGTCAATTTCTCCAGGGAAGGGATCACAAGACCAATGTAGTTTGACCAGCGGAGCTGCAGGGCACTAGGGGGAAATCAGGGGATCTAGCCCAGCCACAGTGGCTTCTCCCTGGGCTTCCTGATCAGGGATTCGGCCTCTCCCAGGGTTCCAGCTCAGTGCCAAATGAGGCCAGCCAGACATCTGTCGGTTGCTTCTTTTCCACTGAGGTGCCAAACATGCCTAGTCTGGGCTGATTTAGTAGTTTAGATTTCCACCATATTCTTCAACCACATGAGATGGATCCAAGCACTTTTGTTGGATAACACCACCACCCTAAAATGCCCCGTAGCACTACAGGATAGATAACACAACATTAGATAAATACTGCTGTGTAGCAAACATTACTGAGTCAGTTCACTGACTTGATGACTTTTCTCTCATATTACAAGTGACTGTGTATACAATAAAGGAGCAACTAAAAATGAGAGTATCTGTTCACATCATCACAGTTAAGAGACATGGGAGAGTGAGAACAGCTGGGTGCACTGTTGGAGGGAGAGAAAGAAAGAGATGGATAGAAAGATAAATGGCTAATGAATCTGACTTTCAGACTGACATAAAGAAACAGAGAAGCATGGGTGAGATTTAGAGAGGAAGAAGAAAAGAAAAGAGCTTGCTAGTAGAGCGACAGAACAAAGCAGAGAGATGCAGAGAAACAGATGGTGATACAGAGCAGAGAGAAGTGCAGGAGAGCCTGCGAGAAGGAGGGAGAAAGAGACATAGAAAGACTGGGGGAGGAGAAGTATAGAGAAGATATATTTAGAGAGAGAGGGAGAGAATTTTAGCCTCCCAGCTAGAGGCATGACTCATCTTCTGCCAGCTGACAGAAGGATGGATGGAGGGAAGAAGGGAGGAGATGGCCAGAGTCTGGGGAAAGAGGAGAGGGGAGAGCAGGCGTGGTGAAGAAAGGAGACACAAGAAGAGAAAGGGGGGTTTCCACAAGCCATCGTACATGCAACCACACATGTAAACTGAAAAAAACAAAGAGACAGATATAAAGCCCAAGGCGTCTCCAAAGCCCCTCTCAGCTGCTTCCATGTCGCACTGCATTTCCCCCAGGGGTGTGTGTGTGTGTGTGTGTGTGTGTGTGTGTGTGTGTGTGGACGATATAAGCAGTGCATTTCCCCGCAGCCAGCTGCATTTGGCAGTTTGTTGCTGCACGTGTGTGTGTGTGTGTGTGTGTGTTTGGAAGAGGAACAGACATGAAGAAAGAGAGAAAGACAGAGAGCAACTGGGAGACAGATTGAGAGAGAGGCATATCTATAGTAAGTGGAGCAGGTAGTTTCATCATCCCACGGGCTTTCTGTGGCTGCATTTGTAGTTTTGAGTAGTTCTTTGGTTCTTACAAATGTGTCCATGTGTCTGCACAAAGTTGCCATATATATATATATATATATTCCCATGTCTGTTCTGCCTTGTTTTTCTTTACATTTTATAAGAAGAGTATTGAGTAAGATGAGAGAGGGCTGAAATGAAAATGAAAATATTGATTGCTGTCACTGTATAATATGACACAACAGAAAGAGTAGGTCAATCGAACAATACATTAAAAAATTATTTTAAGAATAGAAACTACTGTAAACCCTTTATTAAGTAGTTAGAATGTGTTTTTGGTGTGTTTGCAGTATGAGAACGATTATAGATTATACTGAACACGTATGTATAGAATTTGTTTTCAGTTAGTGACAGTATCCATTGCTTGGAGAATACAAAGACTATCCCTCAACTGGTGGACTAGTGGATGAAGCTCCTCTATATACAAACATCTTCCCTGCTGAAGTGTCCTTGAGCAAAACACTGAATCCCAACCAGCTCCAGAGTCAATGTTCTTAGACTGTAGCTGTGCCTCCGGGTGGAGGCAGAAGAAAAAAGATGTTCAGGTTACCAGTTGATCACCGTGCGTTGAGTGGAACACCACAGCTCATAGTGAATGGGTATTGTGACATCAATACATATTTACAGTTTGTTGGCAGTGGTGGATTGTGACTAAATATTTTATACTCCAGAACATTTCACAAGCAAATATTGTACTTTTTACTTGACAACATATATTTGACAGCTATAGTTTTTCCATTGCTAGTTACTTTGCTAGTCCAGGTTTTATATACAAAACATATGATGAGCTTATAAACTAGAATTCACTGGTATATATTAAACTTCCTAACAGTATGTCAGTCAGTCATTTTCTGCCGCTTGCTCCCGTTCGGGGGCGCGGGTGACTGGAGCCTATCCCAGTGGCTTCGGGCCTTAGGCGGGGTACACCCTGGACAGTGGCCAACTCGTCGCAGGGCTGACACATAGACAGACAACCATTCACGCACACATTCATCCACTAGGGACAATTTTAGAGTCACCAATTAACCTAATGCATGTCTTTGACGGTGGGAGGAAACCGGAGAACCCGGAGAAAACCCACGGGGAGGACATGCAGGCTCCACCCAGGGAGGTCGTGGTCTGGTCCGGGATTCGAACCCACGATCTCCTTATTGGGAGGCAGGGGCGCTAACCGCTCTGCCACCGTGCACCCCCTAACAGTATGTAAAATAATAAATATTAGATTTTTTACTTATAATGGAGTATTTTAATATTGCAGTATTACTACTTTTGCTGTAGTGAAAGATCTGAATACTTCACCATTTTAGGGAAACTGAATTGTGACTAACTAGGACATTTCTGCCTAGAAGTTGCAGAGAACTGCCTGAATGCACTTAGTTTTGGTCCACGAGAGGACAAACCACCCCATCTATAAGAGGCTCAGGTTCAGCCTGAAGGACACATGACCTGTAGAGAAACCAGCCCATGAACTGAGACACAATTTGTATGCTTCCTATAATATCTGCAATAAGCAGGTACTTTAAAAGGGGTAAATGAGCCCCACCTGATTAAGACGTTACTTCTGCCTGGAAATATCAACATCTTAGTTGTTTCCTTGAGTTGGGACAGTGAGTGAATTTCCTTTCAGGTATCTAGAGTACCATTCGCATCCTCCCATGACTTCTCTATACACTTTGTTTTCTTTTTAACTAGAGGGTGAGGGTCAATTTTCAAGTGAAAGTCATTTCTAAAAATGTATATTTAGTATTTTAGCCTGAGCAGCTTCCAGGGGCTCAGCTCAGACTTCATTTCTTTCTTCCGCAGTTTCTTTTCCTGCAGGAGAGAGCTGGCTGTTTGCTCGCTGAAGTCTGGGACTGTAGGCAGTAAAAAAGTCAAAAGTGAGGCTGCTGTTAATCCAGACAGGAGCTGCCAACTTTCTCAGGCATTGCTCCCTGTTGCATGGCTATTGCTCATATCCTCTAGGGACAAGTCCTCTCTCGCGCTCTCTTTTTCTTTCTCTGTCTCTGTGTATCCATTACTTGGACACTCCCTCTTTCTTTCACCCTCTATGGTTTCCCTCCTACTTCTTTCTTTCTTCATCTCACTTGGTCCAAGTTTTTATGCTCTCACCCCTCCCTGCCTCGGTTTACCCAATTTAGTTGGCTGCAGTGTGTACTATGGCTAAACTGCTCCTCCTTGTGTTTCAATAGGCACATCACAGGTTACACCAACAGATAGCACATAGTGCAGTGTTGCTGCTCCAGTCCAGTGTTTCTGGATCTCTGGGTCATGTCCCAGAATAAGCTGTTGGCCTGTTTCTCTTTAGTTCCCAAATGGCGAGACAATCAGCATGTTTTAATTAGCTGAATTCTCAAGAGGAGGAACCTATTTATTTCAATTTGGCTCTCAGATGTCTCAACCAAAATACAGATCATCTAGAAATGTAAAAACATCAACAGTATAAACAAGAATTTGAATATGTTTGAAAACATCTCTCTACCCTTTACCCTTTATAAGCTTAAGGGCCACATACATGAAAAAGAGAGCCAGTGGCAAAGTTTGTCAGTATTATACCAGAATTTCTGCAATTCTTATCAACACCTAATATGTACAGTAAAGGCTGTGTGGTAGGGTAACACTAGGGGGCACTATAGTGTCACTTACAGACTGAACATTTAACAACAAGGCTGATGCTGATTGGTCGCTCATTATCCTGAGTCACTGCTATGTCTTGATGTTTCAGCGGCTACAGTACATAACATTGACCAGGGAGGTTAAACATACTTGAATACACCACTTTGATACAAGATACAAGAATATAAAAACATCCTGTATGCTCAGCAGAAATGAAAGTTTTCATAACATCCAATGTTGAATTTCAAAACGGATTCTGCTTTATTAAACTATGGTTTTAGGACAGGAGTCTGCTTGGTCTTCATGTGATGTACAATGTTCCTCATTATGCAAAATGGCCCATTTCATTCATATATACTATATTACTGGATTAGAATTAGTGATGCATTAATGTGTATATGCTTTTAATGTTCCAGCTGATAAAGGTGGGGATAATTTTAATTACTTTATATATTGCTGGGTAGTGTAATCTATTAATTACTAATTATTTTTATTAATAAGCTATATCTGCAAACTAAGTAAAGCTATCGAATAAATGTAGTGGGGGAAAAATATTTGCCTCCAAAATGTAGTGGGGTAGAAAAAGGATGGAAATACTCAAATAGAGTACAAGTACCTCAAAAAGGTATTTAAGTACAGTACTTAAGTAAAAGTAATTCATTATATTACACCACTATGTATTTTATAATCGTATCGTGTGTTTTATGAGTCAAATTTTAATCTGAAAGTTGCCTAAATAGCTGTCAGATAAATGTAGTGGAGTAAAAAGTAAAATATTTCTTTCTAAAGTGTAGTAGAGTAAGTATAAAGTATAGAGTACAAGTAGTCTACCTCAAACAAAATGTAATTTACTTAGTTAGTTTCCACCTCCAAAGCACTGCTAACCTGCTGCTTCACAGCTGTGCAGGTTGCATGAGACGTTATCTACTAGAAATGCTGTAGGGCATATGTATGTCTTAAGATATGTCTTATTATACTTTGGGTATAATAAGTGGATCCTTGTAATGTCATTGGAAAGCAGGAGTTGATGTACTGGAGTTTATGTTGGGAGAAATCAATATCTGTATTTTACCAGATGAGGGCGCTGTTGTCATAGTAACCTTCACAGCATTTCCGTACAAGGTGCTTCACTTTCTCTGCACGGCGACGGCTACAGCTGGCAAGAGGAAAAAACAAGAAGACACCATCTAAAGCGAAAATAAAAGAATTTAATTCAGCCTCAGGGTTAGTTTACTGAGTGATCGGTTGGACCCGTTTTAGTGTTGTTACATATTCTAATTACCTTTCTGTTTCCCAAAATGTATCTCATTGTGTCATTGTTTATTCACTCGCTCAACCTGACTTTGACCCAATACCCGCCCACAATAGAATATCAATCAGATGTATATTGAAGGCAGCCAGTTAGATCACCTCACAGAGCTATGTGTGTGTGTGTGTGTGTGTGTGTGTGTGGGTGTAAGTTTAGGGCCGGAGATAAAAGTGTATTAATCAAAGCATTAATCCCCACAGCTGATCTCTGTGTTAGAATAAAAACGGGACATCCTACTTATATTGGCATTTTCCATTCCACGCAAAATATGGATTAATGAAAGCCAAATTGGATGTATTATTCAGGCAGTTGTATCAGTGTTTAAAGGATATTTCAGTAGCGTTTCAGAACAAATTATAGCGACTGTGGTTTAAACTTCAGGTATTTATATCTCGAATAAAATGTGTAATTTGTTATATTCCTAAAAGTAATTTACAGTAATTTATGTGGTTATTAGTGAATTTGGTGACCTTTTGATGATTTTTTGCTTTCATGTTGGTCTAATAAAGGCTATAGGCTACTAAAACTAATATACTTACATTTGAATGTCTTAAAAACCTCGGAGACCAGTTTGTTCAGGTTCTGGAGGTCCCAGACTAACCTCCCCTGCGTCCTGCTTTGGTTGTGGACGCACTCTTTTGGGAAGCACTGAGTCAGATCAAAGAGCCTGTTCCTCTGCAGGTTCACCGCCCACCGACCCAGCCGCAGTATGTCTGACCGGGATATGAATTGAGGAGAGCTCGCTTCAACACGCCTTTTCTTTACTCCAGGACTTTTCAGGACTCCTGACCGTGTGTGTGTGTTCGTGCGTAACTGTGTGCGTGTGTGTGTGTGTATGGGGCGGGGTGTGTTGCCTGTTATTTTTGCAGACCAAAGAAGAGGGGATTAGACGATTTTGAAGCACTCACATTTTATTCAAACAAATTATTCACTTCAGCTAATAAAAGGTATTTGACGCACGTGGACTTTTTTGAGGTTGATTCAGGTTTTGCAAAACGTTCAACCCCCATCGCTCATTCTTGTGTCTCTCTTCTCTCTTTCTTGCGTAGACAGTATGCCCCAGACTCCTCTAATCGATTATATTTTATTCTTTTCTACTTATAAACACACCACTTGTACATATTTGACCTACGTTAGCGACCATTATGCAAAAACATAAATATAATAGGCTACACAAACTTTTAAGTGTTAGTAAACGCCTGAAACGGAGGGATTGACAATTTGCTGATCAGATAGAAATGTTGAGGAAGGCCTTGTTTAGAAACATGTATTAGCTGTAGTAATGAGAAAGTGGTTTATTTTGCCCACTTTGTTCATATCCTAAACCTCTGAATGCAACATCACAGGTGCTTCCAGCCCTGTGTCCAATACCCATTTGGAGTTACGAACATGCGCCACATGCGCGCGCAATGTATAGGAGAGGGCAGGAGGGTTTCTGAGGTGAAGTGGGGGTGAGACGAGGAGGAGTGTAGACTAGAGAGAAAGAGAGAGAGAGGGAGATGTGGAGTGACCGTGAGGGGACAGGAAGGGAAAGGAACAGTCGCTTTTCTGCTCAATTAGCGTTTTAAAATCCTTGTTAATCTTTATTCAAGACAACAACGTGATCACACTTTTCACATTGTAGCTTTGTTTTATTTATGCCTTTTTAGAGACAAAGGGGTGAGGGAGAAAACGCATCGCACTTTACGTAAAACTCAACTGACACCAAACCATTTTACGCACGACTTTGGAATTGGAGTTTTAACCAGTAGGCTAATGCGGATTCACATTTTTAACAGGCAGTCTCTGACCTTTTTGGGGAAATGCTGCTGTAATTTCAGCTATCGACTCTCATCCACAGTGAAACTACCGGGGGATTACAAACTCTGCCCTTTTTTATGGCAGTTTTGTTTTTATATTTTTTAAATAGAGGCTGGAGGGAAAGAATAGTGAGAGAGTGAGACACAAGTGGACTATAATAAAATAGACTAGGCATATTGGGGCAAAACGCAGAACACACGTGCGTTGGACTCAACACACTGAATCGTCCGCGTTGCAGGGTTTGCGTCCAGACCCAAAGATCCAGCAGGACAACGCAGCACGCCTCCATATTTTCTGCCCATGTCTCAACAGCAGAGCACTTTCCCCAACACCGGCTGTGTGGCGGTGACGCGGCGGACCATGGAGAACAGGCCTGTCCGGAGAAGGCGAACGGGTGCCGTGCGACATCTGCTGCTGGCAGCCGCCGTTCTCGCCTGCAGCTCCCAACTGCTGGTGGTGGATGCCAACTCGTGGTGGTGAGTAACTGAATGATCACTGGTGGTGCATTATGTTATAGTATGTACTATAACAATAATACTTAAAATAATCTAAACTAAGGTACCTTAGTACCTGAATGGCTGATACCGGCACTTTCTCACCTCCATATATTTTTGCTTTTACGCTGTTGATAAGATGACAAATGGAACAAATGTGAAGTATAGAACTTCGTGTTGCCGTGTGTGTGTTTTGGGGGTGATGTTCAGTGTGGTATCGGGCAATTACAGTGAATGGAACAAATGTGAGGGCTCTGTCACAATATTTACCCTGGCTTAGCCCCAAATGGCGCAGCATGGCGGCCTGCTGCTGTGCCTATAGGACCATCAATTGGCCACACTTGTTCTTGCCTTACAAGACAACTATGCAACAATGCTATTCAGTTGCCTTTATGGTAATGTAGTGGAGGGTGTGTGCAGGTTAGTGGATGTTTGTGGAGTTCCCATTTATGTCAGTTTATGTAGAATCAGAAAAGGATTTGAGTTTGTAGGGCAATTAAATATATGGACAGTTAATAGTTTGTCATCTCCCTTTAGTGGTATACCGTCCAAATGCAATCTAAAGACAACACCCCTGTTGCCCAAATCGGGCCATAATTTCATATATGGAATTATTATAATGAGTATAGCACAGACTGTTATTTTGTAAAGCAAAATTCTTTTGGATGAAAAGGGAGAAGGACAGGAAAGGAAACACAAGGAGAGTGGTTGCAGTGATGAACACCAGAAGAGTCTGCACTTTATAGGCCAGTTGTACTAATAAACTTGTCCTCCACATCGCCAACCTCCTCTCAGTGAGAGAGAGTCATAGATCACAGAAACCCTGTCTGTGCCACTTCTCTTTGAGTTAAACAGATAGAGCTTATTGGTATAAATATAGACTTAATATGGCCTCTGTCTCTTAGGTCACTAGCTCTGACACCAATCCAGCGGCCAGAGATGTACATCATTGGAGCGCAGCCTCTCTGCAGTCAGCTGTCTGGTCTCTCCCAGGTAAGGTCCTGTCTGCCTGCTTTAGACTTATTTTTTTTTAAACATTTCAAATGTTTTAAACACATCACTAACCACTCTTATAACTTGAATTCAGTGATGGTTTAGATTATTGTGGGGGGTTTTGTGGAACAACATCAGCATCAGCGAAAAGGGTAACACGTGATCACTCTACCAGTTCCTCTTCCGTACCTTCTGTACCCCTGACTGAGGAGATGATCAAAGAAAGGAGGATCTCCCCATGGGGACCATTAAGGTACCAAGCCATGAACATGCTAATCTCTGCTAATATGTCCTGTGCTGCTGTGTGGGCTGCAGGGCCAGAGGAAGCTGTGCCAACTGTACCAGGACCACATGATCTACATCGGAGATGGAGCCAAGACGGGCATCAAAGAGTGTCAGTACCAGTTCAGGCAGAGGAGGTGGAACTGCAGCACTGTAGACAACACATCTGTGTTTGGGCGGGTAATGCAGATTGGTGAGTTGACTTTTTGATGAGAACATAGAAATCAGGAACAGCATAAGGAAAGGTTGTTGTTATTGTCTTAAAAGACCTGTCAATCAATTTGAGAGTGATGACAGGTTCCAATCCTGTGTTTTGAGGTTTTATTGTGTCTTTAAGAGGCTTTTTTTTGTCTCAAATGCTGTGTGATTGCATATTTTGTATGCCAATTTTTCTGTTGTAAGTCAATTGCATATAAGCAAAGAAATTGTGATTCATCAAGCGTGCAAAAGCCCAGAAGAACTGTTAACTTTGATTGGCAGATAGCTTTTATGACCCTTGATCAAAACAGCAAGAAATGTTTGTGGCCACAGCTGCATTCTGTGATTGGCTCTTTTGAAATATAAAATAAGCAATGACATAAAAAGTTGTGGGTGACATAAACAGGTTTCTTCATTTGTCACAATCTATTCAACTGCATTCTTTACTAGAGTTTTTGTTATTATGATTATTAACACAACAAGTGTTTGGATAGGTCATGCAGATCAGGGTGCTGAATGTTTGAAAGAACAGAAGGGGGTCATTTGAGGTCAGTCAAATAACAGGCTGAAATAATAATACAATGTGTCGTATATCATTGTTTAGACAGGAATATTAGTTGAACAGTAGCACAAAAGTGACTCTATAGCAGAGTATAGTGGGTTGGTAGAGACACTGCAGGTCACAGCCTGGGTTAGAGTTAGAGCAAACAGACTTTGTTTTGGACAACGTCATGAAAAGATTTAACACTTAAGTTAGCGCAACCATATAGGGTAAGTACTGTTCAGTTAAGCTGCGTCATGTGTGGACACACCAATTCAAATGAAAAAACATCATGATATTCCCTATAATAATCCTCTTCGAGAGACTTACAGTATATATTGTGGCTGTGACTCTCAACAGTGAGTTAAATTATTGAGTAATTCATTTTTTTAATCAGGCCAATTGGCCTAATATTCTTGTAATAGACTTTTTGAAAAATATGATTGCACACAACTTTATCATGTTTTATTCATTTCTTTTTATCTTAGTAGCCTATCATTACAATATTCAGGGTCCATAGTGATCTAAACATCCAACATTTTCCTAGAGTGTTTGAGGTATAGTCAGTTCAACGAGTTTAACGTATTCTTACTGAACGGTACATTTGGTAACCTTCATAGCATCCATTAGTCTGTAGTAGACAAATATCCCAAGATGACAAAAATACTATTTTTATTAGGCATATATTAATTGTAATTCATTCATAACATTTCAGATATTGATTTTGCCTGAATATTACCGAGAGAAGTCGGTGTGCTTTGCTTGAGACCCACATCCTGAAAGATTAAACCAGCTCACTTGTCATTTCCACTTTACGCATGCGCAATGAGACGGATAACTTTCTCCGGCAGGAACAGAGAAGCGAGGCAGATATCAACACGCATAAAAACTAGACATTTAAGAGCAAAAAAAAACAACCCTGTAATCTATATGCAGTAATTTTAGTAAATATCCATCAGTAGCTCCGATCCTGGATCAGTATCACGTGCGTCTAATTCCCAGCAGGCGATGTGGGAAACCTCTCATCAACAAGTAAGTGTCAAATCCGCTGCGGGCAGTCAGACGAGGTGTTTGCTGCTCTTTCTCTGTCTCCGTCCCTCTCTGCCTGTCCCTCTATTGACAGTCAGTCTCCACGTTTATATGGAGGTGTTAGTCGGTCTATTGTCCCGCGGCTCCTCTTTTGAAATGCGCCGATGAGCTGACACCGAGCTGGCAGATCCGGACCTGCTATTTGAAGTCTCGGCTTCGCAGTCTCATAAACTTCTCTCCCTCTCTCTCTCTCTTTCTCTGTCTCTTTATCTTTCTGCATAATATGTACGGGCATCCTGACTGGGACGCTGCTCCTAAAATCTGAATGGAGAGCTCACACGCCTCAGCTCTGCATGCATACCTGCCTGTCTGGCTGGGTGTTGATTCCAGGATGTAGGCATCCTATAATATAATAGAAGATACTATAGGCCACAAATAGCACAGCAAAGCACTTTAACTTTTTACTGTAACCTTATTAGTAGAATTAAGTAGCAGTAGTAGAAGACAACACTATGTGGGTAAATACAAACAAATTAACCCTAACCCTAGAATGTTTCAGCTGGAAAATTATTACCAGTATACTTCTAGTATAATAACATTCAGTAAAACATGCTTCAAGAAATAAATAAATAGGGCAAAGTAGGAAAAATAAAAAAGGAAAGTATTTATTCATTTAACATTGATGAACAGAAAAAAAAAATATTTTAATTATCTGCTGTCCCTGGCAGATGTTTAAAAAAGCAACCTAAAAATAGATTAAAAGAACATATTTAAAATAAAATACCTTTAAGTATGATCAAAAAATCACTTATCAGTAGAGGGCCACCGCACACTGGTAACAAGAACCTATTAAAGGAATATAAAAGCAAAAATATGAGGATATGGTCACTATAAAGTCAGTATTTAAAATCAGCAGTTTTCTATAGCAAAATTACAACTAATAAAACCTCACTGTGGTCTTTGAAAATGCAGTCTCCACCTGAAATCCCACGAGGCTCTTTGCTGTTCACATGTAAATGTTCAGTTTCAGAGCACTTAACCTCCTACATGTCAGGCCAACGTCTTTGTCCTTTTTTCTTTTCAATGGTTTGTGTATTAATACAGTGAATAGACATGCAGATTGCGTTGTGTATTCCACGGGGTAAAATGGTGTTAGATGGTGTTTGTGTAGAGAGTCAGCAGAAATCATTAATATGGACCAGTCAGTTTAATCTGATGCATTGAAGCAACTACAAAGGGTAAAATCAGTCTGGTCAAGAAATCAGAGAGACATGTTTTCCGATTGTTTATTTGAAACTGATTACATTTAGTCACAATCCATAATCGAGCTTTACAGTTCAACCTTAACATTATAAATATGTATCAGCGTTTGAGTTTCTGGCCTGTAAGAAGACGTTTGTCCAGTGACGTTAGGCCCTGCTCCTTCCCTCCTACATG
This sequence comes from Coreoperca whiteheadi, assembly GCA_011952105.1. Classification (NCBI taxonomy): domain Eukaryota; kingdom Metazoa; phylum Chordata; class Actinopteri; order Centrarchiformes; family Sinipercidae; genus Coreoperca; species Coreoperca whiteheadi. Next base: position 14,071,512 of record CM022484.1, read on the forward strand.
TGATCTGTTTAAAGGGTCATTTCATCCAAATGAGCAATCCCTTACCTTGAATGGTATCTACCCATGTCCATCTCCGAGCCCCAATACAATGGAAAGGATTTTTATTAGTGGCGATCACTTCCTTGAAAAATTATATTTAGCAGCATCTTATCTTTCATGAAAATGTGTAGCCTACATTTTACTCGGAATAATTCACAGAACACACTGTCAACAGTTTTTATGGGGACTATTTATTATGTAGAAAGTAGTTCCAATGAAAACTTTTGACACAGAGTAACAGGAACATTGTTTGCAGAAATGTAAAAAAAAATAAATGTATCGCAAAACCAGGACACATTAAACTGAAACTATCAGAATGCTATATACCATTAGAGGTGATTGAGAAAATATATGGGTTTTTTAATCTGGGTGAAGTCATCCTTTAGCATTAGGGTTGACTAGCCAGAACTAGGACAGGGGAAACTGGTATGTTTACTTAATACATGTGTAGCATCATGTATTATTGATCACTGAGTTGGTGTTTAATGTTGTTGAGTTTACCCAGGTACAGAGGCAGAGCGCAAAATCACATCTATTGTCTATTGTTAGGTCAAGTGGGTATGGTACTGTTTTCTTCGTGTGTGTTTGTGTGTGTGTGTTGGGGGGGGTTAACCTGAGCAGTTACCCATGTTTCCTGTCAGTGAGCACACACATTCACCACAGCCCTAAATAAAAACACACGATGGCCATCATGACAAAACTTACCTTACTATGTGTGTATGTTAAGTGTTGTCTAAGAGTATCTTAGAGTTTTAAATGTCAGTGGATATCCTGGTTGAAGTGTTACCTCAAGTGAAAAATGCAATTCTTAAATCTATCCTTCAGTTCACTTCATTTTGTTTTGTTTTTTTCTCTCCATCAGGCTCTAGGGAAACAGCCTTTGCTTACTCCATCAGCGCGGCCGGCGTGGTCAACGCCATCAGCCGGGCGTGCCGTGAGGGTGAGCTCTCCACCTGCGGCTGCAGCCGTTCTGCTCGACCCCGTGACCTGCCGCGCGATTGGTTGTGGGGCGGCTGCGGCGACAATGTGCATTACGGCTACCGATTTGCCCGGGAGTTCGTGGACGCCAGGGAGAGAGAGAAGAATTACCCGCGTGGTTCTACTGAGCACGCCCGAACACTGATGAACCTACAGAATAATGAAGCAGGGAGACAGGTACTTTTATTCTTTGTCTTAAAAAATACAATTGAAACTTTATTTTTGTCAAAGATGCAGTACCCTACGCTATATCTGTATGTGTGGAAGGAATGTGTGTGTAAGTGGAGGTGGACCCCGATTCACTGACCTGGCAGTATTTGTGTATGTGTGTGTGTGTGTGTGTGTGTGTGTGTGTTAGTTATTGGGAGGGTCCAAATGGTATAACTAACGCCCTTGGAGTCTGGCTAGGTCGCCAGGTCAATGCACATTCCAGTGAAGTAACACACACATATAAACATATAAATGCAGCAACACAGTGGACAATAACTTAATTGTGTGATGAGATTTCAGAGGTGAAACTTTTCAAAACATCAGAAATCGACCGACGGATGAGTAGATAAGTGAATGATTGGATCTGATTTTTTTTTTTTAAACTAGCATGCTCAGGGCTCTGAGGTTTTTGGCCCACTGTGGTTGCCATACAACAGTTTCAAACTTGATATTGGAGCTAAAGTTGTTGGGAAATGCTTTCAAGTTGGGAGAGCATTACAAGAAATGCATTAAAAGAAACCTTTCACCTTCAACTGGGCTGTACACACACACAAACACACACACACATACTGACAGACATACACACCTTCCTTGTAAAAGGTCCATTTGCCCATTCTGGAACACATTGGATCAGGAGAATGTGTTTATCTTAAGTTAGAGGAGCTTTGTTTAAGCTGTTTGCAAGACAAAGACGCTGTGTGTGTGTGTGTGTGTGTGTGTGTGTGTGTGTGTGTATGTGTATGTGTGTCCTCGTTTCTGCTCCATTTGATTTGTGTGAGAGACAGTGAGCCTGGTTTTGTGCATGTGTATCAGAGGTCAAAGGTGAGGGTCTGGAGAGGTTGTTTTTCTGCTGAGGGTCCCATTGGGGCTATAGGCGAGTGTATGAGAGAGACAGATCTACTGCTACAGCCTTGTATTAACACACACAAACACACACACAGTTCCTCTGCCTTTCTGTAACATACACACTCTTTTGAACAACTTTCCCTCCTCTCTCCTGTTTGATCCCTGCTTTTCATTGTTGTCTGTCCATCGAAACGGAAGAGAGGAGAAGAGAGAGATGAAAAGGAGGAGAGCAAATGGGAGGAAGATAGTTTCTCTCTTCCTCTTCGTCTCTTCTTCTCTCTTTTTTTCTCTCTTTCTGTCGCGGACACGCTGGTTTGTCCTAAGCGGGATTTGTCTTGCTTGGTTGAGCAAGGCAAACCGCAGGGCTTTTGTGGAGGTGACAGGGGCGTGCCGCTTGCTGTGTGTGTGTGTGTGTGTACGCTCAGCTTCATTTTATTTGTGTGGCGGACAACGTGGTCGTCTGTGTGCGTCTGTGTGTACAAGCGTCTGGACACAGAGACGCAGGGTGAGGGATGGACCTCCGTCACACTCCCCCGACTCTCAAAGACCTACACGCACACACACACACAAATATACACACATACACAGCCACCTAGGACCACTGTCTCTGTTTCACACAAATCAAATGAGGCCGGGCTTGTCACACGGAGACCAAAACAACTAGATGTGCATTCCCAGTCTAAAGACTACAACAGAGTAAACTTTCACATCACCCTTTGGATCACTTTGTTGCTTGCTGCAACAATGGCCAGTTTTAATTGTTTTGATCAGGGAACTAAAATAACTAATAACAAAAGAGAAGTATTTTAAGTATGTTTGGAGCCAAAGAAAAGCAGAAGAACGTGTTACTCTAAGTATGTACCTCCACTTCAGTTGTATGTGAAATATCATTACTGTCTTTTACCTTGCATGTTGGGCACCCAAGCAACACACACACGTATTTTAAATTTAAATTTTAAAGATCGCTGGGGTTCCAAAGATAGGAAATGTGTTACGATGAATTACATTGCACAAGAAAATGTGCAAAACATACTGGATTTGATGTATTAGTATAGCTATTAAAAATGATACAGACTATTTACAAGGCGATGTCATAGAGCGCGTGAAATACATTTAAAGGGAAGAAAACATTCGGATCCTCTGTTTGTTCCAATGCAATGCTCTCATGTCATGTTCAAAAATGATCTTGTTAAAACGGTGTTTGATTTACAAGCAGAAGCTGTTCTATACAAAAACAAAAACAAGTTTTAAGCAGCACTCAACAAAAAATGTCCACTCTTTATCTGCAATGCAGTCAGTTGACAAAGTGCCATCACATCTCTTCATGAGGTCAGAAAGGTTGTGAAATCTGTGCAGCATACAAACAGTTCAGATAAGGAAAAACTCCTGAAAAAAAGAGACATGCAATAGATGCTGTGTATGACAATATTAGGTAGGTAGATATGAAGAATATGGATCCAGGAAACTGTTTATTATTATTTTAATCCCTGGTTAGTCCCTTCGTTTATTTGAAAGTCGCTGATTTGAATTAGCATACCAACATTGTGATAGTAGAGCACAAGCTGGATAAATGAGGCAAACAAGAAGTCACAAAATTACCTTAAAACAAAAGCTAAGATCGAATGTAATGTAACATTATTTTGAATTGTGACACGAAGAAGATCAGGTAGGATAACATGTCTCTCTTCTTTGCTTTCTTTGCTCCTCATTCATTGCTTATCCTGTCACAAAGGGTGGCCTATTTTCTCTCTTTCTGCCCCATTCTGGTAGTAACTCCACACACACACACACACACACACACACACACACACACACACACACACACACACACACACACACACACACACACACACACACGGCTCCTAACCCCTAACCCTGTCTGAGCAGAACCTATTGTGCCTGACACAGAGACTGTGTCTCCACCACGGATGACTGACCGTGTGTGTGTGTGTGTGTTTTCATCAGGTCCAGTGTCACTGCGCCCAGCAGGCATGACCCACCAAATAGCTCAGTATGATGCTGGACACACACAGACACATACAGTATATGCATGGTTTGATTTGTCAGCGTGAGGTTATTGGCAGCTTGTAATAAAAATAATAAAAATAACAATAATAATAATAATGAGCTGTTTCTGTAGCACCACTCAAAGGATTTAGCTGAAATCAATGAATCAAGAAATGGACAAAATAACAACAGTAATAGCAGTAAAATAAAAACAAAAAATAAAGTACATGAAATATAAGTAAGTCATCAAATCAAATACACCAAGAGAAAGGATATGATTGCATTTAAAAAGACTTGTTAAAAGTTAAGTGAGATAGATTTTTTTTTAGGCTATTGCACCAAGCCTCGCACTGATTTTACGCCCTAATATCCTTCAGAAATATTATCCAAAATTTGGGGCCATAGATAAAAAAGAGTTGCTTTCCAAATGTTCTTATTACTGTGGTTCTGAACCTCTAATAAACCCCACAGTGGGGGATTTGAGGAAACATGTAGGCTCGTAAAACAACAAGGAGTCATAAAATATAAGGATTTCCTCCTTTTATTTTATGTATGAAATACATTTTTAACCTCCCATAAAGAGAAATATTAAATGCGTGCCTCAATAGTTGATAATTTCAAACAATTCAAATAATAATTTCAAAAAGTTGCCCTTTTGTTTTCGAGAAAAATTTTTGAGAAAAAATAAGAAACAGAACCACAAACCCTCAAAACAAGGCTTCTCCCTTCACAAAACGTCATTGTCCGCTGCTTTCAGTGTCTGTCTGACGGGGTCACAGGGGTCGAATCACAGGATTGGAGGGTGCCGAGTGCTATGCCTGCTGGGTAGTAAAGTAGAGGAGAGGGGTGGGAGTTGGGGGCCGAGGGTGTTTGGGATGCAGGGGTTAACAGAGGTGATAAGGTAATTGAGATCAGGCAATGTGAGGAGTGGTGGGCTTCATTTGTAAAAAAAACAACAAAAAACATTAAAAAAATCTGAATTTACTGATAAAGTAAGTACAGTGTGTTGATGTGTGGGAATATGTCTCAGGGGCATTGGTCCGAACAAGAAAAACATAACACAATGCATGATTAGTGACATAGTACATGGTATGATTTATGTGTGTGTTGAGGAGGGGTGTGTTATGTGACTTGTTTATTGAATGCTGCCTAACTGACTTGGTGAAGCTGAAAGGGTGAAGGGCTCCCCCTAAAGTTCACTGCTGCTAGGACCATAAATCTTGTACTTCCTGTTCTGTTGTTTTTAACATATGTAAAAAATAAAAATAAAAAACCTTCATAATGTTGAGACCTAGCCAAACTATTTACAAACTCATATTGCAGTGAAAATGCATGAAGATAATGAGGAAATGTGGTTAAGATCTTTATTATATTTGGAGATACAAGGTCAGTGTTTTTGGTTAAAATAGGGTGATTAGGTAGGACGTTATGGCAGGATTTTGCAGAATCTAGAACAGGGATATATGTTTCTGTTTATATTTTTAGACATTTAGCCTGTCTAAAGTGATTTGAATGAGAGAAATGTGGAGGCGCAGTCTCTCAAAAAAGTAGTTAATGACAGACGAGTGGATATACCCTGTGATCTGTAATAGGACGATTTTACTGAAAGCTACTGACTTTATAGCTAATAATATGTTATCGTATAGTTTTCTCACACATATTCTTTAAAATGACTGCTTTCTATCTGGGAACACTGTGGAAACTGGATTTACAATAGAGCCACATTTCCTCTGGTTAGTTTTAGCCCTTCTATTCTCAGGCAGCTGTCTGAAAGCAGTGTCTGAGAACAGCACATATGGAGCAAAAATCCTTTCTTTGTTTTTCTTTGTTGTACGTTTTTGCCTTTTGGTTATAAGATTATCTATTTTCCTGCAAATTTTAACAGCCCCCCCCCCCCATTAAAATGTGCACCAGCAAGACAGAAAACCAGAGACAGAAATATTTCAAGATTTATTGCTGTGTAAAGCTAATTTTGGAGCAATTTGGCAGCAGAAACCTTAAAAATGTTTTGAGTGTGACCCAAAACTCCTAAGTGTATTAACGTCATATATACTTAAGTGGTAGAATATCCATCATCTGGATTTACGTTGATTTATCCAGGAGCAGTTTTTTGAGCACATTTATTCTGCATTGCTTCACTAAGTAGTTGATGGGAGGGCGTGGGTACACATGTTCACCAGGAGATGGTAGCAGCGTAGCAGCAAATATAGCTGATCTGAAACAGAGCATACACGTTTCAGACTGTAAACCAGGGGTCTTAATTAAACTTCCAGTCTGCAAGAAAATTTCATGAGAATGTATACATTTGTCCAACCCACAAATAAATTTTTATTTTTGGATTTTCCCATTTTTATTTTTTCTAGTTTCTTTTAATTTACAATAATCATTTCATTTTCAGGGAAGTCAAAATCAAAGCAAAAAAGAGTCTTTTTATTTCATGTTTAATATTCATCACCAAACTAAACCAAACACTTTCTAAACCCAAATGCACGGTTGACTTGGAGCACAGACCAACCACGTCTATCTAACATCTCTATCTTTTTCTCTCACTCCACCAGGCGGTCTATAACCTCGCAAATGTGGCCTGTAAGTGTCACGGCGTCTCAGGTTCCTGCAGTCTGAAGACCTGTTGGCTCCAGCTGGCCGACTTCAGACGAGTTGGAGAGTTCCTGAAGGAGAAATATGACAGTGCGGCTGCCATGCGCATTGGACGCAAGGTACTGAACTCACAATAGATGCGTGTCTTCTTCCTCGAGTGTCCTGAACAAAACACTGTACAGAAAAATAATCCTTACACCACCTGTCTCTTTCTCCATGTCCAGGGCAAGCTGGAGCTGGTAGACAAGCGCTTCAACACCCCGACCCCGGAGGACCTAGTCTACATCGACCCCAGCCCAGACTACTGCCTCCGCAACGAGACCACAGGCTCACTGGGCACACAGGGCCGCCTCTGCAACAAAACCTCAGAGGGCATGGACGGCTGCGAGCTCATGTGCTGCGGCAGAGGGTACGACCAGTTCAAGACCTACAAGCACGAGCGCTGCCACTGCAAGTTCCACTGGTGCTGCTACGTCAAGTGTAAACGCTGCACGACGCTCGTGGACCAGTTTGTGTGCAAATAGCTCGCCGACAGGTGATAGATGGATGGAAGGGGATGAAAAAGGAGGAGAGGGAGAGAAGATAAAGAGGGAGGAGGTGATGGGATGATGGAGGATGAAGGATAGAATGAAGTTTCAGGGTTTTGTTCGGGATAAGTTAAGACACACAAGTTCCATTTTCTGACCAGTTTCCTTCTCATCCATTTACATATTTGATCTATTTATATTTCCTGCCTTTTCACATCAAGAGCAAAAGCTGCATAACACCCGTCTGGCCATTGTTTTGTGTGAATAGCACAATGATGGCTAGATATATAGGGAAGAAGAACAAATGGAAGGGAAGATAGGAAGCAAGAAGGAATCGTATCTCTTCCATGTTTTACGGACAACTCGCTAATTTCTACTTTTTCTCAACACTCCATCATCACGTTCTGCTGTCCTTTATAATATCTTGATCACAAACTTGAAGGAAGTAGGGATGGAAAGAAGGAAGAACAAACAAAATGGATGAATAAAGAAGGACATCAAGGATAAACGGACCTAGAAAGTGGAACAACTGGATGCTAAAAAGGGGACACATACGACTAGTGTGATAAAGATATGACAGATCAAATAAATAAAAATTAAATTAAATAATAAATAAACGTACAACTCTAATTGTTATTTAAAGAGACTCGAACAAACCTAAGGCACAGTTTGGTGTTCGGGAATCCCAAAAATCATTACAGTCCTTTTGGAGTTTGAAGCCATGTGAGTGCTGCTGAACGGTGTCACTGTGTCTCTTTCAAAGAACTTTTGAGCTTTAACCCTGCAGGAGTAATTCTAGTATACGTGAGTTGTGCTGACATTGCTCAAACACACTCGCGATATCTACAGAGAACTCCAGAAATGCAGAAAAGTCCAGAGTGAAACAGACGGATGAGAGCGAGAAGAAGAGGAATCACGTGTTGAGGGGTGCGAAATAGAAAGAGGGTTAATGGAGAGAATTGAGAAAGAGGGAGAAAGTTAAATGAACTGAGGACTTTGGGTTATAATTTTGCAACACAATTCAGGAGACACTTTCACAAGGCACACAGCTGATTGGGAAACTCAAGCACAGGAATTTCCTGCAGTAGATTTCTGAGTAAAAATGCAATAACATGCATTAAAAACACTTAATCTTCAAGTCAAAAAGGACAAATGACTTACAGGACATACTTTGTCCATTTGTCCCAGTGTAACTACTGCTGTTCGAGCAGATTTCTAGCACCTGTGAGGTGACAAGTGTGTCTGTGCAGGTTAATGAGGCTCGACGGTTGTGGCCATCTTGACAACTGCTGCTGTTTAAACAAGCAGCTCCGGGACCATGACCTTCATCTGACAGTAAAGTGCACAAAACCTCCATTAGTGAGATTAATGTGCTGTATCTGCCTTAATGAACCCGCACTAAGAGACACGTTCACTGTGAGTGGACCTCTTCACCTCGTGTTGTTATGCAACTTGTTAAGTCAACAAAAAGCCCTGTGGTGTCGATTTTGGCAGTTTAGCCACCAATTTAACATTTTATAATACCATGATGTTCGCAATTTGTATGGGTTACGTTGAGAATATTGTAAATGTATAATGTAATCCAATCGATAGGCACAAACGTGAAGAGGACAGAGTGGACAGAAGAGGACTGAACATGCTGTGGAAAAATGAATGTGTGAGCGTGGAAAACAGAGAGGACTGCAATTTATTATGTGCTACTTTAAAAAAAAGTAGTAGATCAGAAAAGAAGGTATATTTTATTATTGTTTTTCATTTTCTGTTTTCTATGTTTTATACATGAGTATTATTGTGTATTCTTTTGATAAACTAGTCTTCGACAATGAGGCTTTGTTCTGTTTTTGAGTCTGCTGCAGTTTTCTTGGAGTAGTCTGATCTCGGCCAACACTTTCACTCTGTTCCCCACAAACTTGACAACTACAGACAAGTCTTTGTCATTTAGAGAGTGTTTTGGAAAATGATGCTGAGATTTCTGAATAGAGACGTAATGCAGCACAAGAAACTGAATTAAGGTAGTGTCATTCACCAAAACAATGCCAAAATTAGAAATAGAAAAGAGCATCCACAATGAATATAAAAGTAGGTGAAAGTCACTTAAAAAAGACAAATTAAAGAAATAGACTAATATAGTAAGTCATTCTAGTATGGAGCACTGGCTTAATGTCTGACCATTTTTATTTCACTAATTATAGTTATTAGCAAGTAATTTGTGATGTACAGTATTTTTGTATGAACCAAACTTCCGTATTGATTAAAACTCACTGGTATGTACTTGGAACAATCAAATCAATAAATGGGAGTTTGTTCAACCCTTTACAGATTCTTAGCTCAAGATTCATTTCATGGAATTTTAAATTAAGATCCTTATACATTCTCACAATCAGCATGTTTCTATTTTTACACGGTGAGAATAGTGTGTGCACTTCCCAAATATATTATTTATATACTTTTTCAAGACAACAATAATACCCAAACACTTAATCTAGCGTCCATCTTTACATTTATATTTCAATTCTTTGGCAGACAATCCTCAGACCCCATTATTCATTCATTCTTTGTATGCATGTTGAACAGTCTTCAGTATTAGTATTATTAATACTACATCACATTGTGTTTATAAGTATGTATTGTCTTCTCACATATAAAAGTAAAGTATTATGTTTGTTCGTAAAGTTGTTCGCCCCCTTCTTGCGCTTGAGGATGTGATTTTACACAGTTGATTTATTTTTTTCAACATGCATCCATATATTATGATTATTCCTGCTTCTTCCTGTCATTCTATTTCATCTTTATTTTCTCGCGCCTGGCTCGACGACCTTTCATACCATCAGACAAACAGCTTGACTCCTCATCTGCTCCATGGCTGCTTCTAACTCTTGTGTTTGCATCTTAGACTACATCACTTAGCTGACTGGACTCTCGTTGTACTTTATGGTACCAGCAGAGTGACTTCAGCTCTTCTCTTTATAACTCTGTAAAATGCTCCAGCAGCTTTATTAAACAACTTTAAACAACTTTTAGTACTTAAATGTCAAGCGCACAGTCATGTCTAAGATGGTCTGTACAGTGACCTAACAACAATCCTGTTACTTTTAGCTGCTCACAGCTAATTGGATTAGGCCACTGACCAGAGCAGCCCGACCGACCTACAGTACTGTGTGTAATCCTCCTCACCTGATAGAGGTCTCTCTCTATGTGTGTGTGTGTGTGTGTGTGTGTGTGTGGGTGGGTGGCAGTACACGTCCATGTGTGTATATGCTGAAGATTAGACCAGTGAAAGTGTAACATGGCAGTTTCTGTAATCCTTCTCACCTGACAGTCATCTGCTGCTGTGATTCTGCTAATTTGATTGAACTCATCTCTGAAACAAACAAACAAAAAGTCAAGTAATGTTACTTTTATAAGGCCTTTCTTGCTCTTATGAGAATGTTTCAGGTTATATTTGTTTCTTATTATTATAGTAGACATTTTTTACAGTTGATGCAGAGGAAAGAGTGTGGATGTGGTACTATACCAGGAAGGTTGCATGTGACAGTTTAGCTGACTTTACCGTCAGTCTGTCTGCAGCGTTTTTATGCCTTAAGTCAATCTTATACAATTTGCATCATACAAAATACAGTTGAAGCAACACCATTACTTCAAAAATGATTTTTAGGGGGGGTTAGATTCTTAAATGTATTCCTGGTTTAAGCCAGAGTTAGGAAGTTTAGTAAGAAAAAATCAGAGTTTCTCATTTTGTTTCAGCCACCACTATCACGTTGGAGTTTGACTGCTGTCTCCTCAGGTGTTTGGTGATCTGGAGCTGTCCTGCAGCTTAGACTTCATTAAAAACACTTCCCTTATCTTCCTCTCTACAGCTTTGACTCTGCTCTTCCCGGAGACAGCCAAGCAGTAGAGTGGAAAGAAACATGTAGCCACTGGGCTCTTTAAAAGGCCAAGAGGTGTCTCTGCACATGTGCATGCAAACTGGCCTGGAACATCAGTGTTTGAGGATGGCATTATGAGACCCAGCTGAGTCCTGATCTGACCCTCTAGTTCCTACCTGCAGGACCTCTTAGTGTTTGACTGCCCGCTGTCTGATTATGAAGCCAGAACTGTTTAGTGGCATGAATTGCTCTTCTTGTGGTTGGACTACACTACTGTAAGCTCATACAATCTAACATATTTTCTCCTTTCTGTGCTGTTTTTGGCATTGAGCAATGAAGTAATTCCTCTACAACCTGTTCTCTCCATATGTTGGAGCAGGAGAGGAGTTTGAAGCTCTGGTTACTGCCCCTCCTGTTTCCAGCGGGGGGAAACTGCCAAGGCAAATGTCTGCAAATAAAATGAAGCCAAGATCTTCAGTTATATAGTACATGTTGTTCCCCATAAGAAGTCATTCTTAGTGTAAAAATCTGTAAGGATGGGATACAGCAGATACTACTTACTGTATTTCACAATGCTGTCTCACTGAGACAAAGCTACTTTTGATCCTTTTACCAGCTGTAGCTGTACATGATGCCCGAAGCAAACAGTACAGTGGGATCTTGTACGTGATGTGTGTGTGTGTGTGTGTGTGTGTGTGTGTGTGTTTGTGTAGATTAGCCAGCAGCTTTTGTAGTTAAGACATCCGTAGGCGAACTTTCTGATCTGGATTAGCTAAAGTGAAGAAGACACAACCTCATTTACTCTCTCACACAGAAAAATACACACACACACGCGGATACAGTATACATTCATATTTTGTTTTTTTGCCAACTGCTCTCTTTCTGTCTTTTTCAATTTTCTCTTCCTATGTCTTCTTCAAACGCACACACAGTTTAAAGACCAAGTCAAACACAAATGCTCAGCCACTTATCTGTAAGCTCATTCATCCATATGCTTTCTACAAGCTTTGGCTGGAGCAGAATGGACCGCTCAGTCCCGCTAAACCAGAATATCTAATCTTCTTGGGATGCTACTGTAGATTCAGTAAATGCACTGAGTTGAAGGTTTATTCCTCATATTCATCCTAATTAATGTCTTTTAAACTTTAGTTTATTGACCCCCTCTCTTGCATGTGGAGAGATCCAAACGGTTACAGATAAAGCTGCAGACAGCAGCTCACTGAATGTACTTGTTGTATGGTAGCGTTTATCTTTGGTTTCTGTTGCAGGTGGTGTGAAGTGGACACATGTGAACGCACACACACACACACACACACACACACACACACACACACACAGGCCACAACCAGACAAACACAGGGAACCCCAACATTTAAAATAAGGCGAGCATGCAAATCACTGACCAATGATGCAACACAGACTGTTGCTGATAGGATCAAATGGGACAATCCTATTTTCAAAAAAGTGTCAATTCCCACAGTTTGTTAATGGCTTTAGTTATTTCCCTCAAAGATTATGCAGTCTTTAGCTGTTAACCAAACAAAATGTAAATCCGGGTTGCCTCCTCAGGGTGCTTTTCATTGCAAAAACAGTCAATCCAGGCCTCATGAAAATGTTGTCAGTCATCAGTGGAGTTGTCACTCCAATGAATGATAACAATATGTAATTTTTAAGTAAACACCTGTAAAAATATTTCTTTATTCTCAATTTTGTTTTTAAATGTTTTAATGTAGTCTGTATGCATGCAATTTAAAAAACAGATGGACTCTCAAGTAATTTTAAATACTTTCAAATGCTGATGAAAGTCTTTTTCGGTCTTGTATGCGTTTGAACTAGGAATCAGATATTTTGTGCACTGTACAACAAGGCGGCAATATTCCAGCATTTAATATCTTTATTCATTTGGTTTATTTCTTCAGAAAGTACAGAGAAAGAAGTGCTTATAGACACATTGAACTATGCTGATTGAATATTTAACATTTCTTTAACCAAGTCTTAAATAATCTCCACGGTTATGAAGCAGCCAAGTCTGCTTTGTTGCTCCAGTTGGTACAGCAGCTAGAGATGATCTAAATGGAACACATTACTCAAGCAGGGGCTTGGACACATGTTCCCACATACACACAGGTAGAGCAACAAAGGAACATTTAAATACTGGATTAGCAACGTTGATGTGGTACAATCAGAAATCAAGGTTATGCAAACAAACTGCGATAGCTTGCCACCTGGAGTGCACGTCGCCACCACTGTGAGTTCACTGGAGGGCTGTGAAGCTGAAGGTCTCCCTTTAGTAACCAGCAATTCCCAATGTTTCGAAGCAATAAGGCTGGCTGAAAAACAATATATGATTAAGAATTTGCAATCACGTTAACACAGAAGAAATTTGAGTCTCAAACACATATTAAAGATTTAAAGCATAAAACAGAAAACGTATTTTATAAATATATTTTATAAATGGATGATGCAATTTGATGACGTTTGAATTCAGAGACATACTGATCATGATGCTGAGATATCTTGTTGGATATCTGGCCAACTATTAGTCATTCTGTATCATCTGCTTTTCCCGGGAGAAAAAAGGATAACTGAGACAAATTCCTAGAACAGATAACTTTAAAGAAACCATCCATTCCATATTGTGAAGCACTTTAGCCTGTGACCTCTGAGACGCATTCTGTCGAAACTGACAAGTGCAAGACAAAGTTAAAATCACATCACATTATGTGTCTGCATACACTGAGTCCTTGGCACAGAAATAAAACACATCAGTTGTATTGTAAAAAAAAAAATCCATTCTTTGAAACATAGACAAAGTGAAAAATAATTTTCAAGTCATCGTATGTTATGTGAGATGCTATCAGGAATCCAAAAAATACTGTAAACCTTTATTTTGTAAATGTGGTAGGTGAGTAGGACAGTCACACCCAATGTCCTTCTAACCTTATCTATATAATCATACTTATATAACTATATTTTTATACTATACTGTAAACTTGTTTTCAGACATCCCTCCATAAACTACAGCGAGAACAGTTCAACTAATGCCCTTTTAGTTAAAAGAAAATAAAACTTTACACCAATCATTAACAATCAAGAAAGATGTGACAAGATAAAGTAATTGCCCCAGGAGCACAACACAACAATAATCAGGTCAAAGTACTGAGGCAACGTCATATACTGTCTCAGCAGAGATACCATTATCTGCATTAGCACAGCAATGGTAGCAAGGTTTTCAACATTTTTAAATGGTATTTATGAGACCTCTCCTCCCCATGCAAACAAACAGATGTCTGTTGAAAAAGTTGATGAACTTGTTTAGTTGTGAGAATGTAGACCTGCTCAACCAGACCACTGAAACAATTCTGAAGTGTGTTGAATGTAACAACACGCCCAGCTGCCAGAGCCATGCATCACAATTACATTTTACATTTAGTCATTTAGCAGACGCTTTTATCCAAAGTGACTTACATATGAGAACATTCACAAACCGAAGGCACAGCTTTGGGAGCATTTTGGGGTTCAGTATCTTGCTCAAGGATACTTCGACGCACGGCTGGGGGATCAAACTGCTGACTTTCCGATTGGCAGGCAACTGTTCTGCCACCAAGCCACAGCCGCCATAAATCCATTTACACAATCATGCAATCAGAGTTAACTATAATTGCAGCACAGCAGTGTGTGTGTTTGAGTGAGTGAGTGAGTGTGTTTGTGTGTGTGTGTGTGTGTTCTGGCATGGCACACCCAAGGATATGTCAGGGGAGCAGAGAGGGAAGAGAGCAGGTGATCTACATTCTCCTATCTCAGATAGGATAGACAGTATATTATATAGCGGCTCATCACATGGTGAGGAATTATGACCTGCCTGCAAGTTACTGCAATTACTAATGAACATTATTAATAAAATTATTACAGCTCCGGAATAATTTGTTGTTTATAAGACATTGCATTGGTAACATCTATACTAATGCTGAAACAATTAAATTAATTCATCGATAGACAGAAAATTAGCCTATCAACAATTTTGACAATCAATAATATACGATTAATATTAAGTTAAAAAACAAATGTATGCTCATTTCAGCTTCTTAAACCGGAAGGATTTGCTATTTTCCTCTGTTGTATATCATTATAAATCGAATATATCTGGACTATCAGATGAAACAAGCAATTTTAAAGACTAAACAACTTAACGATTAATCACAAAAATGTTCAATAGACTAATTGATAATGAAAATAATCGTTAGTTTGTCTTTGGCTGACCAAACATTGTTGCAAGTTGTTCAATTTCCACATGGCAGCTGCTTGCCAAACAAGTGTCCAACTCAGAGACTGCTGGCTACACAACTGAAACCCCATTGACATTAAATACAGAGTGGCACAGCTAAGCTCACATCATGTTTCATAACGTATCACATATATTTGTTTCAGCTCACAAATGTTGCTATAGCCACACATTTTACTCACTTTTCTATCATGGAATTTGCCAAAGTAGTTAAAAACTACAACAACGTCACTCAATTTTTAGAATGTCTCTTCCTGTTCCTGATCGTCAGTAACGGGTCGTTCTTTCTTCGTCGAGCGATTTGATTGGCTATCTGCCGTCATGCGAGTGGCGTCACGCACTGATTGCCTCCCTACGACGTCGCTGAGTCCAGTCTAGTCTAGCGACAGTCAGTTCGTAGTAGAGAGGAGTAGAGTAGCGAATACAACTCTCTGTTAATTGTGTTACAAGACCCAGAGGACGGATTCCTCTTCAAACATCAGGACTAGGTGAGTATTACAACTGACATTGGCCGCCATTGGTTATTATTATTGTTGTTCTATGTTGTTTCGGACTGTTGAATTCACCCAGGACTTTCCTAGCGTAACGTTAGCGCCTCCCTCAATGTAACCTGCCAGCTAGCAGCTTTGCTATCCAGCTAATTCTGGCTGTCACAACAACAGAGAGAACCATAATCTGCTAGCCAGCAAGAAAGCATAGCTCTGCTCTGACTTTACGAGGCATTATCAGTCATATGGATGCAGTGTTTGGTATGTTTAAAGGCAGGTTGGTTGACGTGGTAAGCTGTCAAAATAAACACAAGCTCTGTTAAAGAGTTATCTCGGGCTTCTTTCGGATGTAAGTTAGTAGCTGTTGTTAGCTGACTAGCCAGCTCGCTGACTCGGTGTAAACAAACCATCATCATAGTCTGTCGATGGGCTGCGGTCTGCTTCTTATTTTACCTTTGACAACACAGCTTGGGTCAAATGTAAGGTGAAACAGCTTAAGGTCAAATAAATTCAAACGCTCCTTTGTGTGCGGCTTGTCTTGGAGGTGTATGATTGTCGCTGTCCACAAGAAGGTAACGTTAGTCTGGCTGGAGTTTGAGGTTTCTTTGTCTTGCTTGCTCGCCAGTGTTGTGTTGACTCCTCTGTAAGCTGTGTGAGTTTAGAGCATTGTTAAGTAGGGTTCAAATTGCTGCTATGCTTGCACAGTTCAATGTATTTGTTTTTGTATTTGAATGGTTTAGAGAGCCTATATTACCGTATTGCCAACAGGATGCAGGCAGCTGCTGTGAAGGCTAGTTTATTTAAATACTTGACAGTCCTGTTTTTGGCTCAGCTTGGTTAATCTTTTTTTCTAAACACATGGTTTGTTGTCTAGCTATCTTATGAGTTTTCAGATAAAGACAGTACTGCTTTCTGTACAACCTACCCTTTGGACTATGCTCTAATTATTTCATGAACAAATTATGTTCCTATGGAAGATAATATGAATTGATTTCCTGTTGAAGCTCAAAGACTTGAAGACCTGATGTGAACCCAATCCGTCTGCTTTGTGTAAGTCTGTGGGAACTTAAAACATATTTCACATAGTAGGCCGTAGTCATTTCTTATGGAGTTTCATTAAACAGTTGCTCTGAACAGAAGCTATCATTTTAAGTACTAATGAGCCAAAATTCACTCTATTGCCAAATAAATATGATACTTTCTGCAAATGCGGCTGTTGATAGAGGTTTGTTACCTATCAGATATTATCAGCAGGGGATATTGGAAAACTCAGCAGCTATTGTCAAAATCTACAAATTTTTTTTTTTTGCTACTTAAAACTTATTTTTACTTGTACTGAATGCATATACGCTACTGCATGTATACCCATCCCATTTTCTTTTTGGTTTTCCACAAAGCATGAGGTCATCTCATAAATATTTTATGCGCTGCGTAGCTGATAGCCTATTTGTCTTGAACCCCAACTTTATATGTACAAAAACACTCCCAGCCCTCCCCTAGCTCGAGATTAGCCCATGGATATTTCATGGAGCAGCGTCTTAGCTGGTATTTGTGTTGAAACCCATTTTGCATTTTTAATCAGTGCCTTCACTTGCAGTTTGACCCTTTGGGGTTTCACAGTGTCATTATTTCCAAGTGCAAGTTTGGTCCTATGTAACTTAACAGCACCAGAAAGAAACTCAAAACTGTGATCTTTAAATATAATTACACACACCAATCCCTGCTCTTATTCTCAAGTTGCACTTGTGCATGTCTGTGTCAAACGCACATAGGGATGCAAAGCAGATCCATGCATTATTTTTATATATAGCCGTGTTCTATAGAAAAATCAAATACCCACATTAAGTTACCCACATGGAGTTAATTTATCTGATTCATCTAACCAGGATATTTGCAGTAATTTCCTGTTGAAAGATATTGATTTGAAATTATACAAAGAATGAATTCAGAACTTCCATTGCTTGAGCTGATGTGTGCACCACGTTTCACCCTGCTAGACATGGCTATTGAGCAATACGTCATATTTTTTACTCGAAGTACAACTCTCGAGAGAATTTAATGTATAATGAAGTCAGTCTTTGACAGTGTGCCAGGGAGGAGAGCAGCTAAACATAGCTTCTAAGAATAGTAGAGAACTGTCAGTGCAAAACTGATTGATCATAAGACAGAATAGCTGCCTCTCTCTTTCTTT
This sequence comes from Coreoperca whiteheadi, assembly GCA_011952105.1. NCBI lineage: Eukaryota > Metazoa > Chordata > Actinopteri > Centrarchiformes > Sinipercidae > Coreoperca > Coreoperca whiteheadi. Next base: position 14,089,544 of record CM022484.1, read on the forward strand.
TATATTCCTCTTCTTGTCGCCGTCTGTGCTTTCTTTTCTTCCCTCACAACTCTCCAAACAGGGCTGTGCATGTGGTGTACACAAAAAAAGTACACACGTCTTTCTCTTAAATGGTTTATCTTGTTATGTTGTTGCCTAAGTTAACATGTACACACATAACAACATTCACAATACACCTAGCTAAATTAGCCTGTTGCTAGTTAATTACTTTGTCCATAGGCACAGGAAGCATCTTACGCCCCAAAAACTGAGCAAAAACAGCATTAACAGAAAGAATATTTCTTGTTTTTGTGTGTGAGAGGGTATGTATGCATAGCATGCTTGCTCCAGCAGCTTTTGTACTTGCATGTTGGTTTGTAAATATGTAGGTGTTAGTAAATTTGTGAGTGGATAGACAGACATGGGTGTGTGCATAAGGTCGTATAGGATGTTCTGCCATTACCCGCATTCCAACACTAAGAATTCTTGCTAGGATAACAGGAGCGATGGCACTCAAATATATTTTTTAATAAATACAATGACCAATCTATCTTTATTAAAGGCACCAACCCAGTTTCCCACCTTGGTGAAAAACTGAGAGAAAACATACTCTACGTTTAGGCAATTTGACAGTAATCTGAATAAAATGAGTTTGGTGACCTCAACCTAAAGATGAATCATTGGGTTAGCTAACAAAATAGTTTATGGTTTTGACCCTTCTGTGTTTTATTCAGCCCGCCTCATGTTGCAGAGACAGAAGGCACTGATATCTTAAGACGGTTAGAAGATTTATGTTCTTCTTTTCATCAGAACATTTAGGGGACCTATTTTTATCTTCATGTGACCCACCATTGTATTACCACCCAGTGCTTAAAAACCACTGCATTTGGTTGCACGTGTTCACCAGCAGAGGCAACAACACGCTGACCTTGTTGTGGTCTGTGTCTCCTCTATGTTCAGATGGTTGGTGGTTCAGTACCATTTAGAGACAAAGATCTTTGTCTTTGAACATCTTTGGGTGGTAATTCAGGCAGGATTTAACCAGTTTAGTGTTAGCCTAGGCACTGTATGGTGGAGGTCCAGGAACATTTACACATTTTCTGGGACAATTTGATATATTCAGGGATTCTCTGCTTTAGTTAATTGGGGTTAAGACAGTATATCAGATATATTTTTCAGCCTTCGCCACCCAGAAACTGTGAACAGTTGAGAGTTGGAACTTGATCCATCATGGATCCGTGGCATTATGTCTGTGTGGAAAGCTGGGATTATGAATGCCATTTAGTTTTTTAAATAATACCTGCTTTTTTGGTGAGCCAGCGCTGTGGAAAAAAAAGGCTTTAACAAATTGTGATGTGTAGATGGCCTGTTAAACTGTTTGTGTGGATATTTGGTTAGAGTTTAACAGGGTGACCAGCGCTGTTTAAAATGTGTGTGACGGAGTGTTACACAGATTGTGAGTTTGTTTCACATCAAACCAAACTGTTGACTATGACGAATTGGCCAATCTTCTCTGGCGAAGGACACCTGAATGTCACCCAACATGTGACCTATACTTGAGTATGTAATCTGTCATGGTATTTTTCTCTTGCCTTCTGATGAAATTAGGAATGTTGTAGGAACAGGGTGTTGTGAGGACATGTAGTTTTAGCCTGTTACATACCTATGGAATAGGTATTTTTATAGTAAAATATTTCTCCTTCCACCGTGTGTGTGTACACTTGGTAGTAACTGTTCTACATGGCTGCCTGATTGTGTATACTGTGAAGGAAAGAACAAGGGTGTGCATGTGTGCGTGGTTCACTTGACACTGGTTCTCTTTGTTTATCTCTCCATCATAAGACTGCTGGCAGCTGCATCAGTAAGTCTCTGTTGTACCAGGACTGAGTGGTCACCAGGAGATACACTTACAAAGATATATATTTAGTTATAGATAGATAGAAAGAAAAACATGCTAAACTGGCTTGCAAATAGTCTGAATTCTCTATCAGTCATTTTCTCATGAAGCAAACCCCACCCATGTAAAGCTGCAAGTAGGTTAAAGTAAATGCATTTATTACACAATTTTTTGCACTGAGTAGCTTTTAGGTGTAGCGGCATGGAGACAGAGACTCAAAGGTGTGTTTTAAGTAATGTCATGGTAGGGTGGGTGTGTATGTGTGTGGTTATGTTTAAGTGCAGGTCTCAGTACGACCACATAGTCCCAGTGAACAGTAAAAGCAGTCATGTGGTCTCCAACAGCAGGTTTAGATCATTGTAAAGCTGTCCCAAATACAAAGGGAGGCCTATTCGCCAACCCCCTGCCACAGGAACACACAGCATAAAGCACCGTAAAGTGAAATGCACCACCAAATAAAGAGTTTGAATCCAGAGTGATTGATCCATTTAAAAAAAAATAAAAAAATAGTTCACGGATAACAGGCCATCGAGGTTACAAAATAGTTACAATTTACCACCCAGAAGGTCTTGTTTTTCAGTTATTGTCATTGATTGATTTGATAGTGAGCATTCAGCACAAAATTAAACTCTTAATTTTAATTCTTCCCTTTCCATGAGATGCAAAGGTTTGAGGTCATTTCAGTTCAGAGAATAATAATGTACAAGTTTAATTGCCTTGTAGGGACAAAACCACTGGGACACAAAGAAAATAAAATAGACGTTACTGACGTCAATACTATTTTTCTTTGTACCTGAGTAAGCAAGTTCAGGGGCTTAAGATATTGACAATTTAAGAGTCTTCACCAACACTGAAAAATCCCTACATTGATTAAAATACTCCTACGCACCTAACTCTCATCGCTACTACCATCCCACACTGACTTTTAGGTAAAACTAGCTCATTTGAATAGTACAGATATTGGAAAATCAGTCAGCCAACTTCACCAAGGGCAATGGTGCGAAGTGTGTTGTCACAAGAAGTCGTTATCTTCTATAATGTCTTTGTTGCTTTTTGACTGACAAACAAAATAGATTCTGCTCTCTGTCGAAGATCTAAGTGTCTGTGCGGTTGACTGTGCGTTGGTTATTCAAGTCTGTCATCATGGCTTCTTTAAATAAAGTGACGTCATTTACAGAAAAGTTGATATATTGAATTCGAAGAGCTAAATGGCAACAGCAAATTTAATCAAAATGTCCTTAATAATAATAATAATAATGATAATGATATTTAGAGATTGAGACACATTAGTAAATGCTCATGTCATTATTCTAATAAGCGTTGTCTAATGTAGTTATGGTCTACTGAACATTCAGGAAGTCATTGATCCACCCGAAACCCCACTGCCTTAATTGCATAGTTTTTTTTAACATATCAAAAGTTTGGTTACAATTTAAATAAGCATGGTAGATGATCAACAAGCCTAGCTGTGGTCTTTTAGCTGACTATCAGGTTGTGAAAACTCTTTCTAGCAAAAAACTTTGAACAAAAGATGTGAATCCGTAAACCTGTTTTGACCGTTTTTAAATTGACAGGTAACCTGTTTAATCATGCTCTTTCTCCTGTTGACTGTTGCGGGCGTCCATCTAACCTGAAAAACCAGGTGTGAGGTCATGGAAATGCTCAAAGTTATAGTCATAGATGGCACCACCTCATTGTTTAAGCAACACTGAGGCTGAGTCCTTATCTCAGCGGCCCGGGTTCAAATCCAGCCCGGCCCTTTGCTGCATGTCATCCCCTCTCTGTCTCCCATGTTTCCTGTCTCTCTTCAGGTGTTCCTTTCAAATAAAGGCAAAAAGCCCAAAAAATCATATCTAATAAAAACAAGCATTCAGTTGGATAAACTTAACTTAACTTAACTTAAAACCCATCAACCCATCAACCCTGCTGAAAGGTCATCAGAAAATTAAAAGGTTGATTTAAGACACATTGACCCACTTTAAAGCGGCTAGAATTGGTATTTTTACAGCGATTTATCAAATGACAATGTGTAAGGGGTCACTTGTAGTGATGAACCTACAGATAATTATCACCCGAATCTGCTGCTCCCCCTGGCTTTACAGAGCTTTATAGAAAGTTTGAGCTCATTGTTAAGCTGTCCAGTCTGCAACTTTACTGTTTTGGTTCACTCTTACCACTCTCGATTTTTCTTTGATGCTCAGCATGAAAAGGCAGACAGATGCAGTTACAGACTAGATGATGAATATAATCAAGCATTTAGCAGCTAAAGAGCCAAATATATATTTCCCTATGAGACTAAAAGGAGAGTGAGCATTGAACACGACTCCAAATAAATGCTAATGTTGCTCCGCAACTGCTGGATATATAAATAAGAAACTGTTTGCTTTCGAGATATCAACTTAAAATGTGATGATATCTCAATGTTGTGTTCACAACTTTCCGCTGTCCCCAAGGGCCCAAAAACAATCACTTATTGTAGATTTAAGTATTTGGTGAAATTTATAGACTCAACAACATTTTGTTGATGTCTATTGTAAACTGAATATAATTATCTTTGATGTTTAGGTTCATCCTAGGTCTTGTCATTACTATGATCATTCTGATTAAAAATGTATCCATATATAGTACAAATGTTGTGTGTGTGTGAGAGAGAAAAAGGGAGAGAAATTACTGCATGTGACTCTCTCTCTCTGACAAAGCAGGTGACACGCCACTGGCCATACTGAAGTGACTCAAACAGTGAGCACTAGCGAAAAATTCATGTGGCTTGACAGCCATTAACATTACATCGCAACGTGCAGGAAATAGCCTAAAAACAGAAAATGTAAGAGGAATATAGGTTTGACTTTATATGCTAGATTTCTCTAATGAGATTCCTGTTGTAGCCAACAGTGTTTATTTCAATTAAAGTTATTGTTTTAACTTGTTGGCCTTTCCAGCACATCTGTCTTGGATAAAGCACAAATCAACAGTCCCCTTAGCATCTAAGATTTGCTAGTTAATAGGCACTTAACTAGAGAAATGTAGGTGAAACACTCAACAGTCATCATGTGAGGCAAATATCAGCTAACAACACAGAAGGCTCCTTGTTCCAAACAATAAGACACAGCTGAATAAGAGTCAGAGTTTTAAAATATCCAGTTTCTAGAACTGTTTATCTGCTTGAAATTAAATCAAAAATGCTCAAACATGGGTGTTAAAGTCCTTCAGTGAATAGTAGATGTTTCTAAAACATGCCTCTCATTCCTTCCTCAACTAGTCACATAATCTCCGTCTCTGTTAGCTTCATCCATATATTATTCTTTCTACTTAGGCCAGTCACGATAACTACTTTTGTTGGATGGAATATTGTCCCAGCAATAACTGTGATAAACGATATTATTGTCATTGTTAGGGGCGTTTGCATGGCATTCCAAGGCCTATTTCTACACTGTTAGGTTTTGAAACATTGTCCAGCATGTCTACATTTGTGAAAATGGCTTTTAATTCTGTCAGTATATGGACCAGTTACCAGTACTATCCTGTTGGAACTTTGTCCTACATTTGTAAAGGAAAACACTGCGATCCTTCAAATAGTCTGTGACCTACGTCTGAATGTGTCATTACATAAACATCCACACACTCATGCAGTACCCAGGCGTAGTTACATGTTTCACAACCAGACGATGCTGCAGAGCAGGTTTAGTGAGTCATATCTTCAGTCCCTAACTTCTTTTTCTTGCATCTCACCTTCTCTTTCTCCAAGTCTACAGTTTCAGAGCCAGAAATGGGTACTTCTGCTCCTTTTCCATTCCACTTCCACATTTTCAGAACATCTACCAAGGTTCACCACTCACTCTTTCCCTTAAGGAGAAAAACGGAGAACAAATCAATTCCCATTGACATTTCGTTTCAGCTTTCAGTCATTGCTATTTTCTTTCTTTCCTCAGTCTATTTTTTTTTTCACCTGAGTTCCTGTTGGGTTTGTCTGTCAGTTACCAGGATTGCTTTTTGGAGCCACCTCACAGCTCTACAGTAACAATGACTACTTTGGAGTGAAGTCAGCTGTCTTCTGCTTGTGTGTTTGTGTGTGCATGTGTTGGTGTGTTTGCGTTAAAGAGAGAGGAAGTGAAAGCGAGACAAAGAGAAAGATGGGGACATGAGCATGAGGGAAAGCTGCTAGTAGGTTATTTCTTCTTATTTAAATCTGCTCACCTTGCCTTTCCCTTCAGTACTCCCTCCCACACACCTCTTGCTGCACACACACTGGCTTGCCCCACCACTTTCTGTTTCTCTCTTCCTATGTGCGTCTGCACTGTTGACTTTCTTGTTTGATAAAGTCGCCCAAAAAACACAACTCGCATTTTGGATTTTTTTTTCAACCCGCAATTCTGTGGGTAATGTGTAGTCCTTATGCTAAGCTAAGCTAACTGGTTGCTGGCTCTAGCTTCATATTTACCATTCAGACCATCGTATCAATCCTCTCATCCAACTCTGCAAACGAATTCATATATTTCCAAAAATGTTCTAACTATTCCTTTTTTGTTTTTTCATTATAAGAAATACAAGAAAAATGTATTTGTGCATTAAAAAAACATCCCGACACGCATGACGGGACACGATAAGAATCTGCTGATGTAACAGTGAGTTGTACGGCAGAGTAGTCCAGTGGTGGGAGAGATTTTTCTTTGAATATAAGGTCAACTTATTGATACCCTCAAAAGCCCATTAATGGCCTTATGGATAACAGCAGCCTCCACATGAGACTGTAATGTAGTAACCCAAAACCACCTTCCATCTACTGTTTTTTTTTTTTTAAAGTTTGGATAGTGTTGGATTCAGTGCATCAGATGAAGAACATGCATTGACATGCAGTGCAGATAAGATGTTGACAATAAACACAGTGTAAAGTACAAAGTCAAAGCCATGTTTCCAGTGTAGCAGCATTAACACAAACGGGTCAGGCATATCCAGTTTCTGTAACCTTGTTTTCGTAATTCCTAACTCTCACAAACCCATCTACAACCTTCAACCTGAAGACTACTGACATCAAGGGTCACATCATTGACATCAATATTTAAAGATCAGTATTGTCCCAAAATCATTAAGGTTTTAAAATTGCCAACTCACAACATGCCATCACAGCCTGAAAGACATGTACACAAACTGTTTTTGTCAGCTGTAGTGGACACACACACACATTATTGACCTTTGGATCAAATCAATAGCATCCATGATTAAAGGACAATAATACATATTGATGGCATTGTTGTTGTAGCCTCAGAGCTGGTTCAAAATGTCAAGAGAATAAAATATTAAAACTTAAAAGAGGAATTCACTGAATGTTCTGAAGGACTATCTCTATATTGCTGACAGCACACAGCCATGATTGCTTTGTCTGTTATATCTATTTGGGGAATGGTTGAAAAACAATGGCTATTGAGAAGTTTCATTAGCCAAGAAAGGGAAGTGTTGCTCAAAGCCACACCAGTAGAGATTCAGTGAGGAGAGTGTATCGGAAAATCCCTTTCTTGACCCAGGTTTACCCAGTAGGTCGCGAGTGTGGTTCCCTCAGGCTGCTGTACTTTGTTGATCCTCTATGTCCATTCCTTTGTCTCGTCCTGAGGTTAAGTTTGATGATATTTTCCGAGAAAAACAGAGCAGATGGTAAACTTGTCTCTGTAATTGGTTTGTTTCGTGGAGTTTTGAGTGTGGGCAATGATTGTACCTCATACAGGGACTTTAATAGGGGAAAAAATAAGGGTGTGTATGACATTTGCAAAGGCTTTCATGAGCCAAGAAAATTGTGATCATACTTTTACCGATGCAAAACATCTTGATTCATTTTACATCCTGTTGTCGAGAAGCATAATTTGTCAGCTGTTCTCTCAGAACTGAAACTTCAACATATTTGGAGTTGGCACGAACCCTGGGGAGTCCCATTTGGTTTCTGTGTGTGTGTAATTTTCTTTCTCTCCTTTTTTCTCTGTATCTTATTTTCCATCATAGTGAGTCTTTTTATCTCAATATGGGGTTAGTCTGTTCTGCTACTGTGGTCATCCAGTTGGTTCCCCAAGGCAGTGCCAATGAGTGTGTATGTGTGCTGGTGTGTTCTATGTTTTTGACTCCCCCTTGTAAATAATATGAATGTAGAAGAGCGCTGGCAATCAATCGAACAGCTGTTGTTGGAAAGACAAACTTCTCGAATTACCTCACCAAATATTTTTGATTATCTTGCCTTCATCAGTATTTACAGTGTGAATGTTCTCAAAGTTAGAAAATGCAAAAACACAGAAGAACAAAAAACACACACGATAACATTATGCTAGGAAACCGTAGGGAACCGACCATAGTCTCTCTACGTGTGTGTGTGTACACCGAGTGAGATGGTCACGTGTGGTCGTCCACACAAGTCTCTTTAATGTTTTTTTTCCCCGTCTTCCACTGCTTCCAGACTCTTATCAGACCTACACAGAACAAAACATCTCAGCTATTTCAATTGTCAGGAGAGCTGTTTGTTCTTGTGTGGCAATCAGGCCAGAAGACTATTATCTTGGGGAATTGACTACAATTGCAAAAAACCCATCAAACGTAGTTTATTCCTCTTACTCCCTAGCTAATAATGGCCCGGCATGAAATCTCACTTTTCATCATGACATAAAATGAGGGTGCAGTTACTCAAAAAGAGTGTCAATGTAATTTTCAAACATAGTCGATTGGGGAGAACGAGGAGGGAGGAAAAGCGGAGAGATTGATTAGACAATCTCTGACTGTAGAAGTGTTTGATTTCGATTAGGGGACCTGCCCACAGGCCAGTCATCTCAGTTCAGCTCAAATAGTCTTCTTTCTCATCATCACAGCGTAGAATAGCGGTACTGTCTATTGGTCGATGTCACTGGGTTGTGAAACTCTGTATTTTTCCAATGGCTCTTCTCCTTTTCTCTGTCCTTTTCTTTGTTATAGTCTTTTCTTACTGGTCTCTTTACCCTTCGCTTCTCTTTTTTTAGCATGGCAATTTTCTTTCCCCAGTACCAGCATGTGGTTTGAAGGTTCTTCTCTGTACGAATTATCATTCAGTGGAAAAACCACATGTATATGCACTCACAACACACACCTTTTCTCAGTAAAACGCTGCTCCCATTGTCATAGTATGTGTGGTGAACAGAAGCTTTGCCAACGTCTTATGAAAATCTAACAGGAATGAATGTTTTCACTTTTACTTTTGAGTATGTTTTTAATGCTACCTCTAATAGATAAACAAAGTAATAAGTAAACAAATCTAGTAATGGTAATTAGCCAGTATATTGTTGGATGGGTCATAATTCCTGAAATAGGAGTGTGTTTCCTAATATTAACGTCTAGCTATTAATACTTTTAGGACTGGGTTTTAGGGCCTTTTAAATTATTATTACAGATTAGTTTGGGTCTTATACATTATCCTTACACAGTATTTGTGGGTATGTTAATTATATACGTTGTCCTGTAAAGTTAATGCCATGTCCACACTTGGTGAATGAATATATATATATATACATATAAAAGAACAAAGCTGTTTCAAGGTATTCAAAGCTACTGATGTCTGTTACAGTAGAATAGGTGTAAAAGCAATCACTCGTGGTCACCACTGTGCTTTTATCCAAATTAAAATAATTTTGAAAGTTAGGTAGTTTTATGTGTAGTTCAGTATATTGTTTGAGTGTGTTATCTTGTCCTTTATTTAGATCAGGTGTCACCAACATGGTGCCTACAGGCACCAGGTCGCCTGCAAGGACCACATGAGTCGCCCGCAGGCCTTTTCTAAAAATAGCTCACCATAGTGCCACTTACCAGTGAGCTGCATCTAATTTTTTTTGTTGCTATTCTTTTTTAAGTCACACTTGCATTGGTGTGAATTTGAAAATGACAATAATCAATTTTTTTTACTTTGTTTCATATTAGATTAGAGCTAGCTGGTTGCCGTGGAGACCAGCAAATTATAGAATTTATGGAAATAAAGTTTTCCATATTGATATTTATCTGTTTTCAACCTTGTTAAATAATTATTGTGAGAAATCATTAACATGATCAGTATCTTCACATGATGAATATCGTTAATTATTAATAACAACATATAATTAAAGGTAAATTGAGCAAATTTGTTATTTCAGAAGTGTGTATCAAACTGGTAGCCCTTCACATTAATCGGTACCCAAGAAGTAGCTCTCAGTTTCAAAAAGGATGGTGACCCCTGCTTTAGATCCATTGCAGCTCTTCTGTTCCCTACATGGGTACATCACCCTATTACAAATGAAGTACATGCTCAGGTTTGTACGTACATGCCTTTGTGTTTGTTTTCTACCTTGAGTGTGTAATTCCCTAATGTATGTTTGTGGTAGCACAGGGAGATCGTTTAAAAGAAGTGGTCCAGAGCTCGGGGCCATGTTCACATTGACTTGGCCCCTCTGGAGCGCTGTGGGTGTGTGTTTGAGAGAGTGAGACACACAGAGAGAAAACCTATCTCAGCAGTGTAAGGGATGCTGATATGAATGTGCAGCTGCCGTTTCTCATCATTTATGGAACATTAACGCTTTGGTTGTGTGAGTGTTTGGAAACAAGTTGCTGTAAAAAAAATGTTTTCAAAAAAGCAGATATGAATGGGTCTAGGAGAGGTACACATTACTGTGTTATGCCATGAAGGCCAAATGTCTACGAAAGGATAGAAACGTAAATCTTCCAAACCAAGGATTTTTTCACTAGGCCTCTTTTTACTGGTCGTGTTTTCTCCAAGTTTAGGTTGTACTTAAGGTCCTCACATGTTTAGTAATAACGCTTTCACTCCTGTTGCTAAAATTTTAAAAAAATGTATAACTGTAGTGTTAGTGCTGCAACCATTCAATCTATTCGTATTTACAACGTCAGAGAGTACTATTTCATATAACGGGTGCTGGATATAACTTATTTTTTACACCAGAATTTACGTGACACTTAAGTAGTTGTACCTGATTTTGGCTTGATTTTAAATTTGGCTGAAATTTCTCACCTTGCTCTTAAACACTGTTGACAAACTGGAATTTTAACTGAAGTGATAAAGTGTTATATTTCCCTGTAGGGTAGAAGAAAAACTGTGTAGAGAAACATTTAAGTGGATAGAGGAATATAACGAATAGAGGGATTGTAAGTTCTCATCAGGAAACACATCTACTTCCTCTCCTTGATACCCCTCGTCGCTAAGCAACTCACCATGACAGCAAGTTGTCAGCTCCTAATTGCCTGCCCGTGTTAGTAGATCCAGTATTTTAAGGCCTTTATACCACGGGCAACTCTTTTGAAGTGACAGAGATAAAGTAACAACCAATATCATCCTTATCTCTAATGCAGAACTGCTTTGAATGAATGAACTAAAGTGGGGACAGTGATATATCTGCAGGATAGTTTGTCTTGAATTTGTGACCTTTTAAAGACTAGATAATGTCTCCACTATCATATTTTTAGTCTGGTTCACATAGAAGACTTCCTACTGCTTTGGCTGTGATATATACTGTGCTTAATTGCTCAGGTTTAAAGTAATGTTCAAAATATATTGGGGATATTATTGGCTTGTATTGTTTTATTGTTTGGGAAACTGCTACACTGTATTATCTTATTACTTTAATGTAGTTAAAATATGGTGTTCTGATGTCTGGGTGCTTTCTTCTGTTTGTTTTTATTTGATTTTATTACTGTAATTTCAAATTTGAGGATAATGAAAATCATGGAGACTAACTTGTTTTTCTTTTCCCTATCTTTTCTTCTCTTTCTTGCTTTCTTTCTTCCTCTATTTCTCCCTATCTCTCCGTTGTGTCCTCTTCTATTCCTGTTGAGTCCGATCAGGTTTGGTCTCATCCGGATTTAGTCAATTCATCCATTGAGTCTTTTGTCCGTGGAGGCCAGTCCAGCGTTTCAAGCTGGACGGAGGAGAGACGACTGGGGCCGAGGGCCCTGCCTTCGTGCTTCGACACAGAACTTCAAACGTCATTGAACACACGACAGACAGCATGCCTACAGATCCCATGAGTCCACGGGTGAATGGAGACATGCCAACCTCAGGTTCTTCAACAAGTCACCTCAGCACCTCAGGGTGCCACTCACACAATGGGGTGAGTATCCGACACACAAACACACACACGTATGCCGTAATCTGGTTGGTTCAGAGACATGTAGGCGTGGTATGTGTCGACTGGTCACACAGGAAAACTATCCCACCAAAACACGCACCCTCACATTAATAATTAAGTCAGTATTGTTTGCAGGGAAGTATAATGATCTGTAACAGATACAAGTTTCAAACATAAGTATATATACTGGAGTTTTTAGTTTTCCCAAATTTAAAATCTGAGTCAACAGTTGCAATGTATGACATGAATGGGAAATGATTTTGCTTTACCTCTTTACATCGATATCTTTGCAAAGCAGCCTGTGATACACATGTACACACAAAGCATTGTAGATGTGAGTCATACACTACACAAACTCATGTTCCTTAGAAACAGTAATTAGTATTGGGATTTAATCACTTGACCACAGTCTTCTGCCTTTTGTGTGTGTACATACAACATGTTGTAGCCAAGCAGCAACCTCCTGGGCTGAAAAATAAAACCAACACGGAAGTGACAAAAACTGCAGTTCATCAAATGGCCACTTGAGACTGGCTCCAAAAGTGAGTCAATCCCCACAGACCCCCATGTTAAAATGCCCAATTTCACAGCAGAAATAAAAATGTTTATAGCCTGGTACATCAAAACAGTTTTGGTCTCTATAAATAATTTCCCTGTTCATGACAACTGTGAGGGAGTATTTTTATAAAAGTCACCCGTTTAAATTATATTAAGTCTTAAAGCTGTGCATAATTAAGGACATGGCCGTAGCTGGGAGGCGGCGGAGTCAGGCACTGCCAAGATGGCATCGGCCGGAGCCACCACACTGACCTATGGGTAACATCATGGAAACTACGTTCATATTTCATACAGTCTATGGTTTTAGCACCAGTTTCCCTTTGAAGACCTAATATGTTTCCACTGATCAAAATGTAGATTAAACACCAGAGTTATTTAAACCGTGAAAGCTAAATTGACCTCACTTTGAAAAGGACTGATTTTGTAGGTTTTGTATCAACATGCGAGAGTTTGCATGTGTGTGCCTTTAAAAGTACCGCATGGTGGTGTTAAGTTCTACTTTAATTTTCTTGATGGGTGAATTATCCTTAGAGCCTTGAGGATAAAACATAAATACATTCAAGTATGTAAAACATGCAAGATGCAAGAGTCATAAAGTGACACATTAGCACACTTCCAGTGAACGGTGCTTAAATGCAAAGCAGAAGTATAAAAAGTCCAAAATAAAAGTAAAAAGAGCATCAGATTAGCAGAGGAAAACATTTGCTTAGTCTACCAACACTGTGTAGACAAAAGTCAAAAATAAACACAAACTAAATGCATTCTACTACTATAATCAAGCACCATAACCTTAACAGTTGGGTGTTTACTGCCTTGCTCAGGGACACTTTTGAAATAGTTTCTGAAGGAAAATAGAGAACTTTGTAAGGAGTGTCTAAGGTTTTGCCAGCAGGTTCTTAGAACTTGATTTTGCATGGTGTGATCATGAGCCTGTTTCCCAAGCTTTTCAACCTCCGCCACCTCCACTTATTATCGACACCCTCACCACCTTCAAGGCTTTTTGAAACTAGAGGATGAGTCACCCCTTGCTATAGTAATTAACAGTGCATTATGATAGAATTGGCTCAGATTTGCGTGGTGTTCAGTTTTATTTCCACTCTAAAAGTCTAAAATGATCTGGATGTTGAATGGGTGCAAGATTCACATCTCCTAAAAATAGGTCTTTTATGTCTATATACAGACGTCTTCCTGGAAGGAAAGCAAACACATGACCAAAAATCTGTGTGTTTTGCATCCTATGAAGGCAACCTATCGAACTGATCAAACAAATGTTCCAAACACTCTCTGTCAGAGGCATCACTTGTGATCCCTTTTGTGTGTGTGTGTGTGTGTGTGTGTGTGTGTGTGTGTGTGTGTGCACACACACACACGCAGACAAAGCTGCTGGTCTGTTCAGTGTTAAAAGCAAACAGCGTAGAGCTGTTGAGCTGAAACACAATAGTGTCCGTGTGTGCATTGTGTCTGCTTGTGTGTGTTTGTGTGCGCCCTTTTTACCTGCTGTAACACAACACTGATACCTGAGAGGACGCTAGGGGCCCTCCGCCCCAACCAACGAGTGCAGACTGTCATAATGCCCCAGAGGCTGCGGTTCGAATATTTCATCATGTTGGTGTTAGCGTGTCTGGAAATGTTTGTGAGTGTGTGGTATAGCTTTTTGGGGTTAGCGTCACACATCCTGTTTGCCATCAGATGAAACGAGCTGCCTCTCTGTCTCTTATTTTGACAGTTTAAACTTTATTTTTTTCCCTATATATTTTAGTTTAAAAGTTACATGGATGATTTCTTTTTTCAAAAACTATTGATTTTTCCAAGTTTTCTGTTTTTCAGACCTTTTGGAACTTGTCCCCATGACATTCTGGTATTTGTGAGTTTTCCTGATCACACCCCACAGTTTCAGAAAATAATTTTTGAAACAATAGCTGTTTACCTGCTAACAATCTCAGCCTAATACTTCAGTTTGAAACATTTGATAAGAAATTTGGTGCTCAGAATTGTTTTAAACAACTTCAGTTAAAAAATGTCATAATGACGCCTCTAAAACTAACACTCTGAAGCACTATAGTTTACAGTTTATATCTGCTTTGGTAATCCAAGTGCCAAACTTTCGGTGCCGCTATAGTTCAGTTGAGTGTTCTTTAGAGAGTGTTTAGTTTAATTTAGGTAATTAAGACTTGGAAGCATTTTAGATGACAATAGCTGTTAGGCAAATCAGTTTCAATTGAAAGTTTGTGCTGATGCAACTAATGAAAATGGGATTTTCAGTAGAGTGGAGAAAAGATCCTGTTGAGAACTAAATATAGCCTAGCTTAGGAAACCCAATAAAGTCTGATAATTTAACCCGTCCTTTACACAATATCAAACAACAAATACTTCTCTGGAAACAAGCACCTCAGACTCTGAAACAAACTCCACACATAGTGTACACTCACATGAATGAGACAGGGATATTGGCAGACAACAATGGTAGCTGTGGAAGTTTATTACACACGCAAACTTTGACCACCACCAACAAAACACGGGAAATACCAATAAACAGTGAACAAATACCAGTGAACAATGCTTGGGATTTTGGACCTGTTAGTCCTCTGCCCATCCTTTTTTTTGTTTTTATTGCTTTCATGCATCGAAGCCTCAGGTGGATCTGAAATCCAGTTTCACTTCATCCTATTGTACTTGTCCTCTACGATCACAGTCTTCAAGGTGTTTTTATTAGTACCCGAGGGTAAATTTGTTATGCAGACAGGAGATTCAGCGATCCATAATTAAGACAAATTCATAAAACATCAAAACATACATTAAAACATATGCCATTATAGTAATATCAAAAGGCATAAATGACATGCATCGCAAAGCATGTCATCTCATGCTATTTTTATTTAATAATGCAGATGCTGCAGGTACAAAAGTGTTCCTATATCATTTAGTTCTCCACCTAGGGGTCACAACCCGACAACAGGAACGGAGCAGCTAAAATTCAGCATGTAAAGGATGGGAATGGTCTATAATAATATAGACCTAATCCTTTGCATTATTGTACAAAAGGCTCTAACTACTCGCCACTCTCTTTCCTTGCCTTGCGAAGGGGCAACATGTAAATTTGTATGTGCAAAATCTAAGCAGCTTAGAACTAGCTCAAGCGGGTGACCTGGTGGGCTTTAAAAGGTTTTATGCATCGAAAGGACTTAAGAAAACCAGACCCTCCATCTAATTGAGACCTACGTTTTATTTGTTCCAGCAAAATGGATCAGCGTTTATTTGGGGCTCTGCTTTTAGTTGAAGTTTTACAGTATGTCACCATCAACCCTGAAAAGTAAAACTGACAATGAAAGCCGGCAGTTTAACCCCGCCTGGTCTAGCAAGTACTTGTTTATTTTACCGCCATCTCCAAACGCCAAACTAATGTATTTAATTTGTGCGTTGTGGTAGTTAAAGAATATAATATTCTGAGGCACCACACAGCTAATAAAGGTTTTAAATAAGCTGCTTAAAATGTCTGCCCATCTACATTTCCTGGTTCTAAAATGTGGCCCAATTGAAAAGCCCTGCCTTAAGGACTACAGTGAAAAGGGGAGTATTTAAGTTAGTTATGTTTTCAATAACAAATTTTAAAACAATTATTGTCATTGTTTTTGACTGATTAACTGAGGAAAAAAACGTTTATGGTTTGGGCTGATAAATCATACTAAATGTCCAAAATATTATGGACGTTTCTCAGTTACTGAGTTGGAGCTACATTTACACGAACCAAATCTTAAAGGAATAGTTTGACATTTTGGAAATTACAGTTATTTATTATATTAGAATTATAGAGTTTGATGACAAGGTCAATACCCCTCTCATGTCTGCACGGTAACTAGCACCGGTTAGCTCAGCTTAGCATAAAGACTGGAGGGGAAAGACAAATCAATTAAGGACAGTTGAGTTTACATGAATTTAAGATAGTTGTCGATGAGTAGTTTGAGGTCACACCCTACACAAACCAGCAGATTTAAAAAATCCCTCAGGAAGCAGCTCACATATTCCACAGGCTTTTTAAAATCTCCTAACACTGCAGATGATACCTAGCCCAAGTTTAATGTCCATTCTCCTATCCAATGACACAGGAAAAAACCAAAAAACAACTTTGAAGTGGCTTTAAGTAAATTGAAGATCCTTGATTTATGCCCTCCAACTGTGAACAGTTTGATAAACATCTGTGTTAATTTGTTGCCATGCTAATGCAGATTTTTCATGCCCTCCTCATGGTCATGGGCAAGAACAGAGAGAACAGTTTGTCTTGTGGCAGCCTGAGCACAGTGTCTGTTTTTTAGAGTCTGGCATGTGCGTGTGTTTGGAACATACTTTCTGATTTTGAGGGTCTTGACGTCTTGTTCAAATTGTAATGGCCCCAAGAGAGTGTCGTGCACGTGTGAGTCACATGTTGAATCTCTCCGTCTATGCTGTGTAGCGGTTACAGTGTACATGGGTGAGCTCTTCCCTCTTTGGTGTGTTATAAGTCCAGACTTTGCTGTCATTGGTCCACAGAGTTTCAGCTGTATTCTTGTTGGCTGGCAGCTGTTTGATCCCGCCTTCTATCAAACAGGCAGCATGTGACTTTGTTTACATTGAGTCTAAAGTTCCATGTTTCACTGGAAGACTGAGATTTTTCCTTAAATGTTTCCCCTCCCTCTTCAATTCCTTCTCAAATGTGTCTTCTACTAGCTGACTGTAGAGCTCAGCAGAACTACTTAGAGTGGAGGATTCCTCATAACACATACACACACACAGGGTTTCACGTGCATGTGAAGTGTCATCAGTCAGGTGAAAGTCAATAGCAAGGTCTACATACAGAATGGTTAATGAGTCTGAGGGGAGCTGGATATATGTTGTCGTTTTTGTTTAGGCAGAGGGAGAGATTGGTCTTTTGCAGCTTTTAAGAAAAACTGCATCATTTAACCATTGAGCAGACCGGTTTCTCGAGGGATTTCCTCGCTCTTCTCTTGTTCTCATGTCTGTTTATCACTCAGCTGATTAGATGAAACTGAGAAAATAATCGGCAGATGAATCAGTAATCACTCAACCATGTGATTTTACAAGCCTAAAACATATGGAAAATGTGAGGTTAGTAAGTATACTTTGTCTTAATTCCACATAATACCAAATGTTTACTTTGGTAATAGACTAGCTTCCCTTTTAACAGGTTGAACACATTATCAAATCCGTTTAAATCAATTTCAGGAGTCATAAAGATTTCCTTAGGCATTTCCCAGGAAATATTTTCCTAGAAGAAATGGGAACAGTGCTCTGCTGAAATCCGACAATAACTGAGATAATGATTACCCAACACATGTGACTGTGTTAGACAAGCAGCCAGCCTGGTTGCGCTGACCTCCAGACTCTACACGATGAGCTGTTGTACAGTGAGCTCTCAGATTCGAGGATGGACACTTCCCAGAGGGATGGATCATATTCTTAAACACACACACACAGAACAAAATTTTAGTCCATAACCTCTGTCATAATGTTGCCTGGGCAGCTGAGGTTGAGTCACGAGTGACAGACAGACTGCATTCGTCCAAGCAGTGTGTGTATGTGGGAGTGCCTGAATGTAAGCACATTAGTGTGTTAGGGTTAGCCCACGTTTCCAAAAACCTTGACCTACTTCACTCCTACAGTCCTCCTGTCCGTATCTTCTCTCTGAGTTGTTATTAGATTACAGCAACTTCAGCTGAGTAGTTGACAGCTAAACCCTATGCATCACCTGCTGCTAAACCTCAACACTGCAGCTCTCACAGTCTGGCTTGAGTTTAGTTTGGCTAAACAGATGTTTCACAGGAGAGAAGCAGTTTTTTCTGCTTTGTCTTTCTTCTCAAGTTGGCAGCTGTTCATTTTCATTTTTTTTTTTCTTCATATATCTGCAAACTCCCACAGCTTCCTCTTTACAGCACAACACTCTGTGTTTGAAGTGGTACAAAGGCAGACAAATGCTAACTAACAGACCCTCAACACCTATATTAAGCACACTTATTATTGAGATCAAGGCAGGAAATCACTGTGCTAGAGCTGTTTTTAATAACTACATGTCTTTGCTGTCCTGTGAAAACCATAGCTTTCCAAAATATCAACTTTTAACAGCAGTTTTCAGCTCTGTGAACTGTCGGTGGTCGAGTTTGGGTAATGTAGGCACCAGGGCTTGACAAGGAAAGAACGTGTGGAATAAAAAACGCTATCTCTGGTTCTGGTGCATCGATTTTCAGCCTGTTTTTACACCCTTGGAGTCCTTGGAAGTAATTGTTTTCATGTTGTTTCTCATGATCTTATAATGATTATTTTATGATCCCCACATGTAGTAACAAGCTTTCTGTTTAAATGACACCAGTGCAGGATAGGTGTTTTTTATATTTTTAGCATTTACACCTGCCAGGGTAAATTCTGCATATACTTCCTGCTTTGGTTAACCAACAATTAAGAATTAGGGCAGATCATGTGATAATATTATCGCTTATCTAGACTAGTTTAGAGAAAGAGACAAGCACACATTCTCTGTCTCACAAACCTGACTTAACAAAACGAGTCTGACTGTACAGTAGCAGTAAAAGTAGTACAGTAAAACGGTGGTCTCTAGATCATAAGTCACTTAAACGTACAGGTTGTAGGCTAAATGTTTCCCATCCATCTACGCCTCTCTCGCCATGTTGCTGTCTTTTTCATACTGTACGTGTTGTTGTATGACACACTGTCCCCTATTTCAATCTGTCCTGAAAGTATTTAATGTTACAGTGCAGTGTAACATTGCAGAAGCACTGATTCAATGATGGCATATACTTATGTAGTACACTTAGAGGACACCCTGTTGTCCCCCTACACACACACACACACACACACACACACACAGAGGCATTCACACCCTTCAAGAATAACCTCACAATCCACAGCGAGACTGGCAGCTTCTGGATTTAAGCTAACACCTACATTGCATGCATGCATGGACACACATGAGAGGCTGTTACTGACACACACAAAGACTGCAGAGCACACATGACTATTTGGCAGTCACCCAGATACCTTCTGCTCACATAGTATACTCAATCAGTGACGCTTACCCTCTTTCTGCTTACACACAGAGTGAGTCTATGTCAGGTGTCACCTTTATCTCAGCTTTCAAGCAGCAGATTTATGAGAATGTGGTTTTACAGTTGTTTACCTCCAGGTGTGATTGAAACTGTGTGTGTGTACCTCTCTTATTATACAAAGTGGCAGACTGAGATTCATCCATGCATAATGAAGCGCAGTCTATACACTCGTAAGCAGACACATGCACATGGGCAGATGTAAGACCAACAAAGTCGGACTTTAGGAACCAACCTGTAAGTGTTGACTGTCTACAGACCGTGACTGTGTGAGACGTAAACGTCCACATAAGAGACATCATGGTCAACACACAAACTCGCACCAGGACCGTGTAGTTGGAGTGTATTTTGCTGGTGGGTCTTTAAAAATGGGTTAGTCATGCATTATATATACAACAGGACTTCTCTTTCTGCAGTTGTCTATCTCTGTCTTGCTGCTTTTTTCGAATTTTCTCACGCTTGTCTTTCTTTTGTACCCCCCCAACCTCCGGCCCTTTGCTACCTCTCCCCCTCTTTCTCTCACATTTCCTGTCTCTCTTCAGCTGTCTCTAAGAAAATACAGAAAAATATATTTATATGTGGAAGATTGGACAAACTGTGTCAACATCTGTTCAATCAAACTGTGTACTATATATAATATACTGTTTTAATTAGTTTTGCATGTTATAATTCTAATACAGTTAGACAGGAAACCCAAATTTACGCCAATCACTTCTCAGTCTGTGCATGCATGCACACGTTCTTGTGCTGCTCTTAAAATGTTAACATTTAACTTTTTTTTTACTTGTTCTTGTTTATATAGACTCGTGAAGACAGGGCTTCCCAACCCAGGAGTTCGAACCACCCCAAGAGTTTACAAGATAAATCTGATCTGGGGTGATGAGACAATTAATATGATACACAAAAGTAGGGTTTTTTGTGTAGGTATTAGGTATTTTCTTGTGAAATACTTGTTAGGTTGCTAAATTTGTTTAAAATTACACAATCTCAGAAGGTAGGTTATGTCACTCATAGGTTAATATATATTAAACCTATCACACGAGGTCATGAGGAACCACTGCTTTAAGACATTGTTTAAATGGTCTCAGTAATTATATTAATCTGGAAAGACTTAGAAGCTTGGTTAAAATGGACACGTGAGCACCTTGTTGGCATCTTAGTTTAATAATGTAACACCTTCCAGCATACATGCCATCACAGTGACAGTGTCTTTACTGTAATTCTAAAATAAATGTGACATGATTATTAACTGATCCAGTTTATTGCTCACAGGCAATTTAAAAGAAACAACTTGAATCCTGTGGCTGAAAGATCTCTCTGTTCACTACATGTAAAAAAATACTGATTCTTTACACTCACATGGTGCATTGAGGAGATGGTGTGAAGAACATAGTTGCAGCCCAAGACAAAATTCCTCAGCAAGACACAACAACAACATTTTTTGCAAAAGGATCAATGATGAACCTGGAAGGAAGTTCTCTTGTCATGTTGA
Source organism: Coreoperca whiteheadi (assembly GCA_011952105.1). Taxonomy (NCBI): domain Eukaryota; kingdom Metazoa; phylum Chordata; class Actinopteri; order Centrarchiformes; family Sinipercidae; genus Coreoperca; species Coreoperca whiteheadi. Next base: position 14,110,691 of record CM022484.1, read on the forward strand.
ATTTAATTTGCATGTGAGCAGGATTGTGCAAAGCCACAATCAATAAATTCAGACACATTTCTGAAGTGGGTATCATGTGCTTGCGGCAGGATCAATTTAAAGATCACCCCCTCAGTCACACTTCACTTCATTCTTCTAATGAAGCTGAAATTCCCAGAGGAATTAAAATTCTGACTTTTTTTAAGCTTTAAAAGATCGTTTTTTCTCTTTGTTTGGACAAGAGAAAATGTCCAAGGTGTCAACAAACAGCCAGTCCTCCAACCAATCCCTCGCTCCTAACTATGTGTCTGTTTCCTTTGTTTTCAGAGTGTCCCAGAGCGCGATAGAATAAATGAAGAGGATGACCGAGGAAGAGAAGGAGAGGAAGAGGAGGAGGAGGAGGAGGAGGAGGAGGAGGAGGAGAAGAGCAGTGATGAAGGTTTCATGGGAATGACTCCGCTGCTGCAGGCTCACCATGCCATGGGGAGGATGGAAGAGTTTGTACACAAGGTAACAAACACACAAACAGGTGCATGTGTATTTGGTTTAATGCATTCTGCCCCCTTAACTTATCTAGACAGACGTTATGGAGCGTCACACCTTTAATTCCACCGCCCACAAAATGTGTTAGTCTTCCCAAGAGCCATGTTTGTTTTACCGAGGCAGTTTAACAACAACGCTCAATAAAGTCACATAGTAAAAGAAACCAATAAAACCATAAAAACAGAGTTTTGTGTCCTGAGCACACTTCATATGCTTGGGTTTTTATTTTTTTATGTTATAATTTGTCTCTTAAACAGAACAGGTTTCATGAGTCTGGCCCCAAGCCAAACTGGAAAATGTCCAAAGTACATGGAAAACCAGTTTCCTAGTGATAAAAGTGTTTTACATTGTAGTTTGCGAGTGCAAAGTTAATTTTATAAACAGCACATTGTTGGTTTCTTCTTTTTTCATTTATTTTGCTGGAAACTTTCAGAACATGGTTATGGTTTGATGGATTTCACGGGTTTCAAGGCTTTAATCATTTATTATTTTGAAATGAAAAGGTAGTAGGCCGACAGTCAAAGTTAACAGTGTCTGCTTGTAAGATGACACTGCTGGAACGTGGACTAAGCTCAGTACACCATCTTGGGCTTTATTCACTCTCTCTCTCACACACACACACGCTGAGACTCTACTTAAATTGCAACCAGCAGGTTATAAATTAGGGAAATTAATCACTTGAAACTGTCAAAGGATTCTCTCTCTCCGTTCTCTCCACCAGGGGTGTTTGCCATTTTAGACTTCAGTTTATTTATTTACATCACTTGCACCCAATACTGTCATTTAACACTGACACCTACACTACACTACACACACTCGTGATAACATACTTTACTCCCTACTTACACACAAACACACACACACACACACACACACACACACACTCATCCTATTTCAAGGACATGTAAAAGACATGTAAATTTGATTAACATCTTCCATTCACACCAGCCTTCAGGTAGTTTTTCTAAACTTAAAAATTATGTATCGATCTGTGTCCTTTTTATTAACCAATCAGGTGTGGGAGGGCCGGTGGCGCGTCATACCTCACGACGTGCTCCCTGATTGGCTGAAGGACAATGACTTCCTGCTTCACGGCCACAGGCCACCCATGCCTTCGTTTCGCGCCTGCTTCAAGAGCATCTTCAGAATCCACACAGAGACGGGAAACATCTGGACACATCTGCTAGGTAGTACACACAGTCACTGACGCTATTATAACCCAGATCTTAAAGAGTAAATAAACCCCAAAACCACCTTATTCAGCTGAAAACCAATGTATATGGGCATTTAGTAGTGTTGTTAATGGATTCGTGTCCCAGTCTTGACATTTTAGTACAAAGTATTTGAATTTTACATATTTTGTTATAAATATGGGTTTCTACTTGTAGATATTGCATTAGAATGTTACTATTGGCTGATCTGGAGGCAGGTGATATATATGTTGGCAGCTTTCTTCACCAACCCTTGTTTGAAAATAAGGGATGTTTAATAAGAGAAATACAAGACTAATGAAAGAATGAAAGAGAGAAGTAATCAAATAGGTTCGTAGTACTTTTTGAGCTGTTTAAGAAAGCAAACTCCATCAAATTTCAGGCTGTTACTTTGGATTTTGGGTGAGTGCCTTTTAGAATCAGTTGAATTTGTGTTTAAACCTTTAAACTTTGTAGAAACAACAAACAGCTTTAAACCAATTTGTTTAAGCCAAAGCATCCTTTTTTCTTCTATAACTGCTTAACAGGCAGTTCAGCATTTTCTGGTAGACAACAACTGTGTGAGTTTCTGCTTCCCCCTAGTGGTTAAACAGATATCCTGCACCTAAATGCCTCTGTGATTTGAGTGAGATGGTGTGAATAGTATCGATGCTATTTTATCTTGTTTTGTTCTGTTTGGTATGAAGAAACAAGTGTTGTCATGTACTTCAGCATTTAAAATGTGCATTAATTAGTCCAAAGTGATGCTACAGCTTCATTCTGAATAACTCATTGGGGGACAGCAGCATTTCTGGGGGAGTTATTTATCTTGATTAATATTTAATTCTCACTCTTCCATCCCTCTTGTTTTCTCTGCAGGCTGTTTGTTTTTCCTCTTTCTGGGTCTGATGTACATGTTCAGGCCCAACATGTCGTTCGTGGCTCCTGTCCAAGAGAAGGTGGTGATCGGAATGTTTTTCCTGGGAGCCATCCTCTGCCTCTCCTTCTCCTGGCTCTTCCACACAGTCTACTGCCACTCTGAGGGCGTCTCCAGAGTCTTCTCCAAGTAAGACGCACATGCTGGAAACTCAAAGACTTCAATATCTAAAATTCTAGAGTAGAAAAATGTCCTTAAAGTTAAAAAAAAAAGAAAAAGTAAAGCCAATTGACATTATGAAGTCTCATTCCTCATGTTCACGGTGTCTATAATCATCCACTGTGTTTCCCTGCGTCTAGGTTGGACTACAGTGGGATCGCCTTCCTGATCATGGGCTCGTTTGTCCCCTGGTTGTACTACTCCTTCTACTGCTCCCCTCAGCCCTGCTTCATCTACCTGATAGTGGTGTGCATACTGGGTTTGTCCGCCATCACCGTCTCCCAGTGTGACTTCTTCGCAACGCCACAGTACAGAGGAGTCAGAGCAGGTAGGGTGAGATAGTGACACGATACATTTCAATATTTATCTTCATTTTGTTCTTTAAAGCTGGTCTAATCAATATTTTATTTTAGCACTGGATCAAATTACCATGTGTAAAATGAATGAATGGTCGCTCGTTGTGATAAACCCACCAAGAATCATCACCTTCTTCATTTCCCCTCCGCACTAACGGAGCATTTCAGCATTTTTCAGCTCGCAACTTTAGTGTTTGGGTTCACTCTCACCACCGCTGTTTTCAGCAAAAAGCTCTAAAAACGCTACTGTACTCTACCTGCTCAGCACCAATCGGCAGACAGACACAGGTAGCAACTAGCTGGTGAACATACTGGAGCATTTAGCTGCTAAAGAGCCAGATATTTCCCTTTCGGAGTTGGTGGAGACCAAAAACAGTGCAAAAGGGAGAGTGATTATTGGACTTACATTCACCAAGTGGCCAGATACATGACTCCAGGTAGAGGCTTATGTTGCTCCGTGTCTGCTGGATGTGTAAATTATCATGAGTTTGTTAACAAGTTTGCTATACCAACTTTGTAATGCGGTAGTCAGTGTTGTTTTAATAGTTTTCTTGCTACCTGTTAAAGCAGGTTTAAGTGGTCATATTATGCTTTTTTGCTTTTTCCCTTTCCTTCACCTTTACCACTCTGAGACGTCTGGCTCCAGTCTAGGTTGTGAAGCTGGTTTGGGTTGTTCTGCCTGTGTTTCGGTATCAGGCTCGGGCTCGAACATGTACAGCTGAACCGAAGCCATAGTTACCCGCTGAAGCGGCTTTGTTTTGGATCACGCTACCTTGCTCATCAGGATCTGCCCAACTCTGCTTCTGATTGGCTAGTATTCCTTACCTAGGTACTGCGCATGCGCAACTCCCAACAAAGATCCAATAGAAATTGGATGCCTCACTCGGGAGCTAAAACGGAGCTATCTTGACACAGGTTGAAAAGAGGTGCTGCAGCAATATGCAGTATGACAAAAAATATGGTGTTTTTTGAAATTAAACAGTGTAAACCTATTCTGGTACAACCCCAAAATGAAATAATAAAACCTGAAAATGAGCACAATATGACCACTTAAAATATTCACAGTCTCTCTCCCTGTCGGTCTGTGTTTAGGAGTGTTTGTGGGTCTGGGTCTGAGCGGCGTGGTTCCCACCCTGCACTTTGTCTTCAGCGAGGGTCTGATCAAAGCCACCACCATGGGTCAGATGGGCTGGCTGCTGCTCATGGCGACCCTCTACATCACCGGAGCCTGTCTATACGCCGCTCGCATCCCCGAGAGGTTCTTCCCTGGCAAGTGTGACATCTGGGTAAGTGACTTACTAACACACGTACACACACATGCGCTGGCGGTACAAAATATTAGAGGATGCATTCTCAAAGTAGAAGCCATTATCCCCTATTCGTTCCCAAAGCAGGAGCACTTTCTACTTCACGTTTTCCTCTATTTATGTCACTCTGTTTCTCTCTCGCACATTTAATTCACTCTTTTTCTCTCTCGGTCTCTTTCTCTAGTTCCACTCCCACCAGTTGTTCCACATCTTGGTTGTCGCCGGGGCTTTTGTTCATTTCCACGGCGTCTCAAACCTGCAGGAGTTTCGCTACACGGCGGGAGCGGGCTGCGCCGACGACGGCACTCTCTAATGCACACACACACTGACTCACTCGTTCACTCACACACATCTTTCAGGGAGGCACAGAATTACACACACACACATGCGCGCGCTCTGCGCCCAGACTGAAGACCGAAGCGGCTTGTCTGGTGTTTGTCTGTGTGCGTAATACGCACGATGGCCTCCCAGGGGGCGCTAGTAAAACTGACGAGGTTTTTTTGTTCTCTTTGTCTGTCTGTCCATCCCCACCTCCTCTGGCGGTGTTGCTTTGACTATGAAAACACTTCCAAGATGGTGTGTTTTATAAACCAGTTTTTGACATTCTGCTCTTTCCAGGAAGTATCTCCGTTCGTTTTAGGAGGGGGGCGAGGGATTCAAAACCTCCCTTCAATAATCATACATTTTCTTCTGTGTTGAGTTCTGACATTTAAGAGTTTAATGGTTTGATTTGAGAAAGAAGCATAATTGTGGCTTTTAAAAATACATTTTGCCGTGTTTTTTTCTGAATGCTGTTTTCCAAGTCAAATATGAAAAAAAGAATAAGAATTGAGTGGGAAATGGATTTCTTCCATAATCGTGAAGGCAGCAGTTGGAGATGTTGGGAACTGGGGCAGGCAGGAGGTTAACCTTTTCCATGTAAATAAGAGTTCTAAATTTTGGGTTATAGATTTGTATGAAACATATATGAAAAAAGAACAAAAAAAAAGTTAGAATACGATGGCAAGAATAAATAAATCTGTTTGAAGATGAGGAGGAGAGGTGCTCTAGCAGTGAGGCGCAATGGTGAGAATAATACAATACTGCAGCTGGAGGGAGGCGCTTCAAATAACTTGATGTAGTTTGTTTATGCAAGAATGAAAAAGGTGGAGGCGAGGAGGCAATATATGGCACAACATCTGAATCTTATCAAACAAACCGCAACTTCAAGACCAGCTGGTATTCTGTCTCCAGTGCAGGTAGGAAGTGACAACTCGAGTCACTTTTCTGACCTAAAATCCTTGAAATATAAACGAGGAGACAACGACTGTTCCTCCACTCGCTGTTTGTTGTTTTTATTTTTTGTTTCCACTGTTGTGTTGAACCTGAGCACTGATCTCAAATCAGACCTGGGGCCTCATCAATAACATAAAGTCAAAACTATGATCGAAAAAAGATTCATCTTGATATGTAGCCATTTTTCATGTATCTTCTTACTGTAAATTGTCAGATTTTTTTTTTATTTTCTTTTTCTATGAAATGTCCTTTAATGATTTGTTTAAACACTTCATGGATAACTTAAAGATTTTTTTAATAAACAAAGGCCACAGAGTCATATATATCATGTTGGTAAAACTACAGTACAGTACAGATGCAGTTCACTGTACTCCTCCTCCTCCTCTTCTGTGACACTTGATAAGTTTCACCTCCACACAGAACAAGGATACTCTGTCTGAAAACATGTTTTATTTTTCGTCTTTTTGATTGGATTGTATTTTAATTTATATCACTGCTGTTTTGGGTATTATTATTATTTCAAGCTTTATTTTCAACTTTTTTTCTTTTCTATTAGGCTATTTGTCACTGGTTTCTCTCATTTGGCCAGGGATCATGTGCGGTGAGGGTAGAAGTCTCCTCTAAAGGTCTGCTAAAGTTAAGTGCTTTACCGCCAGATATTGAGACTTCGCTTGAAGATTAAAACAACTTTTTAAATATTTTTTTCTGGCGATGCCAAAACCTTGCACCTGCACAATTGAAACACTATTCTGAGCTTATCATAAACTGTATGTCTCTCGTTTGAAATGTAGGTTTGCAAGCTTCTATTTGATGGCTGCTTTTTTCTGAACAGGAAGTTGAACTACTGTCGGAGTGATCAGCGTCTCTTCTTTGCATCATATGCATTTCTCTGTTTTCTTTTCTTTCTTTGTTTCATCTAGTTTATATTAATTTATTTCTCTTGGGGAGCGCATATTGTTTGTTGAAGCACACGTTCTGTTCTGATGGGAGTGTTTGATTGCAATAGACCTTTATAGCTGCTGTATTGTTCTAATAAAAAAAAGGTTTTTTGAATCTGTCACTTTTTCTTATTAGTGGTTAATATGTACGCTGAACCATGACATAAAAGTACATGGGATAATAAAATACAAGTCACCTGTTCATTGTTCCTCTTATTATAAGTTAAATAATTGTAGCATCTTCCATTTTACAACCAGGTGTCAGAATCTTGCTTGCTTTATTTATGTGTTATAAGTTGATGTATTGGGCCAAATAAATGCTTATTTTAAATGTACAGGAAGATTTAGGCAAGAAAGATTGATTTCATGTAGCAGAGGCTTGAGGTCTCAGTTTGTTGTTGGAGCAGCTGATAACAGCAGAAAGACGTTTAGCCGTCTGTTTAAACTGGGCTCAATGAATCTTTTGTATTTATTTTTATGGAACTTGATGTGATTGAGCAACATGAACCCTTTCCATTAACGCCAGTGACGCGTGGGGACGTCGCAGTTAGATGCTCTTCATTCATTGGCTGGACTGGATGACGGGGGTCGGGACGCCGTTAGGAAAACCGGAAACACCTGTGCATCTGAGGAAGAGACCGCGCTTCTGACCCCCCCCTTCTTATTGTTTTATTTTGGTTTTTCACCTAGGCTACTTTGAAGAAAATATTTTACTCGTAAACCTTGAAACGGAGTGGAAAGTGGTTTCCATGCTTGGGGTTGCCGCGGAAACAGCGGCCGAGGGAGGCCCCGGCGGTCTGCGTATCCCAGGTAAGACCACACACACTGCCTTCCGCCGTCATCTCATTTCTGTAGGTCACATTTAATGGCTATATTTACAACATATATCTGGTTCAGGATCTGCTGGACATATTTCTTGACAAAAAAGCTTAAAAATTGAAATCCTTTACATACATAAAACATATTTTATGATATTTATGACACTGACTTTTTTTTTCCCATAAAGACGCTATAAGTGAGTGTTTTTTGAAGGATACACAAGGGTGTAAAAGTAGTAATACCACTGTGTAGAAATAGCCTGTTACAAGTAAAAGTATGTAAGTATTATAAGGAAAATGTACTTTAACTTTATACACTCACATAAATATAGACATACATACATATACATATAAATATTTATATATTCATAAATACATACATACACTTCATATACATACATACAAACATGCATACATACATGCATACATACACTCACATAAATATAGACATACATATATACATATAAATATTTATATGTTCATACATACATACATACATATATACAGGTATATACAAATAAACATACATACATGCATACATACATACCTGTATAAACATACATACATACATACATGCATACATATGTGTTTATACATATATATACATACATACATATATATACATACATAAAGATATACACATACATAAATATACAAACATGCATACATACACATTCATACAAACATACATGTATAAAGATATACACATACATGCATTCATACATACATGTTCATAGATACATACATATATTTTCATACATACATGCATACATACTTACATACATAGATACATACATGTATAAAGATATATTCATACATACATACATACACTCACATAAATATTGACATACATTATACATACATATAACTATATACACATACATACATAGATACATACATACATACATAGATACATACATACATACATGTAAAAAGATATACACATACATACATATAAATATTTATATATTCATACATACATACACTCACATAAATATTGATATACACACATACATATGTGTATTCATACTTACATACATACACTCACATAAATATATACATACATAGTGATATACATAGATACATACATAAAACCTTCATTAACATACATATATATACATACTTACATACATACACACATACATACATACATTCATATATACATACGTAAAGATATATACATACATGCATATGTGAAAAAAGTGTGTATTAATATGTGCAAAAATGAATGTATGTTAGTATGTGTAAAAAGTGTGTTAGTATGTGTAAAAAAGTATGTGTGTTGGTATGTGTAAAAAAGAATTTGTGTTAGCATGTGCAAAAAAGTATGTGTTAGTATGTGTAAAAATGTGTGTTAGAATGTGTTTTAGTATGTGTAAAAAAATGTGTGTTAGTATGTGTTCATATGTCTAAAAAAGTATATGTGTTACTATGTGTAAAAAAGCATTTGTGTTAGTATGTGTGTAAGTATGTGTAAAAAAGTATGTGTAAAAAAATATGTTAGTATGTGTAAAAAATTATGTGTTAGTATTTGCAAAAAAGAATGTATGTTAGTATGTGTGTCCCAGTATGTTTTACTATGTGTGTTAGTATATGTAAAAATGAATATATGTTAGTATGTGTCAAAAGTGTGTGTAAAAATATTTGTGTGTTAGTATCTGTCTTAGTGTGTGTAAAAATGATGTGTGTTAGTATGTGTAAAAAAGTACATGTCCTAGTATGTGTTAATAAGTCTGTGTCAGTATATGAAAGACATTATGTGTGTTAGTATGTGCAAAGAAGTATGTGTGTTAGTATGTGTATTAGCATGTGCTAAAAAGTATGTGTTAATATGTGCAAAAAAGAATGTATGTTAGTATGTTTAAAAAAGCATGTGTGTTAGTATGCGTACAAAAGCATGTGTGTTAGTATGCCTAAAAAAGTATGTGTGTTAGTATGTGTAAAAAAAGTATGTGTGTTAGTATGTGTTTTTGTATGTCTAAAAAGGATATGTGTTAGTATGTGTGTTAGCATGTAAAATGTATGTGTTAATATGTGTAAAAAAGAAGGTGTGTTAGCATATCTAAGAAAGTATTTGTGTTAGTATGTGTAAAAAAGCATGTGTGTTAGTATCTGTAAAAAAGTATGTGTATTAGTTTTAGGGATGGCTGAAGTGCCAGCAACAAGTGTCCCTTATGAGGGGATTTTTTCAAAGGCTGGAGAAATTATTAAAATTAATTAAAGTCGATAAAAACACTCAAGTTATTCACAACGAGAAGGCTACAGGTTACAAAACTAAGTAGTTGTCAGATAGATGTTAAAAACTTGTTTGTTTTTTTTATTGGACAACAGTGAAGTGTAAATAAGTATGTGTCAGTATATGAAAGAAAGTATGTGTTAGTTTGTGTAAAAAAATATGTGTGTTAGTATGTCTAAAAAAATATGTTTTAGTATGATTAAAAATGTATGTGTGGTAGTATGTGTAAAAAAGTAAAGTATGTGTAAAAAGGTATGTGTGTCAAAGTATGTGTTAGTATGCGTAAAAAAGTATGTGTGTTAGTATGTGTAAAAAAAGTATGTGTGTTAGTATGTGCAAAAAAGTGTGTGTTAGTATGTGTAAAAAAGTATACGTGTAAGTATGTGTGTTAGTACGCGTACAAAAATTTGTTAGCATGTGTAAAAAAGTATGTGCTAAAAAGTATGTGTGTTACTATATGTAATAAAAGTATTTGTTTTAGTATGCCTAAAAAAATGTGTGTTAGTATGAATAAAAATGTATGTGTGGTGGTATGTGTAAAAAAAACTGTTTGTTAGTATGTGTAAAAAAGAATGTGTGTTAGTATGTGTAAATAAGTATATGTGATACTATGTGTTTTAGTGTGTGAAAAAAAAAATGTGTGTTAGTATGTGTGTTAGTATGTACAAAAAGTATGTGTTAATATGTGTCAAAAAGAAGGTGTGTTAGCATGTGCAAGAAATTATGTGTGATAGTATGTGTAAAAAAGTCTGTGTGTTAGTCTGTGTAAAAGTATGTGTGTTAGTATGCCTAAAAAAATTTATGTTAGTATGATTAAAAATGTATGTGTGGTGGTATGTGTAAAAAACTGTGTGTGTTAGTATGTGTAAAAAAGAATGTGTGTTAGTATATGTGTTAGTATGTGTAAAAATG
>CM022484.1:14123752-14172820 GCA_011952105.1 Coreoperca whiteheadi
GGGACAGCTCATGTTAGATGTTTCGGAGATAAAGCCAGAGAGGCCAGACTGAGGTGGTTTGGACATGTTCAGAGGAGAGACTGTGAATATATTGGTAGAAGGATGCTGAGGTTGGAGCTGCCAGGCAGGAGGTCTAGAGGAAGACCAAAGAGGAGATTTATGGATGTAGTGAGAGAGGACATGAAGTTAATTGGTGTGAGTGAAGAGGATGCAGAGGACAGGGTTAGATGGAGGCGCATGATTCGCTGTGGCGACCCCTGAAAGGGAACAGCCGAAAGGAAAAGAAGAAGACATACATACACTCACATAAATATAGACATACATACATACATGTTCATACATACATACACATACATACAAACATACATGTATAAAGATATACACATACGTTCATAAACATACACTCACATTCATTCTGCAGAACCTCCAAAGTTGTAGATTTCACGTTGTCCACCAGATGGCGCCACCTCTCCATTGATGGCCTATGGAGTAACAAGCTTTTTCTCAATAGCTTTGAATGAGGATTTGGTGGTTATAAGAAAACGCCCCTCTATCAACATCAAGCTTTTATCCCACTGCCATTATGGCATAAAATAATATATATTATATTTTTTTCTCTGATGCCACAGTGTCATTGTGGACTACTGATTTTTCCACCAGATTCCACCATTTTTCCATATTTGGTCTAGCATCCTATTTCCCCTAAGATTCAAATAACTTTCTCTATTTTCTCTATAAGCCAAACATAGGAAAATGGCGGAATCTTGTGGAAAATAGTAAAAACTATAATTTTCACATCAGCATTCCACAATGACACTTTGGCATCAGAGAACAAAATATTGTATGCCATAATGGCAGTGGGATCAAACATTAATGGAGGATATTATCATTATATACAAATTGATTACCATGCAAAAATGTAGAAAAACCTTCTAGTAACCCCATAGGCCACCAATGGGAAGGTGGTGCCATCCAGTGGACAAAATTACAACTTTGAAAGTTTTCCTGCAGAATGAATGGCTGACTTCAGAGACTGCATGCATTTATGCCCTAATTACAGTGAAATCAAAAATGTATGTTTTAATGGGTTTCAATTTTTGACCGTAAGGCACTATACATACCTAAATTTGACTTTGCACAAAAATAATACATAAAAAGTTGTTGCTACTGATTAACAGGTTCCAGGCTGTGATAACCCCAACAAAACAAATCCAGTTTGCATTTTTGTTCATCATAAATTACAGTCACACTAGGCAAATAGTGGCATTTAAAGGGTTAAAATCCTGAAAATGAATGAAAATTTAATAGTTATGCTAAAAATTGATGTAGGTTGATAAAATAAAAATAATAATTTTATCATATTTATGGCAGATGCTATAAGTGAGTGTTTTTTGAAGGATGCACAAGGGTGTAAAAGTAGTAATACCACCGTGTAGAAATAGCCTGTTACAAGTAAAAGTATGTAAGTATTATCAGGAAAATGTACTTTTAAGTATTAAAAGTACTCAATGCAAAAAAAAGTCCCCTGTGACTGTTACATATTATAAATTATTATTCTTACTGATGCAGTTGGTTGAGGTGAGCTCATTTTAAACTATTTTGTATCAGACTGCATCTAATGATTATTTCCATTATGGAGTAACCTGCAGATTATTTTCTCCAGGATCAATTTAATTATTTGGTTTGTAAAACTTTAGACAATTTTGGCATTTTCCCAATGTTTATTTTGTCCAATTAACAATTCAAACCATTAAAATTATTAGAAAGAAAGAGACAAGTGTGAAGCTGGATCCATGAAAGGTTTTTGCATGAAAAATATTTTGGATGATTATCAAAATAGCTGCCAATTAATTTTCTGTCAATCGTGTAATTGTCTATAATGTTAGATACAGTAATTGAATTTATAAAAAAAAAAAAGTATAAGCTCTTCTTATGTTTTCTATGTAAATATGCTGAAATCGCAGACCTGGGTACTCCCAGAACCTGAAAACACCATTAACCCACCTGCAGTTCTGTCTCAGAGCCAATCAGTCTTGTGTGTAAAGCGAAACTACTTAAACTTCTCTTCTGCTTATTTTGGAAGATGCAGTTGTGTGACGAATTAAAGGAAAAACCAATGTGAAGAGTTTTTTTGTAAATTTGAAGAACGGAATCAGTGCTTTTCTTTCCAACTCTTGTCAGCATGTACAAAAACCCTTTCAGCATTTTTGTACATGCTAAGCACAATAGGATATTAACTAACTTGATTTTTATCGTGTAGTATGGACGCATATTTTCCCACTTATTCGCTCAGGTTTTTCTTTAAGTTCGTCATCGGTCTGTATAATATTGAAAGACAAGAAAGGAATTAGTGAGTCAAAGTCCATTTCTTTTTATTTTTCTTATAAAAAAAAAACATAGACCTTGTGGACAGACCAGTTCACACAAAAAAAAAAATCTAAATATTCAGACTCTTTGAAAACAGAATCACAGCAATCGAGTTCTTCACCTAGATTAATTTTCATACGTACATTTCAAACTTGTTCCTTTTTAAAAACACAGTAAAACGTGCCTCGCCTTTCCAACGAGCGTGAGAAAACATTTACAAATGAGTGACAAAAGAGCAAAATGCACCAAAATACAACTTAAAACATTTCCAAAGGGAAACCACTAGATCTTAAAGCATAATGCTGCAAATACATTCTTCTTCCAGCAGAGACAAACACAAAACAAACTGTAAAATAAGCACTTTGGTCTTCCTCCTCAAACACAATAAGATGATTATGCTAGCATTTTATAATTGAAGTTAGTTAATGAGTTAGCACTTTGCTAACTGAAACTGAGGCAACAGCTTGTGTCACATTTAAGATGTTTTCTGTGGGCACGTTAACTTTGCGTACCATGTAGCACTTACTTCAGAGCTAACATTCGCTTGAACAGCAAAACAATGTCAAGCAGGTGAGGTACAAAAACAGAATTTTCTTTGACAATGAAACGAGAAGTAACTTATTTTCTTCTGTTTTTTAAAGTGCATATCTTTTTTTACGTTCATACATGTTTTAACTGCAGAGTTTAGAAACCTGCGACAGGCAGACTTTCACTTTGATCACTGTTAAACTTCGTGCACGTGAATCTGCCGTCTAATTAGCTCTGAGGAGTTTGATGTAAAACTTTATATAAAATCCACTGAATTTCTAAAGTGGTTGCATTGATGGAACAGTTTAATCTTGAATGACCAATCAAAGTGTCCAAAAACTTTCAGGAGCTCAACTCTTCATGCTGTTATGAAGGATACAGCATGACATCAGAAAATTCCTCTAAAATGTCACCTTTTTGTCAGAACTCCAAAAAGCTAAATTTCATTATCATTATTTATTTATAATGGAACAGGGGAGTTCCTAAAATTAGAGTCTAGTCCATGTCCGAAATCACTCCCTTGTTCACTCAAGTCACTATTTTCTATTAGACTCTAAATAGTTTACGCTACAGTGTGCAGTAAATTGATATTTGACTTGTCAATCTTCATCATTTACTGCTGTAGAACAACACGGCAATCATTTTCACATCTATAAAGAAAACTTTTCCCTTGTTGGAATTTTTAAGGGGACTATACATCGAGCATCAATGTCACACTTAAACAAAATGGCAGAGAGTAAACATAGTGCACTAACCAGTAAATAAGGAGGGATTTCAGACACAACCCGAGAGACAAATCAGATAGTTTCACGTGCAGGGAACTTTACAGAAGTTTTAATGGCTGTTGAATGAAAACGTCCTGAACCAGAGAGGACGTTACTACCTACACGTGTTGCCTGAAATACTGTCGAACTCACTGATACGGGTCATGAAATAAAAATTTAAAAAAATTAATAAAAATAGGATGTTTTCAGGTCTGTATCAATTATGTTTACATTTTCTGTGAGATCCACTTCAGCTTCAGAGGTTTCTGTATGTGTCACATATTCTCCATGTTCTGTTATTTCCATTAACTGGATGATTGTTTCTGTGCAGTGCTGATGGCGTCTGGCATTTCAACTCTCTCCCCGGTGAGAACAACTTTCTCTGGTAAGTCAAAAACTTTACCTACAGTTAACAGATATGTAAATGTCATATATTATAAGCGTCTATATGAATATAGGTTAGTTGTAAATGTATTTGTGAGGAACTGAGTTACTGAGAACTCAAAAAACTGCAAAACACCAGGAGTTACACCAAACTAATCTTTTATCATTTTCTGCAGCAAAACAGCCAGATTGGAGAAAATAAAGTATCCCTCTAACTGTAGCTGTATCACAACACACTATACCTATTTCTTTGTTATCAGAAAAAAAAACACTGGTGTATTTTTAAAAAGGGTTTTAAAGTCGTAACAGATTAAAATTTAGTTTTTAAACTTATGACAAATAATAACAAAAGTCTTAGCAAATAAAACGATTTCTGCCCCATCTGCAGCTCAATACTTTGCCTTAAAATTCGTAAATGAAACTGTGGCGAACCTAAACCATCGTGTTAAACATAATAACTTCTGCTTATAATAATACTAACACTTTTTGTAGACAAGTAACATAGCTTTGTTTTGTGTCACGGAACACAAAACCGAAACAAAGTACAATTCAAATAAACCCTAAAAACACTGAGTGGGTAAATAAATAGTTTGTGGATTGCACAAAGTGGAAACGTTGAAGGTCAAAGCACTCCGATATGTCGAGAGCGTTGAGTGAGTCAGTTTAGTGAGAGTGAAGGTCAACGCTGTTTCTCCGTTAACTGTCACGATTTGATCTTCCACAGCTGCGAACAGGAAGAAAGACAGAAACAGGATTAATACAGACCAACTTAAACATAGTGTAATAGTCTGATCTGCAGCAATAAGGAAAGTGTCCTGTTATGCTTTTAGGTTAAATGCTAGTTTAGTTGACTTTCCAGCAGTGGTGCAAGAAGATGTACCATGATGTAAAAACATGGTCCATTACAAGTAAAAGAAGCTCTGCCGCCACAATTCACCTTAAGTATCAAAAGTGACTAATCATGTTGCCGGTGGTCAAGGTGAAGCAAATTTTTCTTTTATGTTCAGTAGTGTAATAGTCAGAGAGATATATATAGAGAGAGAGAGAGAGATATATATATAGAGAGAGATATATATATAGAGAGAGAGAGAGATATATATATAGAGAGAGAGATATATATATAGAGAGAGAGAGAGATATATATAGAGAGAGAGAGAGAGAGAGAGAGAGAGAGAGAGAGAGAGTATAGTAATGCATCATTAAATGAGTTGGTCATATGTCCTGTATGTGAAATCAAGTAACTATAGTTGTCAAATGTAGTACAGTAAATAGTACAAACTATAACAAAGTAACGAGTTTGAAATACTTCAGGGCAGAACTTGTTAGAGTAAATGTTACTTTTCACTGCTGCTCTCGAGGTTTTTGGTAAAAGTTTTAACACCAGAAAACGGCACAGCAAAGTTCATCTGTGTAAAATATGTGCTGCTAGAAGCTTGATACGTGCAGGGCTAGTTTCTGAAGTACTGAAGCTAGCTAGCTTGGCCAGTGAATGGACAATGTAACAGCTAAAACACGATCAAGCTTTCTCTGATTTGAACTTTGAACAGTCAGTACTGAGAAGACGGCCTGCTATCACCAATGTTGAGCTTGATGCAAAACATTTTTGCAGATTTACTTCTCTGCCTGCAAGCTAATCTTCCAATGATGTGAATTTATTTTACCATAACATTTAGCTGTTTCAAACCAGCATTTATAACAAAATTTCAGTGGATTTGTTCGTAAATACGCATACGACTTCAACTGTGCTGACCTTGAGGCAGAGAAGAAGCTGTCCCACCATCCTATTTTATGTAACCCCTGTCTAAACTGGTCTCAGTCAGTCACTACATCACCAAGCTTCCAGTAGCAGCTGTTTCTGACCTGGCACAAACTGTTTAACCCCAAAACATTGACTCCAACTAGCCCTGCACAATTAATCACATTATGGCAATACAGTGCATCCGGAAAGTATTCACAGCGCTTCGCATTTTGTTTTTAGCCTTATTTCAAAATGGGTTCAATTCATTATTTTCCTCAAAATTCTACAAATAATACCACATAATGACAAATGAGAGAAGTTTGTCTGAAACCTTTGCAAATGTATTAAAATGAATAAATAACATGTACATAACTATTCACAGCCTTTGGGCAGTTTCTCCCATCAGCCATTTCCAGATGTCTCCAGAGATGTTCAGGTCTGGGCTCTGGCTGGGCCACTCCCTTTGCTATCTTGGCTGTTTGCTGAGGGTCGTTGTCCTGTTGGAAGATGAACCTTCGTCGCCAAACAGCCAAGATAGCAAAGGGAGTGGCCCAGCCAGAGCCCAGACCTGAACATCTCTGGAGACATCTGGAAATGGCTGATGGGAGAAACTGCCCAAAGGTATTGAGTAAAGGCTGTGAATACTTTCCAGATGCACTGTATAGCCAAGCGCAGTATCCAAATTGCAGAAGCTGCAATTTTTGATAAAGGTAAAATGTGAAAACAACATTATGATATGTAGAGATGCCCTGTTTTCCAGATATAAGAAAAAGTTTGTTTGGTACAGACCCAACACATGTCACATCATCATGATTTTAATAATTTTCTTTGCGACAATGAGCATTGTGATGCACATCGCAGTCATAGTATCTCAAAATAATCACAATTATTTTTTTACCATATCATGTAGAACAGCAAAATAAAACCCACAAACCTCTACCACACACACTTACCTTCAGGTTAAATCCTAATAGGTCAGATATTACTCCCGACACGGCGGACAGGATGACCACCTGGGTGATGTTGTAGAGCAGAGGGTTCATAGTCAAACCATACAACCTGAAAGGAGTGTCTAACTCCTGGAGGGAGAGATACACAGTTTGTGTATTAGAACAAACAGGGTGCTCTGCCTAAACTACATGTCAGTGTGTAAAGAATCCTGATAATTAAAGAAAAAATTTAAAGGAGACAGTACCTTGAGTAGTTTGGTAGCCAGTTTTAAGACGTTGTTGACCAGCGTCAGCTCCTCTTTCTTGTTTGGCTTCTTCTCCATCTTCAGATACAGGTTGATCTGTGAAAGACACAATGGACCATGTCAGTGTCTGAAGTCATATCTGCCATGTGGTTTTGCATGTATTTTGTGTGTACCTGTTCAGTGAGCAGTATGGAGGTGTTGCTGTACTTCTTGCTGGTCTCGGAGCCCAGAGTGACGAACCTGAGCAGGAACAAAGACAGACTGGAGCACCAGACCACCAGCTCCCAGTTGTAGTGACACTCCAGGAACGTTTCGTGGACATGCAGCAACTGGAGGAAAAGAAGCACATTAGTACAAGTACATTATTCAACCTGTATAAATGTTTTTTATTCTATCGTTCTGATGAAGTTGTAGCATGAAAAGACACTGTGGCAGACTGCACCAGTTTTCACTGCGATTGCTGAAAGGTTATTTTAATTTAACCTTTATGCGTCCTTGGGGACATTTGTTGAAAATCTGGACTGTGACTAATGCTAGTGATTTAAGGAATTTTGAGATTTCAATCTCAGAGACCATAATAAGTCTAATACATGTTGTATGTAAAAATGTCTCCATTTAAACACCAATTATGGATCCCACTGTAATTAAGGCATACATTCATGCATTCTCTGAAGTCAGCCATTGATTGTGCAGGAAAACCTCCACAGTTGTAGTTTTTACTGTTGTCCACCAGATGGCGCCACCTTCCCATTAGTAGCCTTTGGAGAAAGTGGAGAGCTTTTTCTCCATTATTGTTAATGGTAATCAATTTGTTTATAATGGAACCAGCCCTCCCTCTACAACCATTTTTTCTCAGATGTGAAATTTTAGTTTTTACCATTTGCCCTATAGGAAAACTAGTAAAAACTGTAATTTTCGCATGAGAGAAAAAATTATTTTATGCCATAATGGCAGTGGGATAAAACACTGTTGTTGATAGAGGGCTGTTTTCTTATAACCATATAATCCCCATTCACACCTATTGAGAAAAAGCTATAGGCCACCAATGTTTAAAGTGTTACAATTCTGAAAACAAATTAATATTTAATAGTTATCATTAAAAAAAAGTTTTGATATTTATGTGACATGCTAATATACTATGTGTACCTTCTTTTTCTGAAGAAGAAGAATGCACAAGGGTTAAAAATCTATTAAAAACTGAGGTCAAGTAATGAAATCACATTTGGTATGTCATTGACAACAACTGCCATGCAGTAGTCCAGATTGTCATGTTTACATTTGGTCATTGTGATAGAGAACGTCGATCACACGTAAACAGCTTGTTTAAAATAATCCTATCTGGCCTGAACTGGATTTATAGTTGTATGCTATAGTTTAGTTTACATGCTAGCCCTTAAAAATATATAACTACAGAGACGCCACAAAGAGACTGCAAGAATGTTGACTGGTCAGCTTGAGTTTTCTCCTACAAGTGTCCAGTGCTAGTGGAGATTGTTTATAGCAAGTTGTCTAATTTTACACGTGAAAACGTACATCCAAAATAAAAGACTTTTCATCTTGTGATGACTAGAACAGAAACAGCCCACTTACTCTGCTGTTTCTCAGTTAGTTGAACTGGTTTAAAGTGGACGTTCTCATAGAACCTATAATGTTTTGATGATTTCATACTCCGACATTACCTGGGCACAGCAGATGAAGACGACAGACAGAGTGAGCAAGAAGGCAGACGACACGATCACATCCACTGAACGCTGAGGACCTCGTCTCTACAAATGTAAGAGTTCCACTCAGTTTTTGTGTCTATACATTTCATTCATTACAGTTGTGAATGTGTCAAACTCCCAAATTACCAACAAATATAAATGTTGAAAAAACAATTATCATGGATGCTAATTTCCCAGTTTTTTTTACAATTAATTGCAAAATTAACTGTGGGAGAAACTGAAAATATCACTGATAAGTACAGCTACAGTGCATTTTAAAAGAGGGAGTGAATATGATCATTGAGGTACCTTGAGGTAGGAGCGTAGCGATAGCCACATCTTAATGTTCTGAACTTTCTTCAGTCTAAAATGGGGGACTTCAGACTTCCTGGCTCTGCGGGCTGAAGTCAGGTGACCAAACAGCTTGGCAAACAGTAGCCTCTGAAACAAACACATGAACATTAATAGAAAAATCACCCCAAGGGCATTTAATACTGCAGAGGTCCAGACTGTTAAGTATCCAACTAAGCGTCATGCTTAAGTATAAATAACTCTTGCAGCTTCACCATTAGAAGCACTAATTCAGAATTTCTTTCTCACCTGTTTGTAGGTCCTCTCTGCTACGCTGAGCAGGAAGAAGAAGAGCCATATAAGGCAAACACGCACCAGGAAGCTGAGTGTCACCATGGTGATCACCAAGGCATCTGATCCAGACCCGCCTCCCAGCGCAACTGACAGCAGCTCATTGGCTGAGAGCGTGGTCAGCTGATCCAAGTCACGGTACTGAGCCAGCCTACAGGAAGTAAAACAGCCAACATTCATGTTATTTTGATTAGATATGAAAAGCAGATATCTTGAATCATTAAAAAGGGATGACCCCCAAACTTCACATATGGAGTGGAGTTATGTTATGCAAGCAGTACCTGTATGCAAAAGGTGTGAGGCCAAGCGTCACTGAAACCAGGTTCCCAAACACCTGGTAACCAATACCAGGAGTGTAGAGATTCACCTGTGTAGGGAGGAAGACAAACAGAAAAAAAGTAGTATCATTAGTTGTTTTTTTTTTTAAAATCCTTCTGACACGCACAGTCGGTAGGTAAAGTACGTATGCCTTTAGTAACTCACTTTGTTCATGATCATGCCGCTGATCTCCAGGACGGACATGTCAGCCTTCTTACACTCGTTTCCCTCCCACACTATGGCGCTCACTCTCTCCAGACCGGGGTTGGAGCTGTGCAGCCAGGGAACGTGACCCTGAGGGGAAAAACGTATACACCGCAACATCCACATTATTACTGACCTGTCTATTCGCTGTAACCACTCTGCCCTATAGTACAAATGGGACTTTAGGGAAAAACACCACCCTCAACCTTCAATCAAATAAAGCCTGGTTTTAAATATTTGCTTAACCTGAGAGGTTCAGTTTAAAGCTCCAAGTGAGCCACGTCTTACGTAAGAGGATTCACAGACCTGATGGAAAGGGTCGTCTCTGTATTCCTTTTTAGCAGGGGGACAGACAGGCGTCCCTCCTCCTTCTCCCTCTGTAAAGAAAAGGAGTCAGTATTAGTTTCAATACAAAAACCCACAGATTATTTATGAACAGGGACAGCATGTTAAAATGACTTTAGCAGGTACATTCAAACTACAAAGGCTTTGAAACCAGTCAAATATTCTTTCTTTTTAAGCTGTAAAATTTGCTAATCTTTTCTTCTGACCCGTCTCTGAGGTGCAGGATGATCTGCACTCGGCACAGTGCAGGAAGTCCTCCCACATCAGGTCCTCTGTCTCGGACTCGTGTCGAATGCTCTCTGAGTCCTGAGTCCTCAGACTGGAACATCTGGAGCTGCAGCTGGTGCCAGACTTGGGGACGTCCTGACAGACAGATAGGAGGATTATTATTTTGTGAAAAATATTAAACAACATCTATTTCCTGTTTTCACTTTTCGGACATAAATTGATTTAAAAGGTTTTTGCTTTCTGTGTGTGTGTGTACCTCCACAGCGTAGTGTTTCTTGTAGTGGTGTGTATTCTTGCGATTTCTGAGCGTACAGTCACTGTTGATTCTTTCAACTCCCCTGCGGAGGGCGCTGTAGGATGCTTCAGGGTCCTCCTCACTGGACGCCTCATCTGATGCTGGCTCCTAAATGACACAAAACACACATCAACAAATAAATCAGCCCTGGAGAGACAGAAGTTTAGTGCAATTAATCCATCAACAACTATTTTGATAAATCAAGTCAATCAGGACTTCTGTCTATGGTTTGATGGCTCACCTTATTGCTGCTTGCCAGCATCAGTCCCGTGCTGCGAGGTGTGTGAGTGTGTGCAGGCTGGACGTGAGAGTTCCAGCACACCTCGTCAGCCCGGTTTAGCAAATCACATCGCTGCTCGTGGAGCTGAAGCCCCTCCTCACTGCTGCGATTGGTCACCCGGCCGTCCAGCGACACGTAGCCGTTGTCCGTCTCTGTCGACTTGTCGATGGACAGCTTGGATTTCTTCGATCTGAAGGAGGCGGCGAAGGAAGAAGTGTGGAAGAAAAAGCAAGAAGGAGGGGAGCAAGAGAGGTCGATAGAAAGAGATGGACATGTATAGATGGACAGATCGAGACAAACAGATATTTAGATAACACAGCAGAGCAGTGAGTTAACCAGCAATGAAGTTCAGTCTCAGAAGCAGACGTGCAGTGAAATAAATCACACAAACAGGATGCATTCAACACAACACTGTGGAACGCCAATACTGGAGAGAAAGTGTTGCATAAAATGTGAGCTGCTGCTGTACCAGCCATTTATGTAAAACAGAAGAGTTAAATGAATGGATTAGGGATAACAGCACTGAGCATTAAGTATCATAACTATTATCTTAAAACCAGTGTGAATGGTATTCCAAGTCTTCCTCACAAATAGGATCACTGAGAAAAATGAACTGACCGAGGTAGCAGTGTCTGCAGTGAGTGTGGCAGATAATCAATTGATGAGGTAACCAAATCAAGAGTTATTTAGCGCTCAGAAACGTTCCACACTGTTGCCGTCTGCTGAAAGCTGGTCCAAGTAGAAGCCTGGGGAGATGCAGCAGTCTGACACAGGTCAGATAGAATTATACTTATATACATTTAATTGGGTAGAAATGTAGCTTAATAAACTTTTAATTAGATAATTTATTGGTAGATTTCTTTCCCCAGTCAAGAACAACACCCCATTCTTCTTTGGAACACAGCTTAATCAGCAAGTCATGCACATCAAAATCTGCTGCAAAATCCCTTCGTTCCTCACTAAACACTGTGGTGCCAAAGACCAAATGCTAAATATTCAGTTAATTTCTGAGAAATAGGTTTCCTCCGTCATTTTCTGGGAAGATAGAAGTTAACGTGATAGGAGAGGAAGTGATGTTGCAGCTGACGAGCTCTTTTTAGGTCTTAGTCAAGGCTGTGATCCAGCTTTTGACCTATGTTTATTTACTGGTTGGACACATAACTTGTGTAATAATCTTACAAGAAAAAATTTCATAATTTGATGAAAATTCCTGATTGGGAATTCCTTGGTTTTGCCATAAAAATTAATTTATTCTAATTTAAATTGGCAAAAATGATAACTATGGATCATTTATGAACTGAACCCCAGCCCCTGTCTGTGTCTCTTTTTAAGAAGATGGGAAACGGAAATACACACCCAGCTTTACAGATATCATGCCAGAAATCTTGGAAGAGAGCGCCCAGGCTGTATCTGGTGCTGGCTGAGTGGGAGTGTGGCGCCCCCTCCTGTGTGTTATCGGTAGTGCTAGACCCGTCGCCTTCCCTATGCACCTCCATCTGAGATGCTTTCCTCAACTTCCTTCAGTTTGGAAAGAATAGAGGGGTGGAGAGAGACTTAGAGTGGACCTGGAGACTTTAAACTACAGCAGTGTGTCCACCGGGAACCTGGCTACTTTTTCCTCATTGTAATAGTACATATGGAATCAGGTGATACGAGTAAAAGATATTTACAGAAACTAGAGTTTCAAAGAGCAAAGCAAAGAGGCATCACTGGTACCCGAAACCCAGGCACCCGCTGGACACAGAGGCTGATACAGTTAAAAGGCAAATCCTACCAAAATCCTCTCTGAGGTTGTTATTCTGCAAAAGTAGATATTTTTATAAAAATGTTAAAACTTAAATGCAATAGCTTTCTAATATCATGAGGAAATTATCAGAGGAGACAAAGATTTTCATGGATGATAATTGTTCTGTATTCACATCAAGGACATCAAATTATGAAAAAACAAAAAAATGACACTTAATTATGTCCATGTTTTTTTTTTGTGAAGAAAATATTATTAAATGTCTACTTTTGCAGGATATTAATGTAAAAATTTGATTTTGCAGAATTGCTCCTTAAAGATTAGGTTAGTAATAAAAGGAGAGGAGACGTGAAGGACAGGACTCTGTCTTTTCGTTTTCAAATTAAAAGGCAGGATAAACAGGATGCTCACAGGCTTTCATCTACATCATCTATGTAAAACAAATTGCTGCTACTATTACAACTAAAATTGGTTTGTGCCCTCAAGGCATGCAGGCAGGTGACCATGTATCACTAAGATTTTCCTTTAAAAAATTTAAAAAAAAAGGCTAGTGAAATTTGGGAACTGCTGGTTAATGTGGCCAGCAGATTATACATGCATTTCCAGCACTAGAGACTGATGTATCTTTTTGTCTATGACATGAAATGTCTATAAGACTTTGATGAGGAAAAGAGAAAGACAGATACAGAGGAACAGAATCTCCATGTGTAAAAATAAGTCTACTTTTCATGATTTTTTTCCTTAATTGTCCTTGAAGTGAAAGAGAACCAAGGTTGATTCAAAGGAGGACAGCATTACCTCTCTACCCAACACTCAAAAACCTCCCAAAACCCCTTTCCAAAACTGTGGCATGGTCCAATTTTCTTCCAGAGAGTGAAAATTGTCTTTACATCATTTTGAACCAGAAACAGCAGCCGCACACTGACAAGCTTTAAACCGACAGAGAGAAGATCACAAACTGCAAGTCTCAAAACTACAAAACACACCGAGTAAAGCAAGCTACTTTCACACACAGTGAATCTCATTTGTCTTTAACCAGTGACATTAGCTTTATCATGGAGAGATTTCCTTTAACAAAAACACACCAATTTAGGGAACTCATTATCAATTAAATGACTTGTCTTTAAAGAAATGAAAATAAAATAAGTAAATAAATAAAAACACTTCGTAGGGAGGAAAACGCCTCGTTTTCTGCCTGGCAAGTGGTAAGCAGGTAATCCAGATACAACACAAAGGTTTTTTGAAGTGTTGGTTGACATTCTTGCCAGTAAAAAGATCTTTTGAAGAACAAACAATATAACTGGCAAAATTACAGACATTTATAAAGTTTAAAATGAGACTAAATTAAAGAAGAGAGTTTGATGGGCGCTGATGTTGACAGAAACATGTGGAAAATATCTCCATGATAAACGTGCTTCTATTCGGTTAGATGTTCAGTGAAAGAAGCTGACTGAGAAAGCAAACAGTGAGGACAAATGCAATCCAGCAACAAAAGACGTATTCATTCATTTGTTTCCACAACTTTCTTCCACCCTTTTTCCCCGTCTCGTGCTGTTATCTCCATTTCTTATCGCTTCCTGGGTGCAGTGTCCTCTGATATTTAGTTACTCTCCTGCACCCATGTTGTCTTCGCTTCTCTAACCATAATCTCATCTTTATTGCCCCCTTCTTCCATAATGTCCTCATGTTCACCCTTGCCTTCCTTGATCTCTCCTTCCGGATTATTTCCCCATTATTTTCTGCACTGCTTTCACAGTTTTTCTTTTTCTTCAATTCACTCCTCCTCATACACAGTATTTCCCTCTTTTCTTTTCCCTGTCATTACCTGCGTCTCTTCCCCCCGCTGTTGGAGGCCGGCTTCGGGGTCCTGGTGGAGACGATCTGACAGTGGACGGTGCCCAGCAGCAACATGAGCCAGATGGCTCCAAAAACCTCGGTGGTCGGTATCCCGTGAGGCTGAGGGATGATCACATACAGGACTGCTGCTGCAACTGCCAGAGAGAGAGAAGCAGTTGACATCAAACTCTGCAAATCTGTGAGGTCAAAATGACCGGACGAAGATCCAACGGGGATTCAAATGTTCTCCATTTAAATAAATTTCCGATTTGGGAGTCAGCGTGCAGGTTTTCGTTGATTTGGATTTCCAATAGTCTTGCACCTACATGTGATGTGTATATAACTACGATCCTTCTATGACAAAGAAAGTCAAACATGTAGCTGCTAAATATCCAGATATTTCTTCTCAGAGGTTTGAGGTGACCAAACAAGGGCTAAAAGGTTTAGTAAATATTGGACTTCAATTCATCAAAGACAACTCCAATGGGAAGCTTGAGCTGCTTTGTGTCTGCTGGATGTGTAACTAAGCAGCTGTTTGTTAACATGTTAGCCACAGCAAATTAACATGGTGATAGTATCTCAGGTTTGCATTTCAAAAATCACTTGATGAAACTTTAAGGTGCCTGGTGATCAATCAAAGAGACAGTGTTTGTGTTTTTATGGAGTACATGGGGGAAGTGAGCAGGAAGGGCGGGGGTTGGAGAGAGAGATTTAAAACAACAGTCTGTTTTCATCAGAGTTGAAAAGGGCATCATGATGTAGGTGGTGGAAAACACTGTTCAGTAGTCTTGTAAGTGTCTTTGCAGCAAGTCTGTGCAGCTCTGTGGGCGTAACCTGGGAGTTCTACATTCTGGCACGATACTGTGGCCCGCGTGTGTATTTTAAGAAAATAAGCAGAATAGATGCGCAGTAGCAGCTGTTGAACATCTTGTGAACTCGGTTTTTGGTAAAAGATTTAAACATCCACTGAGGATCAATTCAGCCCAGATACCAGATTAATTAATGAACGTTTAGGTGACAGTGCTAAACCTAAACGTAACTGAACCTAAGAGACTATTAAAACTATGGATTGTAGATATTAAATGAAATGAAGTGTGAATGTATGACCCATTTATGCTATTTAATAAAACAGACTTTGGTGCATAGTTTAGGAGAAATGTGAAATGTGCTGGCTCTCTATCTGCTGCACTTACCTTGCAGCAGATAGAGAGCCAGCAGTAAGAGGTAAATGGCTCTGGAGGTGACCTGGATCCACCATCGATAAAAGAATGGGAAGAAGACGACTCTGACGATGCCTTTTCTGGTCAGTGACGTCCACGGACTCTCTGGTTTGGCCTTGGCAAACGCTGAACCTGCGGAGGAAGAGAATAACTAAACACTAAGTTTAACAAGAACTAATTCAGCCAAATGACTCTGCGGTGAGCAGGAAAGCTCATCACTTAATACATCCTGGATTCACATTAGAGCAGTGGGTTTATCTTTTATTCTTCTTCCTTCTCTGACTCCTCTTCCTCCCCTTCCATCTTTTTTTGGTCTCGGTATTTCAACTCGTTTATCTACTCTCTTCCTCGGTTTCTTTCTTGATTATCTATCGGTCTTCCTGTGCAGTGAAATAACAATGAGGATAAATTGGACTTATTTGATGAATAATTGAAAACGTGATGAATATGAGACAGATAGGAAGAGATGGGAATGCAGATAATGAGGTGAAGACAGAAAGAGCGAGGGTTAACGGTGACAGGAGGTTGGCACGGCGACGCTGGCATCTCAGGTTCATGTGTGTGCGTTTTAAGTCGACACCACTGAGCAGACGATGTGTGGCTGATAGTTTTTAAGTCTTAGCAGAAAGCCTGTCTGGTATCTAATGTAATTAGCTTGATGGAAAGACCGTTTGCTCACACACACTTTTTCTTCTTCTTACCTCTAACCAAGTCCACATCTATAAGGTCTGGTTTGACATGTCCTGTCTTCTTTGGCTTGTTCCTCAAGCCCTGCAGGGGGAGACAGAGAGACAAAGTCAATGCCAGACAAAGAAAGAAACAGAATAATATAAACATTACACACACACACACACACACAGAGAGGAAATCAACTACAGGAGGCTTCTCATGCACTTTATGCCTTCATAAACACACATTCAGTGTTTGAGGAGGCACATTGTGCATTCAGGCTCACACAGCCACTGGCTCTATTCTCTATTTCACTGCATGTGCATCTCTACTCAAATCTACTAGATTTAACTCGACATTTTCACCCAAAACAGATTTCTATACTTTGATGCATTAAATGTAGCGTCTCTTTTGCTACTTTGCATTTGTTGAAGAATTCAGAGGATAAAAGGCAAATAGCAAAAAACATCCTGGAAATCAGCTGCGTCATTTCAAAACAGTGTGTTATAGCGGTCATTCATCCCTGTGGGGTTTACGGTTATAGCTTGGATGTTAGTGTTTTATGTAGTTTATGACCCAGAGAACACCACGTCACTGTGGCACGCTGACTTCCTGTACCAGTCACTTCCTCCTATGATGCATACACTTACTGAAACTTCATGTGCGAGCGTAAATTCTGAAATTCACATGAATGTGTTGCATGACAGCCTTAGTGACAAGAGGAACAGTAAATACAAGTGAACATTTAAAAAGGGACAGTTCACCTCAAAATCAAATATAAATATTTTCCTCTTACCTGCAGTTCAAGTTACCAATTTAGATTGTTTTGGTTGCTGAGTTTT
Organism: Coreoperca whiteheadi; assembly: GCA_011952105.1. Classification (NCBI taxonomy): domain Eukaryota; kingdom Metazoa; phylum Chordata; class Actinopteri; order Centrarchiformes; family Sinipercidae; genus Coreoperca; species Coreoperca whiteheadi. Next base: position 14,141,055 of record CM022484.1, read on the forward strand.
GGAGATATAATTTTTTTTAATATAATGGAACGAAGCTACTAAAACCGCTTACAACAAGGCCTGTGGATTATCTTGAATAACCAGGTCATGATTTCTGGAAAGAGACATTGCTGTTGAGTTTTTCAAATGTATTTTTGTGGCGCTTTGAGCAGTTTTCTTGAAAAATGGAGACATCTCTACAGCTGATATTTCCAAAACTCGGTAACTCACAGGAGTTACTATGGTGAGCAGCCTGACAATAGTTTGATCACACCTGTATTTACCCAGAGTCACTGATATGAAACCTCACTAAACACAGTGCTGTGTGTATATGTGAGCAGCTAAACACACACACACACACACACACACACACTACTCAGTTTCCCATCCAAACCATGTGCATGTACAGGAGTTGAAAGGATTTTTAAATTGAGAAAAAAAAAAAACCCACACATTTTAAACAAAGCACTTATTTTATGATTGTGTGGTTCTGCCATGTTAGGCGGTTTGTTTGTTTTTTTAAATTATTCTTATTTTTGCAGCTAGGTTTTCTACCGGAGGGTCATATTGTGAGTGTTATTATTAATTAATCTTTCCTGTGTTGTTACTGATCAGATTTATAGGCTTACATTATTTAGGATAATCTCTTAGCCTATTCTTGTCGGATATTTAAGCATTTAACATTTCAGAACTTTGGCTACTTTAGTTAAATGAAAAAAAGTGTTATTTTTAGGATATTGGTATCGGTACGAGTATATAAAAATTTCAAACAATATCCAGCCCTACTTTTATTATCAGGTTTTCTATATCAGTATACAAGGTCTTAACAAGTCCTTTCATATCTTTGAAATACTGAACATTTCAAAGATGCAAATCTTAATCAACGGTACTGTGAAATAACACACAAAGCTGTCCACTCGAGTCTGATTGGCTCATGCCAATATTTACATACCGGCCAATCAAGTTCTGTGTTATCAGTCAGAGGACTGATACACAGTCTTGATTAAGGCCCTTATCTTTACGTAGCACAACCAACGACCTAATACACCATATGTGTGTGTGGGTGACAGAGAGAGAAAGGGAAATGGTGAGAAAGTAGAAGAGCAGGACAGTAAGTGTGTGTGTGGGTGTGGGTGTGGGCGTGTGTGTGTCCATGCAGGGCTAAAGGAAGCCGATCAATAGCTTCCTCTTGGCAGTCGATTTACTGCAACAGAAAAGTCAGTCACAAACATCTCCCCTCACTGCGGCTCCCTTATCTCTGCACTATTCATAGCCTCTTATCTTTATAAACTATTTTTTCCTGCAGTTACAAGTTATGATGTTGCCTCAGTGACTGAGTGGTCCATGTCTGAATGCCAGTCATTCTTTTATAGGATTAGTGCAAAATGTGTTAAAAACAGCTACTCTTTGCATTCCTTGTCATGTTGGTTTTCATTTATGCTTATTCTTCTGTTGCACTATTTGATACACACCTAAAATGCATATTTAATGCATTTTAACAATGACATCTGAACCAAAACCCCAGTAGATTATTTTGTAGTTTCCTGTTTACACAAGCACGTGGCAACTGGGTTTCCTCTGGAGAGCTTTACAGTGTTTTAAATATGCTCTACTTCTATAAAAAGGTTAACTCAATTTCATCATCCAATCTCTATAAAATATAAGAGGTGGAAGCTAGATAATCATTTTGTCAATTTGGGTTCCTTTAAAAAAAGTACACTTTAAAAAACGCAGAATTGAAAATGTAATGTGCTTGAGTAGGAATTATTTTGTCAGATTGGTTAGATCAAAAGGGGAATAGACCTTAATAATTTTTTGTAAATTAACATTGTGTGTCAGAAAGAAAAGAGCAGGTGTACCTTCTCTAAAACAAAGCACAGATGCCAAAATAGTCGATATTAAGAGAAGTAGTCGCGCCCACATCTGACTGCTAAATATAGGACTTTTTACAGATGGTTGAGTTCCTCTGAATTTGTGAGAATTGGTTATCTAAGGTTTTTTTTTTTTTAAAACAGTATAGTTAACACTTGAGGAGTGAGGGGGTGACATATGCAGATCAGGCTCGGTATGCACCTCTGTTTTAGGGTCATGGTTCGGTCTGTTTTCAGTACAGCAGGGAAAACAAAAGAAATTAGATTTTTGTAATTTATTTTGAAAATTGTAAACATTCAACGGTGGTTTATTGGCCATGATTCTTACTGTAACAGTTAATGCACTCAAATACTGTCATATTTTCAATCAAAATAAATAACACATGTCGGTCATGCTCCATCATAAGACTGTTGATAATTCCTGAACAGCTGCAGCTTTCTCTGGTTTATACAGAGCAGCACAACAGACTGAAACGCTGCATGAAGCCACATTGTAGTGGAGGTCAAGCACTTGGACCATAATCTTACATTCGGTATTCTCTACAACCGGGTATGGTCGCACATCTGCAGCAATCAACACTCCTGTAGCATTAGTTATTGATTTGGTCTGAATCTGCAGCGAGAGGCTGCCTGAACGCTGTGGGGAGAAGAGGCCTCGCCTTCCAGTCTGTTTATGTCTCATTCTGCTGATCAACGCATTTGGGTGATGCCGTCGTGTTTGAAGTGTTTCCACAGACAAACCCGACTGCAGCTGAACAAAGTCGGCACACAGTTTGAGCGTAACGCTGCCACACAGCGGATTTCAATGTCAGGGAGGCTCCTCTAGCTCTGCTCTCTCATTTGGGCTCACTGTTCTGAGGCAGCGACCTTAACTAACCTGGCTAATCCGACTAGCATTCGACATTTTATAGACTCCAACTGGTGCGCTGCCAAAACGATCCGGGTAAAACTCGCGCTCTAGATTTTCTGTTCCGCGCGTGCTTGTAGTCGACATAAATAGACTATTTGAACAGTAATACACGTCAATACACGTAACGCTTCCACCACTACTTGAGAGACGAAGAGCCAAGTCGCAGCGCTGCGTTTGTGTGCGTGTGGACTTTTGGCTCATTAAGGAGACAAGAGGTACAGAAGGAGGGAGGTTAAAGTAGAGATGGGACAGAAAGTGGAAACCGCCAATGAAATGTGCACACATTCTTTTATATGTCCCGTCACCATCATTAACTTAAAACAAATAAAGTTAATTAAAAACTAAATGTAATCCTGCCCGAGAAACACAGAACCCCAACTTGGACACTTTGGATATAAGAAATCTGAGAAGGGAGGGAGGTCCTCTTTTATAAGGTCAGAAGGTGAGAGGTCACCGCAGACAGGTGAAGAGGCTAAAATTACACACAGCTCTGGACTAAGAAGGAGTCACTTCAAGCCATGCACTCACACAAGCACACACACACAAACAATGTTGTTCCATTAACCTCTAATTTGAACCCACAGAGCGATATCATGAAGCAGTGCCAAAGACGTCCAAAGCTATAATGTCATATAGGCCGACAATGTTATAGAAGTACGATGCAAAATCAGTGGAGTGCACCTTTAAGAAACTATAAAAGAAAACAAACGTCCCAAAACTGACCAATTCATGCCAAAGTGTTTCCCCCCTTTCTATGACAACACCTCTTTGCAGTGTTTCCACTTCCTACTGCTTCCTTGTTCGTGGTTTAAACTGCTTACATACAACAGTTTGAAATAATATAGCGCACTAGATCGCACCAAAGAAGAAGGATGCAGTGACAGAAAGTGACTTCCTGCATGTCTGATTTGCACCAGAATTCATGTCAGAGCAATGATCACTACCAATTTTGATTTTATTTTCATTCTCTTTCTTTAACTTTAATTTCTAATCAGTCTTAATTCTCACTTACAATACTTATCCTAAACTTTTCCATATTTTTTCTTTTTTTTTGGGGGGGGGGGGGCAGTGTTATAATTGTTGTATTGTCTAATTGTGTAAATAATTAATATGTGCCTTACATTGTAGTGTCCTTATATGTTATTTAGCACAAAGAAAGAATGTTGTGATTGTGTAGGATTAAGAGAGAGAATAAAACAGAAAAACAAAGCCTGTTGATTTCGAGGTGAATGAGTGTTACAACAGGAAGGACTAGGGAATATAAGCACATTTCTGCTGTGAACTAGAGGCTGGGAATGTACCACCCTACACCTGAATTTGTTATGTCTATGTCTATTCCCAGAGGAACAACACACAGCAGTGACTGGTCACAGAAACACAGCTAGGACCATGATGCATTTTGTGCTGTAAAAACAGTTTTGTCTTTCGTGAATCTTTGATCTGAGCTGATGTTCAAGAAGAATCATCGTTGCAATTTTTCAACCACCCTGATCACATGACTCATGCTAATCCAGCTGTGTGTTCACACCACAAGCAACTCTGGAGGCCACAGCTGCTCAGTTCCCTCGTTTGTCTACAAGGAAATGTTAGGAAACGGCTTCTTCCTGCAGCCAGTCGTGGAGCAGAGTGGTGTTAATAAAACACACCAGGATTTGACACGGCAGCTGAACTGAGCAAACAAACCAACCAATCACAGTCTAGCAGGTCTACAGCGTGGGTGAGCAGACGTGCACTGTGGGACAACAAGAGGGACGTCCTCCCCGCTGTATACTCACCAGAGAAATAAACTGTAGAGATGAGGAGGAAAAGACGGATGGAGAAGAAGGGACGGAGATGGAGATGAAGAGAGGAGAGATGGGCAGGTGACACCCAGCCAGGAGGGCAGAGAGGAAAGAGTTAAAAGAAAACACTGGACTGAACTAGCAGCATGGTGAGAGACAGCGCGAAAACAGAATAAAAAAGGAAGATGGAGGAGTGAAAGTCAAAGAGACAACAAAACAAGACCAAAAGAATAAGCAGACCACAGAAAGAAAACAGGAAAACAGCGAAATCACAGAAAGATGGAGGTGTGCAACATGATGAACCAAATATACCTTTATTTCTCTCTGTTCCACTGATTTCTCCCATATCTGTTGGTCATAGGCGCCGATCTGGGAAAATAAACAAACAGAGGAAGGATTAATAATGAAATAGGGAGAGAAGAGCTACAGTAAACAGAAAGCAGGTACAGGGTTTTAGTTTCTGGATGCTGTGCACACATCATCTCCTTGGTGTTTACAGGAGGAGAAATAATGATCCAAAAAACAATAAAGGTTTTCTTCAATAAAGAAGACTTCTCCTCAATAATGTTCATAACGCCGAGCAATGACTGTAGTGGACAGAACAATTTTTTCCCCTGGAAGGATCTTTCACATTTATTAAAAAGTGCAATAATACGTCATTTCATTGCTTTCTTTCCTTGAAATCAAAGTGAACTGCCAATGCCCCTTCATTTTCTTAGCTGCATCATTATCATTATTTAAAGGCAGATTACATCTCCATAACAATGGAGTTTCAAGGTTTTGAAGAGTCTGCAAAAACCGGTCATTATGGTCAGTGTTTTAATTTGTTTGGGAGCTCAGGACTTTAAAGCTCTTGCTTCACAACTGGATCTGTCATGATCTCATAAAACAAGTTGGGTTTTTACAACTGGGAGCTGGGCGAATCTGAACGTAGCTTGTTAAATGCATGCGGAGGAATTTTTCACGGTAAACTAGGATTTAAAAAGCCTAAAAAAAACTGTCAACAACCCCTTAAACCAATTATTCAACTGTAAAATACCCCTTTTGACAATATCACATATTCTGTATCAACTTGTTATAAGTCGTCATTGAAGAGACATAACTGAATACAATGTTTACACTCACTTAAATATTCAACTCAAGACTTCTACGGCGTCACCATTTCAGCAAATGGGAATATTCTAAATGTCTTCTGTATCATTTTATGCCATTAATTCAAAATTCTGCCTGATATTTTTGGTATCTTTTTGTATTGCTTTTTTAAAAAGACCACGAATGGAAACAAAATAGATAAAAAAGTAACGGAATAGACTGAGTCAACAGGGGCTATGCTTACTTCATACAGTGCGCTTACTGTGCGTCAAGCATTACGTTCCCACATACATATTTTAAAACACACTTTGGGATCTGTAGTTCTGTGGATTTAAACAAGGTTTGGCTGCACAGATTCACTGCCTCCTTTTCTCTCTTATTTACTTTTGACCTGTCTATCTTTTCTTTTACTTTCTTTCTAGTGGAATTAAGAACCTGTGAAACTGGTCCAAAAAAAGATCATGTTGAACTGGAGTGCACTTCACAAGAAACCTCTCTGACTCTGGGCAAATGCATGCTGCACCACTGGTTACTGGGATCAATAGACCTGCAGAGTGTGTGTGTGTTATGAGGAGAATGTGTGTGAGGCCAGTGGAGTGGCTAATAAATGTTTATGCAGAGAGACGGACAGAAAAAAAAACAGACAGTGAAACGTGGGAACAAGATATATTTGTCCCTCGTCCAGACATCTGACCTGGGAACACATATACAAACAAAACCAAACACACTCCACGGTCAAACTGTCCTAATTTCACCCTGCGAGAGTAGCCAGTTTCTTATTTCTCCTTTTTTTTTTTTTTTTATTCCACACAGACACGACCAGCAGATAATACTGAGCTTTGATGGCTGACAGTGAAGGAGAAAAAAAGGGCGCTGGGAGAATCAAGTCACACAATTTACTTGCTTTTTATACAGCGCTTGTTTCAGAGACCAAAGAGGATCAGCTGATGATCTGACCACAGCAGATCAGTGGACTCATGTGAGTGTGTCTCTAAGGTCACCCTGCCAGCTCGCCAGTGGAAACTCTGCATTTTTAATGAGACTTCATTAAAGATGGATAGAAAGACAGGAAGAGAGAGGTCAAAGACGAGAAAAAGAAGAACAAAGAGACAGAAAAGACGATCGAAAGAACTGACAAAGTGTTTTTATTGTCGATTATAGTTACTTTATAAATCTTTCTCCTTTCTCTCAATCGACATTTTTGCGGGGCACTATCACATTATACACACAGCAGACATGGATTCTTGGCATGTTTCTAAATGTCTCTAGTCTATATAACAATTTGTCTCTATAATAATACCTAAATTAAGACTTCGATAGTTAAACAAATCTAAGAGGAAAATTCAGTATTTATGCTTTTACTTTTGCAGCCCTGATGACTTGTGATCCTCCCGTGTTAACCACCAGATACCAGCATGAGATGCTCACATTGTGTTCTTCCCACATTACATGTGCATGTCCCATCTTGATCTCAAGATCGGTCCTCCTGCACAACTTTTATTTTGACGTTTATCACACTTTCAATGCTTTGCTTTCATTCTGAAATACAGATTTCTACTGTGTAACATGTGGCTGCTATGACACCACCACAGGTCACACTATCATACAGACAACATACTGCTTTCCAAAATATTTAACTTGTTCTACCTGAAAGCTGCTAAGTCCTATGAGTTCATGCAGTTAATTTTTCTTTTCAACCTGTTTGAGAAAACAAAAGCACTAACAGTTTCCTCCTTTTTTAGCAAACCAGCTGCATATTTTACATGATGATGAAATCGAAAGCTACAGAACAGCGTCTAAATGGACCATTAACATTAGTTTCTATTGTCTCAATGATTTTCATTTTTGTTGGAATGTTTGCCCTCAAATTGACCTTTTTTTTGTCTTTTAAGGCTGCAATAAGGGACTAGAGACTACTCCTCTGTTCATTTAGCAAAAATATATTGCAATTCTTAAATTTTGACATTGTGATTGGGCTGTGGCTTATTGACAAATGTGAATACTGAGGCTCCACCAGATGAGAACAAATTGCCTATTCTGTGCACCGGATAACATTAAATCTGACGTCTGACTGACTGAATTACTGTGTGACATTCAGGCTGACAGCTAATTTTCCACATCACTCAACCTATTAAAAAAATACACACACACACACACACACACACACACACACACACACAGATTGGAGAGTATATGCAGAGGACAGCCAGAGGGCAAACATGAGCAGACTATAGCAGAAAGATAAAGGAGAGAGGGTGTAGATAAGGACGAGGGCAAGGATGGAAAGAGGAGTGATTTTCTCACACACATCATGGTGTAATGAGGTAACTGAGATCTGACAGAGTGGAATTAACAGCACTGGAAATCCTCTTATCCACACACACCCTTTCATTACTATCTGCATACCTGATCACCTCCTCTCAAAATAAATCTTAGGGAAAAAAACACTTCAATTACAGTTTCTCTGTCCACTTGCATTATTATTCTGGATAAAGGATTGCTTTAGTAACTGCTGAGGGTTAAATATGCTTGGTCAAATGCACATGACACGACACTGATTTGACTGAGAAAAATCACAGACTTCATCGATTTGACAAGCAAATCAAGTGCTGCGAGTGCGGCAGAAGGGAAGATGACGAGGCCAAGTGTGCCGCTGCGGAAATGCTGGGGTCACCATGACGACGGATGGAGGGACGATTCAGGGAGAGGGAGAGGGAGGGAGAGAGAGAGGGGGGGTGGGGGGGATTATGTGGGCAAAGCAACAGTTACGTAACAGCTGCCTCTGCAATGGAGGAGGTGTTTTAGACACACATGCTGGTTTGAAGGGGGGGAGGGGGTATACAGTAGACCGATAAATGGCAATAATTTGTATATTATAATCTGCTATCAGCAGGGAGAGGTTTTTGGAAACCCACTGTACTCTACCTGCCCAGCACCAAACGACTAGCGGGTGAATATCGTGGAGCGTTTAGCAGCTAAAGAGCCAGGTATTTCCCTCAGGAGTTCATCAGGTGGACAGAAACACAACTCCAAAATAATGCCAATGTTGCTGCCTGTCTGCTGCATTTGTATATAAACTGCTGACATGTTTGCCATATAAACTTCATAAGGTGATAATACAGTATGCCATTGTTGTGTTTACAGCTGGTTTCTGCTTCCCTAAAATGGCCAATGCAGGTTCAAAAAGAGTCCTAATGCTGGAAGGATTAGTCAAATCAGTCATTCGTCAATTTTGATAATTCAATATTGAAGTTGTTTATCAAGAAAAAAAAATACCAAGCGCTTGCTGGTTCCAGCTTCACAAAATGAGGATTTGCTGCTTTTCTGTGTTTCATAGCATTCTAAATTGAATATCTTTGAAAGAGTCAACTTGAGCTCTGGGAACTTGTAATGGGCATTTTTCCAGATGTTCCACCATCTTATACACTAAACAATTTGTCGATTCATTGAAAAATAACTGACTTAATCATAATGAAAATATTAAAGTTGAGAGCTAAAAATGGGTTTTCAAATCTTTAGAAATCAAATTTGTATTAGGACCTTAAAATTATGTGAAGCAATTAGCTATAAACACTGTCAAGTCCTTCCCTTCTGTACTCTATGGCTGTGGCCAAGTTGAACAAATCAACAAACAGCCAAACAAATGCTAAACATTCTGCTAAATCTATTTAATGTCTCCCTATAAACTAGTCATCTACCATTTTCTTACCTTTCACTCTGAAAATCTCCGTACTCGCCACTGTGAAGCAGGCTGGGATGGAAAATCCCTCACCTATTTGTGGGAATCATCTATTTACATATGCATGCATGTCTAGGTGTGGTTAGCTTTGACACACTGATTAACCACCAGTGGAAATGCACAGAGGCACTGCTAGTGTGTGTACGTGGATACTTTCAGTTGCTATGTGCATCTAAGGGAAAGTTTTCACAGTTTCAATGACTGAATGAATTAATAAACAAAATCCTGAAAGAGTTTAAAATCCATTGGTTACCGGTAATCCAAATTAGGGCTGCAACTAATTATTATTTTCCTTATCCATCAATTTCCAGTCATTTTTTTCGACCAAAGGTCAGAAACCCAACAATATTTAAACATTTAACTGGTTATCAAAATTGCTGTCAGTTGACTTATCAGTTAATCAAATAATTTCACCACTTATCCCAAAGAACAGATGATTAGGACCTAAAAATTATCTGCCAATCTTTTAAGATTCAATTTAAAATTTTTTTCACCAAACAAGTTTTTTCCTGCAAGAGCATCATTTTAAAAAAATGGAACAGTAAAATTGTGAATGAACACAAAAACCTAAAAAAGATTCAGTGACTGACTGAATAAGTGAAGAGCAATTAAAAGGAATTTGGGTTCGACAGCTGGTTGTGGCGTGCAGATTAACCACTCTGCTGTGGGACCATGGCAACACACACACAGAGAGGTGTTGCTGTGCAGTGTGTTTAAGGTCTATTTTAGCTTAAAAAGACAGGTGTGTGTGTGTGTGTGTGGGCGAGGGTGTGTGTCAGATGCTAAAATCTCCTTTTAGCAACCACAAACACATACAGGACATTTACTGAGCGAGTGGTACATTTTTTTTTTTTTTTCTGTCTGTTGAACTTCACAAGACAACTAAAGGCAGGTTCAGTGAAATTTTGCGCAGGTTATACTTGTTAACGGTCATGGGTTCAGCAATGAAAAAGATGAGAGGATGATGTTTAAAGCTGCAACTAATGATTATTTTCACTATCAATTAATCTGCCACTTTTTTTTTCTCCTCAATTAACACAGTGAATGTTTAGTCTATGAAATGTTAGACAATATCCTATCCTTCTTTCTAAGATCCCATGGTGACATAATTATTCAAACGTCCAAACCCCCAAAGATATTCAGTTTATTATCCCACAAAACAAAGAAAAGTACCAAAGCCTCATAATATAAAGGCGGGAAATATTTTGCATTTTTTTTTTTTTTTTTAATTCAATAATAAAATGATCAAAATAGTTGCTGTCAACTAATTGACTTAATTGATTAATCTTTCCAGCTCAAGATCAGCTTGTTCTACAGAAAATCTGATCATAATCATAAATATATTACTTAGGGCTGCAACTAACAATTACCTTCAATATTTTATCTAGCCATTATTTTCTCAGTTAATTGAATGTTTTGTCTATGCAATGTCAGAAAAAAAAATTAAAAATCAATAAATACCAATAACCGTTCCCTAAAAGTCATGATGACGTCTTCAAATGTCTTGTTTTGTCTGACTAACAGTCTAAAACCCAAACATATTTAGTTTACCAACAAATAACAAAGAAAAGTAGTAAATCCTCATATTTGAGAAGGTGGAAAAAATAAAATGTTTTGCTTGAAAGAGTGACTCAAATGATTAATCAATTATCAAAATAGTTGCAGATAATTTTCTGTCAATCGACTGTTGCGGATATAATATTACTATGAACAGTAACTGGAAAACTAGAGCAGAAAGATGAATGCGAATCAACCTCAGCCCTCAGAGCCCTGTATGCCTGTGTTTTGTCTGGAAAGCTGTCAGAAAGGAAAGCCTAGAAGCAAAAACTACCCAACTGAGATTGGTCATTATCCAGACTGAAGGACATATTTTGGGGTGAAAGAGTCATTTTTTGTTGTTGAGGTTTATTTTCCTTTTTGTTTGAGTTTTGGGATTTCTCAGGTGTTGATGGAAAAGAAAATATGTAGAAAACAGGCAACCGCACCACTCGTGTGTGTCCTGCAACTGAAGCCCAAAAAACTAGAAACATATAAATAACATATTAAGCTACTTGGTAATGTTGCGTTGTTTACTCTAATGTAGCCATGTCCACCATATAAAAACTCACTTTGCAGAGAAAATTCACACTAAGAGTTACTGATCTTGTGTAGTCATTAACATCCACAGATCTCACCCACATACCAAGGATATGAACTGTGTCAATTATGTCTTAAAATAGACCTTAAAGCCACCACACAAATAAGATTTAAGCTGCTTTACTGCAGTGCAACTTTTTAAAGATCAAATATATCACCGACATGCCCCAAGAAGCTGGCAAGTGGCTTCCTACTATGCAACAGCAAGCTCTTCGTGCCACACATAAAAGAAAAAACAAGGAAGTCTGTCTGGTGCTGTAACATATATAGACTATCTTCACTGTGATATAGGTTTGGCATGGCCCTGTGGTGAGTGAAAAGGCAGCTTCCAACAAACATAACACGGCGTGTCTGAGTCTATTTGCAGCCCGTTTCCAGACATAGCACAGTCAGAAACACACTGTGTGTCATGCGGGGCCACACTCCCTGAAGCCAGCAGAGGCTGGAGAGCCGAGGATGACAAAGTCGGCTTCACAGACCGGTTCTTAAGTCTTGTAAGCTGAAACCTGAAATCTGTCATTTCTTCATTATGCACTTGATGTCTTATTATAGCTCTTTAACTTTCTGACTGACACAGAAAATGAAACATTTCCAAACCAGAGCCGTCCCATTTGTTTGACGTGTTATCCACCAGTCTCATATTCGCACGTTTAAATCAACAAACAAAACGCTCAACTGGCATGTATTTCAACTCATACAGTGGCTGAGTCTCTTATATTTGGATCATCCAAATATGCATACAAAGTTTTCTTACTCACTTCTAGTAGTAGCTAGTCATGCAGATACTTGCAGTAGTGAATGTAATTTTGTTAATGGTGCTCCCAGCATTGAGAATAAAAATGAACTTAAATAAATGTGTAACAGTGTCACCGCTACTCCGGATAATCCCCTGAACACTCAGGGACTAGTTTTCTTCAGTAAAGAAAGTAGATCCAATATTCACGGCACATTCTGTGGAAGTAACCGGGACACTTATTCTGGAAAGCACCATTGCTGCTGACTGTTTTAAATTGCATATATTTTGAGCACCACAAAGGACATTAACATCTATTGTAATGGGCTGGAAGAAGAAATATCAGAGACTGATACTTAAAAACCCAGACAAGTAAAACTAAAGCAAATTAGGTGATTTTTAATTTTTCAGTTACACTTAAATCAGTGTAAAAATAAATAAATAAATAAAATCTGACAGCATCTACAATACAACCTGAGCAATGTCCTGATCAGAAATACACCACCACTCATAAAAGCCAAGGCTACAAACACGACAGGGTTTTTCCATCACGTGAGGCCTTGTCAGGAGCCACAGACTCATTTAAAAATACGCACACCTAAATACTCTCCTGAGGGCAGTGTTTGTTAATTTGGCAGAATTTCAGGTGTTTGCTTAATGCCAAACTACAGACTGTCTTTTGCTCTCTCTTGTATTTTTACCAAAGCCAGTGCTGAACTAGATGGAATATCATAGCTGCAATGGACCCATGTTTGCCCTTCAAGGATCCTCTATCTGCCGTGTTATTGGTCAGTCCATGAATCGCAGGATTGATACGAGATATTTGAATCACTGGAGATAAACAAAATCATCCTGTCTAGCAGAAAATCCACAAACAATCTTTCACAGAGTGTCTGTGTTTTATCTCCTTTACATTCAGGTAAGCAGAGGGATAAAACCCACAAAAAATGTCAAAGATAAAGAAGCCCTGAGGACAGTCAGACAGGTGTGATCTGCTCCTAAAAAAGGGCTTCATTCTATCATGACTCAGCAGATGTAGTCACCGGTGTGCCTTTGCCCAGACAAGCTCAGCTAGACAGGCCTATGTAGGGTGACTGTATGTACCCTGAGAACACTAAGTCTAATCTTCAATCATCCAAATAAAGCATAGATTTTCTGTTTTTAATCCAGTTTCTTAGACTAATCTTACTGCTTGGTATATTTGGCCTAATTGGAGTCTTAAGACCATTTTAATGTTATATGCAATTACATTTAGGACTAATTCAAGAATCAAAATAAAGAAGATGAGCTGTGAAAACCTGCTATCTTCAAATGACAATAGTTGTTTGTCTCATGCAGACAGCAGCGTTTAGAGACCTTTAATTACAAATTGCAACTTCTCATATGAGTCATCTTCAGTGTGATCCGATTCCAGTGAAAGCTTATGTTGACGTCTTTATCTGCCAGGTGCAAGCAGAAGATCAGAGGAAGACAGACAGAGAGACAGGTTGTAATAATATACTGTAGGACAGAGAGATGAAAGACAAAAACAAAACAAAAAAAAGACAGACATACAGACAGATATGGAGACAAGAGAGGTCGTGGAGAAGTAAGAACAGGCAGACAGATGAGCATAAGCGGCCTAAGAAGAGACAGACCGGGGTCATACTGACAGAGAGACCGGTTTACGAGGACAGACAGCCCGAGAGGCAGACAGGTGTGTAAGCTGAGAGCTGAAAGGGGGAGCAGCGCTGGAGTCCAGCAGAGGATCTGATATCTGAGACCATGGAACAAGAAGACACACAACACCAGACAGCACTGAGGAGGTCACTGCCAAAATACTGTGCATCAAAAAGAGTCTGCACACACAAGAATGTTTGTGTGTGCAGACTGCACCAGCTAGACCGGTAAATCGATATTAGTTCACTCCAGATATATCGATGCCTGTATATATGCTGGGCGATAAATTGCAATAGTGAAATGCCAAAGTTAGCTTTGAGGTCATGAAGAAACATCCTCTCTCTCTCTATCTCTCTCTCTCTTTGTTATGTGTTTGTGTAATGTACTGGCCTATAAATCATTATCAGCCTCTAGTGTGCAATAACAAACTGCAGAAATTTAGGAATAAAACATTCTCGTGTGCAAACTCTTTTTGAACTTGTTAAACTTTACATTATTTATATGTACCCAGCTTTCCTTTTTCTTGGTTGAGCACAAGGCTTTTGTCTTGTACTTTTAAATATTACCTTAAGTTAATCATTCAGCACTTCTAAGATAGTGAAGATACACTCTGTAAGCATCACATTTTGTCCATTAGTGGTTTAGGACCCATTTTGCACTATAAAATTATTTTGATCGTAATGGAGGCAGATTTGCTGTCACTGTTTTCAAATACATATCCAATTTTAGGTAAACAACACTTTGTAGCATATAGGACCATTTACAACCCAATATTACATGACCAAAGGTCCATATTTATGTCATGACAACTGAACAAAATTAGTGTTTTGGTATGAGTTGCAGAGTTTTGGAAATTTCGGCCATAGAGATGTCTGCATTTTATTCTTTTTTTTTTATTTTTTATAATGGACCTATATGGAACTCGGCTAGTGGTCCTTAAACCACCAAAAAAAAAAACTACATCTCTCTAGAGTTACACTCTAGAGAGCCTTCTTTCCCAAAGTCTACAGTAGATGCAATGCTGGTTTAAAATATGTAAGAGGAAATGTAGCAGTATAATTCAATCTCATGTTATCCTTATGAATATTTCAGAGAAAATATGCAGAAAAAATATGAAAAAAATACAACCAGCACAGACATTTTAAAATTATATTTTCCCTCTTATTTTGTGACCTGCAAAAACCAAGCCAGCATGCAAATTCAAGAAATGTACAGGGTCTTACCTTTTTCTGGTACCACACCACAGCATCTTTTACTTTGGAAGCCATTTACATTTCCCTTCTCCCGGCCTAGGGCATCTTAGACTGAAAACACACAGCGAGAGTGAGAGAGAGAGCAGTGTGAGTGACAGAGTAATGAGTAGAGAGAGGAAGACTGAGGTCTATATACCTGGGAGGAAGGCATGTCCTGACAACTGACAAAGGTGCGAGGGAGGGGACGACACACACACACACACAACTACACACGAGCGTGATTGTGCAGATTTGACTGAAGGCATTCATTTTGCCTTTCTTCATACATAAAAACATTTATATATTTTGTTCTGATCCTATTGTTCCTAAATGTCTCTCTCACACTAACACGTAATAAGGCCAGTCACTTTTACATGTCATCTCCCTTGACTACGGTCTAACAATATAAACAAACAAACAGTCTTTCTGTAAGCTGCCCTGGAAACAATTATCACTCTAATAGTGGTGGCTTAGAGCTGATTGACTCACATTCTGACAGACAAATTAACACACACGCATTTTCCGGGAAATATTAGGGAACGGTCCGTGCAGCGTTTGGGTGTGTGAGTGTTTGGCTTGGAAAGACTCAAAACACAAGCACACGGTTCGAATTGACAAGTGCTAGTGACAAGACGTAGGGCCTTACTGAATCTGCGTTCTTGTCTGTACTTGTGTCCTCGTGAAGCGTCATCTTTTGTGGCCCAAGTACTGTCTCAATACAAACATTCGGTATTCTCGACACGCCCATTTTGCAGATGATGCAAATCATCAGTTGGTAACTTGCATGAACTTGACAGCACAAACATGCTAGCATTCGATGCAGAATTCAAGCGAAGAGCAGCAGAGAAAAAGGCGTCGTTTTCTTTTAATTTGTGTGCTTTTTCATCACTAAATTCCCTCTTGAGAATTTTTGAGGTGAGAAATCAACTGTGTAGATTTCGAATATTGGCAGTTTAATGAAAATTGATTGCAAATTAAAAATGCGCTCCAATGTTTTTGGAGTTGAGAAGCTCCACGAGCGCCTGTGGGGGCAGCTAGCCAGCCAGCCAGCCACGCCCGCAGGCCGCCCTCGCCCCACAGACCACTGCAGTCAGCGCAGCAGACGACTTCAGCAACAGCAGCAGAGGAAAGCCAGTCCCACAAGTGCAAGATATTTTTAATTTCCGTGCCTCTGTTATTCTGTCATCAAACTCTGAGTAAGGTTGTAACATTTTAACTTAAATCAAGAGACATCTGGCTCGTGAAGTACAGAAAATTCTGGCTTGTGAAACTTAGAAGCACTTTGGAAAAAGCTTTTTAATTTGCTTTAATTTGATAGATTATTTACTTTTCTCTACTATGCACCAACATATCGAAGCAAATGCATTGTATGTGAAAACTTCCCAATAAACCCGATTCTGAGCTGATTATTTTGGGTGACAAAGCCTGGCAGTTATTTTGGCGCACTACAGGCGGCCTCTGTGCTGGGGGTATTGCGCAATAGCAGCAAGAACGCATCACTTCAAACGGTCAACAGCGTTCTGTGTGCTCGTGAACTTGAGAGTTCCTTCTTCCAAGAAGGACTAGCAAGAACGTTCTCCTCAAGAAAACAAGTCCATCCTTTGCTTTCTTGGGTTTGAGAAACGCGTGCAGAGGAGACTCTGGGATCCCATGTCAAGTGTATCCGTTGACAATAAGATTATAAATTATAAATCCTTTATAAACTGGATGCTTCTGCTTGTCAAAGCTGATTAGCAACTATTTAATAAGACAGATTTAAAGGCTGTGTGCACACGGAAAAATGGCATGATATTTGTTTCACGAATCACAACTTTACGTGATAAATAAAATAAGTTATATATAACAGAGGACTACAATCTTCTACACTCCAATCTTTTGACAGAAACTCTTAAATCAAGGTGTACTTCACTTTTTCCACAGTTTTCTACTCTCTTCAACCACTGAGGAAGACTGAAATGTGATGTTGAAAGATCCAAAAAACTAGTAAGTTGGCCTTGAGTTAGGATGCTTTTATCAATAACTGTTTTTCAAGGTCAATAATTAACATTCACACTAAACTTGTTTTACAGCCACAAAACATGGTACTCTACTGGTATTGGGTACATAATTACTTAAATGTATCACACAGACTCAATAGCAATATATTTACTTTATTTTCAATATATGCCTTTTGATGATATCAATGTCTGACCACCACCAAAATATACCATATGTTGCCTTACTAGTTGATTATCAATATCTGGGTCACTGATAGGAAGTTCGCATGACAGAGAGCCTGCATGCATTTGTGACTGTGCCCAGAGTGTACGTTAGGCCTGTAGTGTGGTATTACAGTAGGCTGTCTTTGAAACAGGATCTGCTGGTGATGTGAACATGTCTGCTTGTCATGCTTTAAAAAAAAAAAAAAAAAAGGAGAGCAGGAAGAGTTTTACTGGGTCCACTTTAACAAACCGGAGCTTTAGAGTTACATGACAGAAGAACGGAGGGGAGTTATTTCCTTATTTGAAATTCAGATTTATGTGCAAGTCTGAGACTAATTTCTTTGAAAATGTTTTACATATTCATAACCATATTCAGTATTAATATGAGGGCTGTAACTACTTCAACTGTGACTGCTTGTATAACAAGTCAAAAGTAGAAACCTCTATCTGTCGCGGGTGGTGGTGGATGAAGACGACGACGACGACAAGGAGAAGATGCGGTTAATGAGAAAGCTGTAAAGTGGAAAACGTGGAGGTTCTGCGGTTAGCCACTCTCCTTCCCTGTTCTCTGTCTCTGCTCCTTCCTCCTCTGTCAGTCTATTTGTAACTCTTTTCTGTTCCGCTGTTACATAATTACAGCGTTGTCCTGCTGTGTGAGTGGGAGGGCTAGATGAGAGTGATGGAGGGCAGCGGCTGCAGGCCAGGCCGACTCAGGGGGCAGCAGGAGCTTTCTGGCCCCCCATCGGTAATAAGGAAATCCAAGGAAGTATTACAAAAATACATTTTATGAGTCGGAGTATTAATGTAGTTTGCCATTTCCTCTTAGCTTTTCAAACATGGCCTTTTTTCTGGTTTTACTTTTACATTTGATGTAGAAGAGTGAAGACATCCTGCTTGCATGTGAAAGCTTGTTTGTTCTGCCGGCCTCGTTCGGCAGGGTAATAAATACCCGATGCTGGCATTTGCAGTCGCATCCTTTCCAATAAAAGTTACGCGGAAACATTTTTATACTTAGAAGTGCTCCTAGTTTTGAGATATATTTCCAAAAAAAAGCCACGTGATGAGTCAATTTTGTGGCCATCTGCAGTGTACAAATGTGTGCGAGATCATACTACAGGATGGTTTGACAGCTCCACAGCTATTCTGCCAACAACCAAACCACAACACTTAGTGTTTATATGTGCGATAAAGTCACCACCTCAAACAAACAGAGGAGTATTAGTGTGAGAGTGTGTCAAAGCCGCGGTGGAGCGGGTCAAGAATGTGAGATTGTGAAGTTCAAAATGCAGGAAGGAGAGAAAATGTTCTACTCGAGCCAAGTGTGAACAGTTTCTACATCAAGCGCAGAAGTCTGTTAGAAGTATTGACTGAACACACGGGCACGCAGCAAAACACGAACTGACTAAAGCACAAAACTGCTAAGAACCCAGTTCCTAAACATGTAAATGCTGCATGCATACTGCTTATAAAAGTTGCAGCGATGCGGGTGTATATGCATTTCTGTGTGTGTACGTACACTTTTGCCCTAAAAGGCAATAGACATTTTTAGCAACAGCTGTTGTCTAGGATTACGATCATCACTCCTCCTTCCATCTTTCACTGCTGAACCACATATAAATCAGACACTTGCTTTTTACTATTACCCATACATGCAAAGAAAGCATATCTGAACTTAAACTTGACAGACCGAGAGAAAGAGATAAAGAAGAACTAAGCGTAGACTATGCTGGTTTGTACTTTTTGTGTGCAGTGGTTACACATGTAAACAGGTTCACAGTAGGGTTGGGCCGATGAACGATGCCATTGTTGCTGGCTGACAGCCGGTGAATTAAATCTTGTAAAGCTAATGAGAGTAGTTTATCACTTGGACTAGTTTTTTTAATCATATGATCTGCTTAATGAGCTAACTTAAGCATAGTGTTAACCCTTCCTGCTGCAGCTTCCAAACCCTGGTCGGGACGCACGAGGAAGACTTTGTTGTCCTCCAGGGCTGAAGTTGATGCTAACCTCGGGGCTAACCACCTTCACTTTTACCCAGCAGCTAGAAAGCAAGACACAGGAACGTCTTGGGTATTGAGGAGCTGCAGTGTCTATTCATTGGCAAACTGTAACCTGCACTGGATATTTACTGCCACTAGCCAACTTCACCCTTTCCCTCGCCAACAACGCCTATCTGCCAGGGTTGCCAGGTCTGTGTGACTAAACCAGCCCAACGGACAATAAAACCAGCCCAAAAAAACTGAACTCAAAATATGCCCGTTCCAAAGCACTGCTCTTAAATTCCAACAGCATTGCTATCATTGCCAAATGTATTGTAACATCTACAAAGTAATACCATAAATGTTTAGTGTGCCAGCATTTAAAGCAGTTTTCCCACAGTTCTTTCACCTAGGTCCTAAAATGGCCATGTGTAATTAGTTACAGTATATTATCAGAAATAAAATATAGCTCTGTGAAAGTGTAGACTAATTAACTGACGCACAAACTAACCTGATGCTTTGTCTTTTCGCTTTCTCTTCCCTTTTCCCCCTTCCTCCCTGTCTGGACAACATGAATGTACTTTTACTATATATTCATTCACATTCTGTAGTGAATGCAATACCTTATTTTAACTGAAACACCTTCTGTTGCTTCACTATATTTTAATCATATACTTATGTCATGTTTCTCCCTGGGGTTGCTAGCTAGCTGTTAATGGTGTGTGTGTATGTCTCGTGTGCTGATCTGGAGCCAGTTTGGTAGGATTTGTGTGTAAATAATCGCGTCATATAATTTGCATGCAACAAGCAGACAAAGAAAATTCTACCCACAGCAACACAAAAGTAGCCCAATTTTGCAGGGAAACCACAGACCTGGCAACCCTGTTGTCTGCTCTGAGTGCAGTCACCATCACTCTCTCGCCTCACCCACACACTCACTACGAACTGCCCTGTTCTTTAAAGGAGTCACGCTACTCCTATAACAAATAGGGAGGAAAAGTAAAGAAAGACCCCTTCATATTAAAACTTAAGTGGAGAGACAGAGACGGTGAAAGAAATTAATAATGGACAGTCCAAGAAGGAGAGAGGAAGAAGGAGGGCACATGTAAAGAGTAAACAACCATATGGAGGGTGAGAAAGCAAGAAAAGTATTCAGTTATTTCTCATTCACTCAAGAGTCAGCACACCCATCCTAAACTCACATTCACACACTTTTTTGCTGCTCTAACAGAGACTCAAACTATTCGGGTCTGCAATGAGAAGAAAAAAGAATTTAAAATAATCATTTCATGGGACAAGTGGTGTTGGCTCTCTTACGTAGCAGAGGAGGAAAGCAGCTTGCAACAGCAACTCATTTTTAGGCAAGAAAATTGAATTAGATTAACAGACAAGTCCTTTGTTCTAGTGCTGCAACTATTATTTTCATTAGTGATTAATGTGTTGATTATGTTTCAGATCTCACTCTAAGACGTCAGAAAATGGTGACTTAATAATTACTTTATAGGGAGGACAAAGGTGCACTTCTCCTGCACTGAACAACATTTGGGTACTCTGACTTAAAAAAACGACAGCAATTCAGAAAAAAGGTGGTAGTCCAGAGGTTGGAAAAAAAGCTCAAGAACTACCTAATGTCTTAAATATTGTCGTGAAGTTTATATACAGTTAATGGATTGACAAAATAGCTAACGCAGCTTGGCATGAAGCCTTTTTCAGAGCACGAGGTGTTGCTTGTTTTATCCAATAAACAGCCCAAAAATTATTTTCAATTTACAATAATGTAAAACAGAGAAAAGCAGCAAGGCCTCACATTTGGGGAGCTGGAAGCAGAGAATGTTTGGCACTTAATAAATTACTTCAGTGATTCATTTTCCACTGATTAACTAATCCATTAATCGACTGATCATGCATTCAGATTTATTTTGTTATTTTCCCTTAGATGGATTTCTTTATATGAACATGAGCAGACAAAGCGGGGATCAGGTGCACACAAACTATAGTTACACATTTTACTCTTGTGGGATTTCTGCTATTTGATGTTACATAATGTAAAAAGTTTTGAGAACATCACTGTTAAGTCCACAATAACAATGGCTGTGTGCAATTACTGTAGCGCAACAACTGCTGCAAACAAATGACAAACTGTTAGATTGCACAACCACAAAACAACAATGGTAAGCATGACCAGAGAGAATAAAAACAGACATTTATATCGAGACAGACAAACCTATGGGAACAGCACCTCATCATTAGTGGAGTTGGACCACAAACAGCAATGTTTTCTGTTTTTAACTCTAAGACTCTCTGACAGCTTTAAGGCTTCAAATCCTCCCCGCCCGGAGACAATGACAGGAAAAACAGGCAGATCCTCTCTGTTCAAAGCCTCAAAATCCTTCCATCATACCTCAGTGTTGCCAGCGCTGATTCATACTCATGATCAGGCAAAACACACACTATTGACTAATACGGCTTCATACACAGTATTGGCTGTAAACTGCTGAGTTATCATTTATGCTTTAAAACATAACAAGAAGAAGAACACAGGCTGGGAGTTCTTTCTTCAGATACTTTTTCCAAAAACCACACACACATTCAGTGTTCCCAAAATACACGGTTGTGCTAAAGGGTATTTAGGGAACCAATGGACACACAGACATTACATGTGTATTCTGGTTACAGGATTCATAGACATTGAAAAGAAAATAGCTATGGCAGAGTATTTTCCTGTGAACCTCCTAGATTTGAGGCTATATTTCTAACACAATATATATATATATATTTTTTTTTAAAGGATGTAATGTGCGTGTACCCAATTGTTTTTATTCATCTTTCTCCAATTCTTTTTTTATACCAGTAACTCTGGTAACAGAAAACCTGTGTCAACAAGAAAGCTTCACAAACGCACCCCATTACAAAGCTCTCAAAGAATTTAACAACTTCGATAACAACCACACACAGGGTTGCCAATTCTGCCTGACCAGTGGTCTGTCTGAACTGACCCATTTACAGAAGGAGAGAGGGAGAGAGAGAGCGGTCAAGTCAGACAGTGTGTATTAAGTAGGCCACAGTTTATACTAGGGCTCTTTTTGTGCCTGTGTGTGTTTGAGTGAGTGAGTGAGTGTGTACATGCATGTGTGTCTTTGTGTGAGCAGGAAATGGTTCAGTGTAATTAGCCATATGTCCCCTGCTGCTACTGTATGAATGTTAATGTGAATGCATGTCAGTGGCAGAAGAAGGTTGAATTTTGAATGCTGTGTGTGCACATTTGTGGTGGGTCAGAGATAATAAAGGGAAAAAAATAGATACATGAAAATGCAGTGTTTAAACCATCTAAGGTTTTGTCAGTGAGGTTAGGACCTCAATTTTTTTTTTCCATGAAGGCTCATTTTTATTATACGAACTGTACACCGTAATTGTGCGTC
The DNA here is from genome assembly GCA_011952105.1 of Coreoperca whiteheadi. Taxonomy (NCBI): domain Eukaryota; kingdom Metazoa; phylum Chordata; class Actinopteri; order Centrarchiformes; family Sinipercidae; genus Coreoperca; species Coreoperca whiteheadi. Next base: position 14,163,786 of record CM022484.1, read on the forward strand.
TAAAAACTGATTTCCATTTTATATTCAATGTAAAAATGTTTCACATCTGGATTGTTCCAGAGCTGAGCTCCCTCACACTCCAAATATTTAAATAAATTAGTTTGTTTAAAAGATGATTTTACCAATTGTAAACTGTATTTTATTTGAGATAAGTTCTTGTATGGCTGTTCTTATTCGAGATCGTTTTGTAAAAACAAAAAAAAACTAATCAAAATATTTTTAAAAAGCATGGTAGCTATAAATGACTGTGTGTTGTTGGTCACATCAAACCATCATCAAACACAAACGTCATTGAGGGATCTAGTGTAGTTTTCATGTTTGTGTAGTCGGTAAAAAAAGGAAACCATCTTAAACTCTACTACCATTGGTACTTTCCAGCAATAACAACACAAAATTACGATGACTAAATGAGTGCTGCGAGTATATGTGTGTGTTGTAATGTCGGTGTGTATGTGGAAGTCATGTGTGTGATGAGGAGGATTTCTTTTATAATGGTACTCAAACATTTAATATAATTGATTATGCAACCTACCACCCTCTAACCTTTTAATCTGAAACCTTACAGCTACTCTTTCACTCTGAGACGAACACACACACACTTTATCTTTCCATTCTTAATGTCTCACATTATTCCTAAACCTTGTGACGTGTAACTGTATACGCTCCTTCATCCTTCCATCGGCTATAGCAACATCAGAGAAAACCTCTGGATAAACTAGGACATGAGTCACGGTAGGTTTTAAATTGAGAGTGGTGGGAGGCTTCGTGTGACAGGCTTCATTTGCTTTCTGAAAACATCTCACTATCTGCGGAAAGCCTCACAGTTCACAGATGGGCGACCTTCAGGGCTGCTAGACGAGCCACAACGAACAGAAAATCAACACTGTGTGTTATAACACAGCCACAGAAAAACAGCAAAATCAAAGTTGTTTTACACAAATTTACTCTTGAAAAACAAATTAGTTTGATTGTTTATCCAGGGTATGTGAAAACCAAGCAGCTAACTTTGGCCAGAAAAAGCACAAAGTGGCAGACAGACCGGTTTAGAGGGAAACTGAGCATGAAGCAATACTGCTGACAACTCCTCGGGCACTGATCTATATCAAAGTTGACCAGAAAGCTGGTTTTTGGATAGTTCAATTACAGAATAGTACTTTTAAAACAGTAAGGAAAAAAAAAAAATCAATGGAACAGATAGGAATAGAAAAGATGTCAGAATAGAGGAGATTTCAATGTAAATGTCTTTGACTGCTGGTTTTCTATCAGTGTAGTGTTTCTCCGTCTAATGAAAACATGAGCATAAGAGGAGACCTCCTTCATGAATCTGGTAACTCGTGATGTGTAACACTAGCTGGTCTCTCGCGCTCTCTCTGGGTGCTCTATATTTCACGATGGGTGCAGGTTACATCTCTGAGCCGAGCCGAGGGGGCACGTGTGTGTGTGTCAGGGGGATTCTGAGTGAGAGTGTGAGAAACTGAAAGGTGGTGGGGATCATGTTTTTTCCGTCATGTAGGGTGAATCCAGTTAATTAGTTATTTATTTACAGTGTCATACACACGTAAGTGCCCAGCCCCAAAGGATTTATAAGACACCAAAAATGCTGTTGTAATAGTGAAACATTTGTCAGACAAGAACATTAACTTCTGAACATATAATGTTACATTGCAAACAAGTCTTTCCTGTCCCAAGCTCTACAGCTGGGCACACACTGTAAGTTCTTATCAATCCTGTACATTGTGTTAACTTGCACTATCCGTTTTAATCAGGCTTTCTGCAAAGTCAGAACCTGCGACTTTTAGGCACACACTGTACGGATCAAGGGACCGGCCACGAATGTGATTTAACAAAAGTTGACAAAAAGAGAAATATTACTTGAAAAAATTCTACTATGAACGCAAAGCAAGAAGAAAAATAGAAAAATATGGAGCCACAGATGGCTGGAAGATGCAGATATTATGGTGTCTGTTCTGCAGTAAAGTTCAGTTTCAAATCACAGCACAGTCAAGACTGTAGTTTTAGCCATAATATATAAAACACTACTCCAATATTAAACCAAACTCACAACAGTTTATAATAAATATTTTGACAGCAGTCATGGGGGAAATTGGACTCAAACTGCAGGAAAGCTGATCAAAATTTCATAATGACACCCCTAAAACTGAACATCAAACGACAATTAGGCAGAAATTGGACCAGAATTCTAAAATTAGCCGGGGGCGATTAATACTGGGTTAAAATAGGTCTAAATGTTTTATAATCCTCCATCTAGAGGAACTCATCAGAAATGAAGGAAATTTTACTAAAAAGTGTAGACCTTAAATCATGGAATGAACAATAAAACATGAAATGGACTTTGTCTTCAAGCTCCCCTAAATCACACAACAAACATGGCCTTCTCTCTTCAGGGAGACCATTAAATGAGCCTGTTTCTATAGTTAACAGTAACGTAATGTAATTGTGTTTTGGTTAAACTCTGCTTCTTAAAAGGCTGTAGTTGTTATTTTGGTAATGTTGGTTTGTACCAAACCTCAGTAGGCCATCTTTTCTTATACATAAAGAACAATTTGCGCTGAGCATCATAAATATTACACTATAACCAGTTTTGAAAAAGCCTAATCCAGGGACTCATGTAAAATGTCTCAGTCAAAGACCTTTCTAGTGAGCCGCTGTGCAGGTTTTCATCTTATATTTATCTGTAACATTTGTGAAAATACATTTCTGGACAAAGTGATAACATGAGAAATTCTGTGGTTACGGGTTTGCAGTCTAACAAATGCACACAGACAAACTAAAGGAACTGAGTTGTGCAAACACACACGCTTCTGCTGATTGTAGACTTGCTTCACTTCAGTACACACACACACACACACACACACGCTTGCCTCTCATGCTCTCCTCAGAGGGGAAGTATGGCCTTTTTTCACATTCTCCTATTTTTCCATCTGTCTCTCTCTCCTAGACATAATGAACAGCACTCATGAACTACTGTTGCTGTCAGAGCAGGGTCACTGTGTGTATAGACAGCGGAAACCCTCACAGCAACAGAACAGGGGTTGTTAAAGCATGCAGCACTCAAACACAATCACAGTGTGTGGAGTTGGGAGGGCTGCAAACTAGTAAACACACAAACGCAGACTGGACTCACCTTTAGTCAGGACGTGTAGCTCACTGACGTGTAGTCCTCACAGCCAAATTAGGACTGGAGCTGGACATTTGGAAAACACAGGGAGAGCGAGAGAGTCAAGGCCTGGGACGATCACATTTGAGATTCAAAGCAACAATAGCAGTGTGTGTCTGTGTGTTTCTCAGTCAGGAAAGAGAAGCTTCCTTTTGGTCAGTCAGACTAATGAAATTACATCTAATCTCTGTGTGTGTGTGTGTGTGTGTAATTGGGTTTTGGCTGGTGTCCACGTGATGAGGCTGAATAGTGAGGCTTAAAAGCAGCATGTCTCTTTTGGTGAGCTTCAAACAAGGCAGGTAACCTGTAACTCAACGTCACTCCTAAGGGGAAGAGGACTCTACAATCACATCAATGTGTTACACTTGGATGATTTCACAGAATTAACAAACATACTTCAATATCAAGGTGACAGTTGACAGATAAATCTATCAAACAACTGCCATTAGCCAAGTTAAAACATGACTAGTATAACAACCGTAATGATTCAAGTATGACCTCCTTAAGCAAAAGGAAGAAGGCGAATGCAACTCATCAACACACAACCACAAGTGCAACGAGGCAGAGGGCTCACTATCGCAGGTGTGTTTGTGAAGATTTTGTTCTCAGCTTCACTCAATCCGGCCAAGAGGCCACTTGAGCTTCCTCTGCGACCTTTCTGCTACCGCTGTATTGCTATGAATTATATTGCTGCCCTACAGGCCATTCTGCAGCTGTAACATAAGATGATATGGCAGTCTAGTGTGTGATGTAATTACATTGCAGCTGATGATGTAACCAGCTCTGCCGGCAGATTCAAGCTGCACAACAGGATCGTCTGAGAGCTCCTCAAAGAGAGAGACAGAGACAGAAAGAGAAAGAGAGAGAACAAAATACAAAGGAACACACTGGTCAGACAATAGACAGCAGTCTGGGTCTGTGGATGCTACAATTACACACACACACACACATTGAGACACTTAATCAGGCAGTCAGTCAACCGTCACTTTGTGCAGATGCATGCATATGCAAATAAAAACACCACGCACACACCACAATGACTGACCTCCGGTTCATGAACGCTGCAGAACTGCTGCACAGCTACATTGACTGACAAGTACTACTGGCCTAACTGACTGATCAATCAATCAACGTCTCAGAAGGGATGCGCACTGTGTAGTCCCATCCACAACGTGTGTGTACGTGCCGGTGTGTATTAAGAATATCCTGGGAATCCCATCCCACGCCAGCTGGGTGTAACACAACGCCTTGTGCCCGGCCTTGTGAACATGCAAGACACAGCAACAGAGATTTCACTGCTCATCTCCCATCTGTCAACAAGTAACAAGCACAAACTTTTGCTGAGTGCTCTTGCAACCACAGCTTCCTGCTGTTTTCCACTGAATTACCTTAAAGTGCCTTGCTCATGGGCACCTCAAGGCTTCTTATACCTGACTGAAAACTGTGTCTAATCTCACTGACAATCATGTTTTTAAATGGGCTTAACTGCAGTATTCACCTGTAGTTTTTTGTTAGGTAGGCCTCTCGGAATAAAAGCATCACCAAGTTCCCCGAGAGATAAAGTGAGTAACTGCAATGGACTCACCAAGCAAACAGCCTAAATCAAATTAGAGGTTTGCTTCATCGTTACATAGTGGTTATACTCCAAGTGTTTGATTTTTAGAAATAGTTAAGTGCTTCTTGAAATTACACAAGAATTACACAGCACTGCCATACCATGCATACCTGACTACCTGCAGGTAAAATAAAATGTGAAATTATCGGCTACAGTCCAAACACAGTCATGTATAACAACTGCAAGAGTGACTGCAGTTATTTCTGCTGGTGTCACCGTTTTATAAAAGGATTTACTATTCAAATACAGTCGGAAATATTATGATTTTCAAGAAATCCATATTTTCAAACCACAGGTTGACAGAATGTTCAAAGATATTAAGCTTTAAAAGGTTTATTTGACTCCTTGTCCTGGCTGCATGTTAACGTGATGGATTCGTACAGGACTCTACCAGAGTGGTGCGGAAGGTTAATTTACGGGTCAAATTATGATTGCAGTGGAAAATCTGGGTGAGTGATGACAGCGTTAGTCAGACACTGGAACAGACAGACAGTCAGGCTGGATGGCAAACCCTGCTGGATAATAAGATGGCCTGCCAAACCGCGAGCCTGACTGCCTGCTGAAGCCTGCGACAGTTTCTACTCCAGGGACACAGGATATACATTCATTCTGCTGTATTCTGTTCTATAACCAGTGTTGGTGGAGAAAACCAACACTGGTTATAGAACAGAATACAGCAGAATGACAGATTAATGTATATTCAGAAAGAGTAGAGAACAGAGTAACTTTTTAGCAAAGACGCCAGCTTTTCCCTGCTTCCAGTCCCTGAAATGCCTAGATTTGTTGGTTTTATAGGATTCTAAACTGGATTTTGGAGTGCGGTTACACAAAACAGCAAATTTAAAGACGTCCCCTTTGACATATTCACTATTTCCTGACATTTTACAAACGAATAATTGAGAAACAATCGGCCAGCAGATTAGCAATGCCGGTTTTCAACCAGGAAATTATTTTCCTGAAGATGAATGTTTTAAAATGTGTACATATGATTAGTATGATTCAGGCGAGGTGGTCCACCTCTGCTATGAAACACCCTGTAATGGAGATAATGGGGAGTTTCAGCCCTAGTGGAATTTAAGTGTAAGGGTTAAAATGTTTAGAACAGAATAAAATACAAGAGAAATTAAGTTAAGTAACGTACAGTACGTTAATATAATGGTTTAAAGTACATTGTGTCAAGTAAGTCAGGGACATTAACGTTAATCGTGAAGTACTTTAGCAACATCGTAGTTATATACGTGACTGTGTGTCACTCCAGAAAAAGGACCTGTGCAACCGTGTAAAAGCAGTTTACAGGCAGCTAATCTTGTAGCTAGCCTCCATTTGGTGTTTTCAGACAGTCTTCATGGTTCAGTTCTCACCCCCTGTCCTCCTCCTTTCTGCTGCTAGCTCATGTCGTGCTACATAGTTAGCTAAGCTACCGGTGGGCACAAAGAGCAAACACAGCTGAAACCCTGATTACTGCTGTCCAAACACGCCGTGCAGCTGCTCGGTCTTACCTCCTTGACAGCGACGGCTGCTCCGAGTCCCCCACGCAGACCCAAACTGTGCTTGCTAAACGGGATTTACGCTGCGCCGAGCTAGCCAGGCTTGACTGGCGTCTGGAAGAGATGCTGAGAGTCTGCTCGCCGATGTTTGAAGCAGTAGCTTTTCCCTTGCTGCCTCTCACCGTAAAAATACAACTTTAGCCGCCGCCCGTAAACCACCGAATAAGTGCGCCATTGCATTTTAAGCCAATAAACGTCGCCGAAGGTTAGTAAAGAGAAAATGAAAGGAGAGAGGGGTAACATATCGCTCATATGAACAAATTAACCGGAAAGCACAAAAAAAGCCGGCGCTATGTCGCCGTTTTACGCAGTGGCACTGTAAATCGCCTATGAACACAACCCCGGGAGAAATTGGAAGAGTTTTACTTACCTCTAGTGGACGTGAAAATTCACTACAGAAAAAACCTGCAACGAGTTTGCGCTTTTGGAAGAGCTTTACGGTTCGACCCCAGAATAATGGACGCCAAACAAACGTGACGTAGATAAACCAGGGCCAATTGGATTCCAGGAGGGGTGGGACAAACACAGATAACGGACCTACAGTCCCTCCGTCTGTTATAGTTAACGGACACGTCTGTTGACAATTATGTGAATTATTATGAGAAACGTTATGAGTTTCGGTGTGTGCCATACGGGGAGACGAACATGCTGGCCACGGATCTAGAAATACACTGAAGTAAGGTAGACTTTGTCTTAAATAAAACACCAATCGGTTAGCTAAATGCTATTGGGCTGTAAAAGCTAACTTAGCTGTCATTGTAGCATGAGCTAGCTGACTAACGATAAATGAAAAAATTACATTTAAAATAGATTCCAGTTAACTTAGTGTTAGTGACATGTTGTTTGACGTGGTTAACAATACCACGTTTTAAATAGCTATTAGCAGCTAAGGTACTCCAGCGTTGCTGTCTATTTTTACATGTCGGATTTCTTGCTAAAGTAACTCCATAGACTTAACATTCATCATAATTCTGAGTGTCTGATTGTTTCTAACCTTTTCTTTCTCTTCCCCATGGGTGTACGGTCTGTTTCCTCCTCTGATCTGTCTCCAGTCAGTGAGATGTCTCTGGCTCAGAGGGTTTTGTTGACCTGGGTCTTCACCCTGGTCTTTCTCATCATGCTGGTGCTCAAACTGGACGGGAAGGTAAATGTTCTTCCTCTTAATTGTCAGCCTCTTCGTGTGAGTCTCCCCTTTCTCTCAGCTCCTGTATACTGAGAATCTCATCATTTACACTGTCAGTCAAAAGTATCTCGAGATTGCTCAATCAGGATTGCCTAACTGTGAATTAACTTTAAATCTGTTGTGTTTACTTACTGTATTTCATTTGTATGTGATCAACCCCATTTTACTCTCAGGATTCATAACGTTCATCATTATCTCCTCACCCAAGTTAGAAACTGATCCATAACACTGATAGAAATAACTGATAAAAGCCTTGGTTATGTAACTGACATAACCTCCTCCCTTTCCTCCCTCCAGGTGCAGTGGAACTGGTTCCTCATCTTCCTCCCGGTCTGGGTCTTTGATGGCATCCTCATCCTCATGCTTGTCATCAAGATGGCAGGCCATTGCAAGCCCGGGTACGACCCACGCAACGGCTCCCCAGACCTGCGTCTGCGTGCCTGGTACCTGACGGCCATGCTGCTCAAGCTGGGCTTCTGCCTGACGCTGTGCGCCAAGCTGGAGAAGCTGGCGGACGTAAAGCTTACGTTTGTGTGCATACCACTGTGGACCATGTTACTGGGGGCGCTGGTGGAGCTGGGGATGAATATCTTCCCTGAAAGGAGAGAGGCCTAAGAGGGACTAAACGGCTGGTTGAAACCTCAACATGAATCATTACACCAACAAAAAAAAAATCGAAAAATTGTTGAGGATAGATTTGTGCTTGTATAACCATGAATTGAGCTTTTGTTTTGGCCTGAGTATGTTTCCAGACAGTTCTGAGGCTCAAGAAAGAGTCAAATAATCATCTCAGACATTGGTTTTCATCTTAAGAATAAGAGACTTAGTGTAAAAATATAAAATCACGATGTGTTCAGACCTCAGTGGAGCATGCTGTAAGGGCTTCAACAGGGCAGGGACTCTACTGTCTGTGCATCGGAAGAGCTGCTATTGAATCTGTCACAAGCAATTCATTTAACATTTTCAAAATAGCTTAAAACAATGGCTCCATTTTCTTTGCAAAAAAATGCCATAAGGGGATCAACTGTATATGTATAAGACTACCTTGAAGCCTACACTGGAAGAAACAACATCCTCTAATATTTGCTTTTGTTTTGAACTCAAGTTGTTCAGCATTGTTTTCTAGTATTGATTTCCCTGTGCATAAGTTAAAGAACGCCACACAGGGAGGAAGTGCGTAATATTACCTTTCACTCTTGGTACCGAATCAGTAAATGTTGTTACATTCTAGATATTGTGTGGCTGTATTTGCGTGCAAACGCTTTTTTCCCTTTCCATTCCTGAGCTGCGGAGAGTAGCTGGCCAAATATCATTTCACGTCATTCAAGTCCTAAATTAACTTTAGAGGTGTTCATGACGACAGCTTAGTTTGGCTGCCAGAACATGAGTAGTCGATAACTTTTATTTAAGAAATTGTTCAGGACATAAAAGCATCTTGGACCAACTTGTGATTTTTTTTTTTCCCACAGGCTACCACAACCACCACCCCACCTCCACCCCCCCCCCCCCACC
>CM022484.1:14172845-14265564 GCA_011952105.1 Coreoperca whiteheadi
TTTTCTTTAACTTTTTTTTAAGAATCTTTTTGGGGTGTAATAGCTCGTTTTTGCCTTTGTTTTTTTTTTTTTTTTCCTCGAGCTTCTCCTTTCCCCCCCCCCCCCCCCCCGTGTACAAGCTCTCTTTTGTACCATGTAAATCATCATGTGCCCCATGAAAATCTGTTATTCGGCACAAGGTCCAAGGTCGCTAAGGAAAAAACCCTTGACGTGTATCTGACTTGGTGACCAAAGTGATTAACATTCAGATGGAAAATCTAAATCAAGTTTAATTGTTAGGTTTTAAATGTGTCAACTGCCACGTAGAGCTCATCAGAATACTGACTACCAGCAGTTTCTAGTGTTGTGTCAGGTCGATCATTGTGTCATATTCCAACTTTATGGTACAGCTGACACTGACAGTTTTGTGCCATTGGATTGTTAATTAATATTTCAAGTACATTCTTTGCATTATTTTGCACTATGTTAAAATGGAAAAGTGTTTTGAGATCGAACGTGTTTGATAATTAATGCACGTCTTGTAAAAAAAATAAACGTTTCTGTGCGTTAAACTGTGGGTGTTTTTCTTAATTAGTTATAACGATACAAAAAAAATAGTATTACTAGTAGTAGTGATAATGATACAAATTCACATTCAAGTGTTTCCATACTCAGAAGAATCACATTAGTTGCAGACTATGCAAAACAAAATGTTGTGGCTCGCGGGGAAAAAATCCTGCTGGGACGTGACCTGAAATTAACTGTGAAGCAACCACAGAGCCAACAGCAGCGTGTGTGTGTGTGTGTGGGGGGGGGGGGTCTGGGACACTTCAGCTCCTCTGACACACAGATAGAGCAAACTGAAATCTTTCTGTTGTTTCTGTCTACGTTAGTCTTAAAATATTGTCGTTTTTTTACGACTTCAAGGAGTTTTAATGTTCAGATATTTAACTGTATGAGATCAATGTTTCCAGTTTGCAATCTTTGTGCTCACAGAGCTCCAGTTGTCCTCACACTGTCATCAACAGCGGCAGGGGAAAAAAGCCAATAGAGGAACTGAACGTATGGATAGAAATGTCATCATCAGAGAGACGGAGGTGAGTATACTGAATGTGGAGCGAAACAGGTAACAGAGCTGGATAACTTGGTTGTGCTGCAGGAAGAGCAAGCGAGTTTGTGTTTAAAAAAAGGCAGTGAAGCATAACAGCTGTGTGCTTAATGTGCTATGGCTGGTTGAGCTTGTAATCATTTCATGCCAGCATGCTAGCTGCTATTGTTGTCAATTTACTTGCCTGTATTCGTCCCAAAAAATCTAGTAATATGCAGAGGTGAATGAAACTGCGTACATAATTCTGCCCAGTGTTTTAGGGGCAGGAAAAGTAGCAAAGCCCACATTCATTTCACAGTTTAACTAATGATGAGTGCTTTCTAGATGATCTGTACCATGGCACTTGACCTTCGAGGAGTGAGTAGCATATGCTCAGAGACTGTACAGTCTGTGTGAGTGCCACATTCACACGGCTCGATGAGGTTTTTCCGAGTATTCCCTCCAAAACTCTTTGTCTCTGCTCCAACTTCCTGCCTTGCTCCCACTCCCACACTGTAAAGGTCAGCTGAGCTCCTCTGGCATCCCTGCTGCGTGTGAGAGGGCGTGAAAGGATTGAAAGAGACGAAAAAGGCTGTTTTGAGTCGCATATGACTTGACACACACCAGCCCTGAATTATGGGGCTACTGAGTGTATGAACTGTCTGCTCAGAGCTCGCCTGGTAAAACTGCTGAGCTCATAGCTGCAGACTGCAGCGAGTGGGTGGCTGTAATATCAGAGAGAAAACAAAGGCAGGCATGCAGTAGACGAAAGGTGGAGGTATAGTTTCTTAGAATTAGCTATAACTGGAGGCCTTTAAAAAGGTCAGACAGGTGCCTCTGGTCTTTAATCATGTTAAGGTCATGCTTGCTTGCTAGCAGTCTTCTTCTTCACTGCCTTTGTTGGTGCATTGCTACGTTTGTTGGCATGTTATTGCCACCGACTGTTCATCAGCGGGATAGGGTGAAACCGATGGCAAACAAAAACCAAACAGGGACCCATTCGTAAAAACATTGCTCCACAGCGCTACTAGGGGTCAAAAACTTCAGAGTATCTTTAAAGCTTCAACATTTCCTTTTCTCCCCCGTTTCGGCAGCAGACTCCATTTCCCACTCACGTAAGATGTCTGATGAGACTCCAGATATCAAGAATCCATATGAACAATTTTCTCAGCTCTTCAAAGCGCCCCTTTTTAGGTACGTTGTTAACCACCAGACCAGAAAATGTCAACTCTTACCCAAGATTTTCCATACATTGAACCTTTTATTAGCTAGGCTCATTTAAAGTAGAAACCACACTACAAGTTTTTTTCCTCTATACAAAACTTCTTATGTACACTACAGTGCTGACAGTTAAAAATCACAGAAACAAATAGAAAAAAACCAAACCAAAACCTTGAGATAAATAAACTGTGAAAACAACGCTAGCCCCTGAAGACTTGTATTGTTTTCAACCATAATTTTGTCACATTTGTACCAAAAAATATATAAGTTCCTATCAGGTTTTTTTGTAACATCTGAAACCCAAAAGCATAAAAAGAGCTGCTTGAAACTGGCATCAAGTGCTTAATTATCACCTCGCTCTTCCAAAAGCCACAAAGTGAAGAGTTCTGTCTATGAAATGAAGTCCTGAAGAGAGCTGAAGGTTTATGTTTAATTTTCCAAGATTTTCCAGGCCGGCGGTGAGACTAATCATGAAACGCACAACCCTGCTTTTAGGACATCTCCCCACTGAGCCACAAAGTTTGACTCATCCCAACTTACACCGCAGATATTTGGAGAGTTTCCAGTGGCTTTAGAGACCAATTTAAGGTTTTGCTCTCATTTTCCAGTAAAAACCTAAAAAATGGGACTGCTAAAAACCCCCATGACACGACAGAACTGCTTCTCGATGTGGTTCTGGACCATTTAGTAGTTCACAGTTAAGGACAGGCACTGGGGAAACGTTGTGGGCTACATTAGCTAGTGAGCTGTACTCCAATATTGATAGTAAAATCAAGACATCAATGACAAAAATAAATCAAGTTTTTCTCAACATCAAAAGTTCCACAACTGTGGGAGGTGCACTGAGACAGACTCTAAAATCAGATATTCACCAATTGGAGAACCATATACTCTTCATAGTTGTCGCTAAAACAGAAAATTAATAATTTACTGTACTTTTAAAACACAAGGGGTCACTCCAGTCCCCGGTCGATAAATAAAACATTGTAATAGAAAGGATGCTCCACACAGAAGAGAAACTGGACTTCAGGTAAATGGATAAATAGTGCTTTGGGAATGAACTCTTGACAGTGTACCTGCTGTCTTCAAAGTGTCTTGGAGCATATTATGTCAATAACGATAAAGAAAATTGTGCCATAGAAGTGCTGAGGCCTGAATGATTAACTAAATAGTCTTGGAAGAACCTGAAATTGCCCTGTTGATAATCTGACGTTATCTGGGATTCATGACGAAAGTATCTCCGATAATATCAACTGTATTTAAAACAGCGGTTGATATTTCCATGTGACAAAGTGCTGTAATGAGTCACATTTGGGAAGTCTTGACCTACTGCATCTGTATGATATTGCTCTGCTCTTTCTGTTATCCATATCCAGATGCTGTGAGATCTAAAGTTAACTCATGGCAAGCTCTTTATGTAGCTTCATAAGTACTAATATATAATGCTGCAGATTTAATCATATTTCAATGACCCTGAACAGTTACCTAAAGGTCTAAAAGGTAACTAAGATTCAGGATGTTTTAGGAGACCAATATATTTGAGGGTCTGAATGTTTTTTTTTTCTTGTGACTGACGGCCTGTGAACTCTTTATATTTACCATAAAGACATGAGAGCGGTATCGAACTTCTCATCAACTACCCAAATGTCAAAGTATTCCTTTAAATTGTGACTCTCTTCATGGCGTGATTCAATGCAGTGCTACTGTAAACTGTAGCTCACTATACGGATTTTATAACTGACCCTTTCCTTTCGATTAGCAGCAATAAAAACTGCACTAATATTCCTCTTGGACAATAAAACACTGGAAGTGATTAGAAAAATCCATATTTTAGCACTTCTCATGACTGTTGACTCCTCAGTGAACATTACTGGCTTTTTATCAATACCTTTGAAATCAGAATAAAATACTGATATACTTGCTGTCACCATATCAATAATGGTGAAATGCATTTATACTTATATTCAACAGATTATTGCAGAGCATTATTGCTCAAAATACAATATTAGGGAAAAGTACTGGGGTATACTGTATTGATTAAGATGTATCGATACAATATAGTAGAGGAAATGTAGCAAAATTACGTCAACACAAGAGTGTATTGTATAAAATCAGGATTTGACCCATCATTATTCCAGAAACAGTCTTGGGCACAAAGAATAATACACTAGAAAAAAAGCCACAAAAATGGAAGCATTAGCTGCAAGTTTCACAAAAAGGTCATCGTCATGACATTTGTTATATAAATATCTGACACAAAGTCTGCAGAAACCTTTTTTTCCTTCCTACCTCTGATGGCTCACAGATATTCTGATATTTTACAGTTATGCTCACTTTAAAAAAAACAAAAAAAAACCACACACAAAAACAGAACCAGACAGCAGTTTTCTTAGACTAGGGAGCTCATTCAAACCGTAAGCCTGAATAAGATCTTCTTTAAAGTCAAAATTGGAGAAAAAAAAAAAAATGCAATCAATTCTCAATTTTTTTTTAACCCAAGCACAACGAAAGCACCGGTGCAATCTAAACCAGTCCAGTCAAGGGGTTTGGGGTCAGTAAAGTCCAACTCTGCTTTATAAACTACGATACTGCGTTCAAACCAATACACTCCACTGTTGTTCTCGTTATTTCCTTTTTACATCATTTTACAACAACACAACCCAAATAAAACCTTGTACATATACATTTAAAAACATCCTTATGTACAAAAACGTCTATAAAATCTGTTTCTCCTCCTCTTCATGCTTTAGGGGAAGGTTGAGGGGGAGGAGGAGGTGGATGAGAAAGAGGTGGGGGAGGCGGCGAGGAGGACGGAGGAGGAGGGGGGTGAGGGAAGGGGTGAGGGAGCTGAACCTGCGCTGGTGCTGAGGTTTGGTATTGCGGTTGTAGCGGGTAAGAGCTGGGCGGTGGAGGGAGGAAAGACTGAGGGGGGGGGAAGTGGTGAGAGGGGAAGTGGGGATGCTGGGCGTGGAAGAAGGTTTTGGCGTGCGGGGCGAACTGGTGGTGGTGAGAATGGTGAGGAGGGAGGGACTGGGGGCTGGTGAGGGGGCTGTTTGGTTGAGACGGGCAGGCGATTAGGGGGGGCTGGTAGTACGGCTGCGACTGTGCGGTGATGTTTGGTTGGTGTGGGGGATGCAGGTGGAGCTGGCTTATGTGAACCGAATGGGGTGGTGCTTTCTGACTGAGGAAAGAGGGATTGGACAGCGGATTTGGGGGGAGGATTGGAGGTCCGTGAGGAAGATGGGAGTGTGGCATGAGAGGGGGGAAAGAGGGGGGAAGCATGTGAGGGAGACGAGGAGGTGGGAGGTGCTGGGGTGTGTATTGCTGCATGTAAATTCCTTGCCTCCCGATGTCCTGTGGCAGATGTATCTGTGGATCTACAGACGTCCTGGAGTCCGCACTGCGAGTCCATTTCTCTTGGAGTGTTTGTGTCCACGAGTCTGTCGGCGTTCGAGCTACTGTGTGTGTTCGCGTGTCGGTGTGTGTTTGTACATCCCCAGCAGGTGACCCGTGTGATGCTCGAGCCTCTGGCCCCGCCTGTGTCCGTGCGTCTGGCTTTAGGCGAAGTGCGCCTTTGTCTTTCGGTTGGTCTGACTGAGAGGAGGAAGGCAGCTGGGACGTCGAAGACATGGCGGAAGGAGGGAGTGTGGCGTCCACTGCGGGCTTGGGACTAGTCAGGGAAGATGTAACGGAGGTTGACACGGAGGAAGATGTGAACAGAACAGGAGAGGAGGATGGACTGGGAGCGGCAAAAGGAGAGCGCAAAGGAGTAACAGTTGAAGGCAACAAAGAAGAGGAAGACTTCGAGATGGGTGATTTAGGAGCTGAAGAGGAGGAACTTGTATTGGAAGACGTCATCCTGCCCTCCGAATGATGGTGATGGCGGTGGTGATGAAGGTGCTTTGATGATGCTGCTTTGGGTTTTGTGTCCTGATGAGGAGGATGAGAGGCAGGAGGGAGAGGTGAAAGGGATTTATTCTTGCAGATAGGAGGTGCCGAACATTCTATTTTCACCTCTGCAGGAGGTGAAACGTGCTGTTTGGGTTTTCCTCCTCCTTTTACCCTCTCCGTCTCCTCTTTGTCTCTAGCACTGCTCACGTTCGAGTCCACTGGCAAGAGAGGTGGATGTTGTTCCTCCTTTTTGACAGCCGGCAACGTCCTGTTTTCTGCCACATCAACCTCCACCTTTACCCTCTCCTTCACTTCACGTTTCTTTTCTCTCCTCCCCTCTTCCTCTTTTTCCTCCACTGTTTCCCTCTCCTCCTTCAACTTAACCTGCTTCTTCTCCTCCTCCTCCTCCTCCTCCTCCTCCTCCTCCTCTCCCTGGTGGTATTGTTTTAAGCGGACGTGCCATGCCAGGCTGCAGACAGACGACACGGTCTTGAACTGGTGGACCACATTGCGCGGGATGAAATAGATGTCATCGTGGCACAGGCGGATGCGAGCATAGCGGATGCCCTCGCGACGCAGCTGGTTTAGTTTGGCATCATCCACCCACTTCACACACTGTAAAGAGAGAGGAGGGGAGGTGGGTTTAGGTAGAGGAAATGAAGAGGTACTGCCATCTTTCGACACGGATATCTATTTTTAAAACTCACTTTTTCATTCTTCTTTCCAACCTTTGTTCAGCGCAGTAAATACATATTTTAAGAATAGATAAAAGCGTTTTGTTGAAACAAATCCTGAATCCCTACCCAAAAGTAAAAAAAACTGTATTTAAGGTTAACTTTTTAAAATGTTTGACTTAATGTAAAATTACACAACATGCAGATACTAGGTAATGACAAATATTACCTAGTATCACCGACCTTACATCCATCTATTTATTGCTAACAACAATTAGGTGAGAGAGAAGTTTCTGAAAATGTCTTTTTGTAATCTGAAGGTCCCAGGAAACTCCTTTTGATCTTTTCCAGGGCAGGCAGGGCTCCTCTGTGGCTGATTTCGGGAGGTTACAGTCTCCACTCTAAAAAAGTATCTTTAAATCAACGGAGAAGTTTTTCAGTGTGTGTGCGCGCCTTCATTTCACTTTGTCTTTATTATCAGTGATCACCTGGACTGAATACTGACAGCAGGTAGAAAAGAGAGTAGAATGTTTGGACTAAAAAATAGACAACGTTTTATTCAAAAGCAGCCTGCAATATTATGCTGCCACTATCTGGAATCAGCTGGAAAGGTCTACACGGGAACAAACTAGTCAAATGGAAACAGAAATCTGGACTGCAGTACACTTGATCAACTTATTCAAAATTAAATTATGAATAATAAATTACTAAAATGACACTCAGCCTTTATTTGCCCCAGACAAGTTTTATAACTTATTGCAGTTCAACCTTGCTCCACCAGGTGGCAGACAACATCAGATCATTTTAACTTTACCCAGTGTAAAATAGTGTTATATTAAAATTGACTAATTTGGGACTTAATAAGGATGATTTTACTTTACTGTTACAGTGCTTATTGCCATTCCTTCTGCATGTGTGTGTGTGCGTGTATGTATGTGTGTGTAATGTAAAACCTGAGACAGCGGAGGTTCGTATAGGTCCAACTGCAGCCTCTGAACTACATGAGGGAAATCACCAGCATGGAAACACACGACGTCTTTGGTTACACGAGGAGGCTCCGAGCTGAAAGCAAAGGAGGCAGGGGGGGGGCAGAGTAAAGAAGGGTTACATGATATCTGTAACAGCCATCACTACCTGTGCCCAACAGTCTGACAAAACAAGTGTGATCTGTTGCTTCACTGTCTACCTTTCTCCAGCCTGTACAGCCTTCAGCACCCCCACGGCTGCTGTGGTTTGACGTTCAAAGCCCTGACCGATGTGATCGGCGTGGGCTCGAGTCCGATCCTCAAACAGCATCTCTCTGGGCTCGCTGGTCCTGGGCAGCGACTGCAGCAGGTTCTTCACCTCGTTGGTGGAGCTACAACAGGACACAAATGAACATGGCTTCAGAGAAACAGTAGAGTGAAAAGTAGAAGGACACAAAAGAGTGTCCACACAGTGTAATGCTAAATGGACTGTACTTGTATCTAGTCTTCCGAATACTCAAAGCGCTTTCACACTACATATCACATTCACCCCATTCACACACTGATGGCAGGAGCTAACTGCCCATCAGTACAAGCAATCTAACCAGTTACACACACACTCACACACCGAAGGCTCAGGCCTCAGGAGCAATTTGGGGTTCAGTATCTTGCTCAAGGACACTTCCACATGCTGGGGGAAGCCGGGTTCAAACCGCCAAGCTTCCGATTGGCGGACGACCCGCTGTTCCACAAAGCCACAGCCGTCCCTTTTCTACAGTTGTACGAAGAGATTGATCTGCTTGCCTGCTGTCTAAATAAAGAAAAAAATGACTAAAGGTGAGTAGGCAGCTCACTTCCCAGCTTTGTTTATTTCTTTATTTCCTGTCTGCTGAGGCAAAATAAAAGCATTATCTGCTGGTATTGTTGTTATATTGGTTGACATTGATGTAATCCAGTCGCCACAGTTTGACATGAGGAGCGGAGCCTCATAAGCCCTGTAGAGGGGATGAAAACCTGCAGAAGTGTGGATATAATAAAATACTCTTGATGAATATTCAGGTAGTGCTTTCAGTAGGGCTGCAACTACTGATTATTATCATTATCAATTAATATACTGATTCCTACCTCAATTAATGATTAATTTTGCGTTGATCAACTAATCAATTAATCTTTTAATTTACAGGAATCCTAATTAGGTGCTTAGCAGCATACCAGGGCTGAGTTTAGTTAATGAATTGACTAGTCGACTATTATAACGTTTACTATTTTACTATTCAGATTAAATGAAAAACACACATCGAAAGATTAAACAATGATGGATATAATTGTTAGTTGCAGCCCAAGAACGGCTGTGATGTAGAGGATGAAAACACACAGTGTGGACATTATAAAACATCCTTGTGGTGTATTCAGTGAAAGCATTTTCAGCAATCCTAACTAGATGTTTCACAGCAAACATATTTATTGTCTGTAGATATAAAAACATTACCGGAGCCTTTTCTACCTTTAGACAAATATTTTTTCCTTCCGATGCAAATTATTTTGTGTTCCAATGTTTGCTGGTTGCAAAAATTATGTTGCAATTTAAATAATGGAAAGTAAAAATGGAATCAGCAGCAGCGCTTGAACACGTACACTTACGTACACTCTTTGCTCATTTTGATGCTTTCATGCCTCAGCTTCTCAGTCTGTATGCATGAAGCCATGTTGCCAAACAATAGATGTACTGCAGTCAGCTCACAACTGGATCAGTGACTCACACTGGAGCTGCAGTCAGATTCAAACAAGAGTATAAACACACAGGGTCTGCGAGAGATTCCTTCGAGAGCACAACACAGACACACACACATACGCAGACAGAACAGCAGCGAGACTACCCGTGCTGAACACTTAATTGTGCATTCATTCATTCAGAGATAAGAGCGGAGAGGCAGGAGCTGGCGGAAAAGGAAGAAAGAAGCAGAGAAAAATAGTAGAGAGTAGGGGGAAATGAGAACACGCACACACACAGAGCGCGGTGTGTCTGAGCCGACTGCAGGCTGACAGTAATGAATGGAAAACCAGGAAAGCTGGTAAGTGAAACACTGAAAAGAAGAGCGTGTAAAAGGAGGAGTGCTGAACGTGCACATCTAGAGTGATATTTGAAGTCTACCATCTGCCAGAAGTCTTTAAATATGCTCTATACGTGAGGTCCTGTTGTTCTGGCCCTGTGTATGTCAGCGTGCTGTGTGTTAGTGTGTACTGCGCAAAGTCGTCAGGCCAGATTCCTGTGCATTTGTGTGTGTGGGGGGGGGGGGAGAGATGAGTGGAAGAGGAGTGGCTGGCAGGGAGAGAGAGGCTATAATGGAGGGAAACGGGATAAAGGAGGAGAGAGGTGGGGAGTAGAGGGATAAGGCAGAAAAAAGGAGGGTGAAAAGGGAGACAGAGGGAATCACAATCGCTGATGACAAACGCTGTTAATGTACATCTTAAAGCTGCAGCACACACTCCTGGTACATCACATTTACATTTCACACACTGAGCTAATGCACTTGTGACTATTGCTGCAACTAATGATTATTTGCATTATTGATTAATCTGCCAACTATTTTCTCCCACATCCCAAGGCGATCCCCTCCAGACATGTTTTGAAATGTATAAAAGTAATTGCTTTGAATAATAATTAAATTAAATTAATAATAATAATAAAAAGTTCAATTACCAAAACTCTGAGTACATGTTCAATGGAGGGTTCAAGTTCCCACATTACGCTTGTGTAAGTTGTATATGGGACTATGCTTCCAAACTAGTTGTGGTTTGTGTGACAGAATCCCGCTCGTGTGTTCACCTTTTAAACTCAGATTTAAGGCACGCACCGAGAAACGTTTCCTCTTCAGCAGATGAATTTGAAAACAGACGTCACTGCACAGTGAAGCTCAAACATCCAAGTGAAGTAACAATAAGCAAAACAAACACATATTTGACTGGAGTCAGTCTTGTTTTGTCCAACCAACAATCCAAAACCAAAAGATATTCAATTTACAATGATATAAAATAGAGAAAAGCAGCAAATCCTCACAATAAAGAAGCTGGAACCCAAAAAATGTTTGGAGTTTTTGTTTAAAAAAATGACTAAAATTATTAACTGATTACCAAATAGCTGCTTTCAACTGTACTTGAGAGTAAGCAGGCTGGGGTTTGACATCTTGCTGACAGCCACGCGGCTCTCAATGGACTCACGTTTGCGGTCATTCGTCGTGCAATTTCAATCTAAACGGGAACAGCATGTTCTGTGTCAGGCCTCCGTCCTGTTTGCGACTGGTGCTGGTCAACGTTGCTGCTGTTACTATGCAATTATTGTAAATCTGTGGAAGCACAGCGCTCTTTCGCTAAAAGCTGAAATATTTGGGTTTATTTTCATCATCTGACCACTATAATCAAGCTGAATTCTCAGACTGAGAGTCTCAGTGCTGTCAGAAATGCACAACAGCTTGACCTTTTCGGTGAAACCGCCAAGAAAAAGAAGCCGAACGCCGAGGCGCACAAGCAGCCTTCCACAACATACGGCCAAAGTGCAGACAAGGTCTCTCTGCAAATAAGATCACGTCTTCTCTCTTTCCCTGCACTTCCGCGTAGTTCTGTTTTTATGTCTTTTTCTTTATACACACAGACAGACATAAACAACAACACTTGCACTGCTATGACATATTCAATATATGTGCTTTCTTTAACCACACTTTTGGAGTTCCTGAAAATAACAGCACAGTAGCAATAAATCAACTTAAAGCCGGAAAGACAGATCGTAAAAGAAATCGAGAAGAAAGACATGGCAGCTATTTAGAGGTAGCGAGAGGACAAGGACAGAGGCAGGAGTGGGAGGAGTAGAGGAAGGAAAAGGAAGAGAGGATGGGAATGAGAGATTGAGGAGAGATCTGGGAGCCAAGGGCAAATTATGAGAGAAGTACACCTTGGCTTGTAGATGTCATTTTGTATTCATATCTCATGGTAATTTAGGATTAAGTGATGGGATCAGACAGAGAAGAAAGGAGACGGAAATAGTTTAACAACCTCTCTCTCTCTCTCTATCCACCTGTGTCTCTATAAAAACAGATTATTTCAGCCCCAGCTGTTACACAAATGTTTCTGACAGCACACACACACACACACACGTGTTCACACTGAGGCACACACTTTCCTGAAAGCCATCTCCTTCAAACGCTGTCTAGACACCCTGCACCAACCAATGCGTAACATGTATATGCAACAAACCAGATGTATTTATAGGCTGAATTAAGGTGTAGATACTTGTGACAATACTTTCTTTTATTACTTCCCCTTTTATTCATCCAGGAACGTCTGACTCAATAAAGCTTACTTGGACGAATTTAGAGAAGAAAAAATAATAACAACTGCAGATAACAATTATTTTCATTCATTGTTTGGTTTAAAAAATGCCTCTCTCAAAACCCCAACCAACAGTCTAAACCTGAAAGATATTCAGTTAAAAATTATATAAAACAGAAAAAAGCAGCAAAAGCTCACAATTTAGAAGCCAGAACCAGCGACTGGTTGGTATTTAATTTCTGCTTGAAAAATTACTTTACTTGATTAACAAAATAGTTGCAGATTATTTTGCTGTTGTACAACTAATCATTTCAACTCTAAAATCGGAAATTAATATTTAATAATCATAATATTTTAATAAATTATAACTATTGGTGTGACTACCAATCGACAGAGACAAGAGAGAAATAACTGCTGCATGGAAGGAATGTGTGCTGTGTGTGTTGTCCCGTGTTTGGCTGGCTGCCACGTGAAGTTACATCTGATGTCGGCTCTATTAACACAACGATGATCTCATCCGAGTGGTGAGCCACATACCGCACACACCACACACACACACACACACATTCTCTATCATGGTCTCCCTCCCAGAAATCATGTGTGTGTGTATGTGTGTGAGACAGGGCTTATGTGTAAGCAACAATGACACTGTGACAGAGACAAACAGAGAGGGTGTAATTGCCTCATCCGGCTCTGCTCGGCTACAACAAAGCTTCATGCTGCTACCGCGGCTGCTGCTCCAAATGTGTGAGTGTGTTTTGTTACGGTTTTTCCATAATCGGTCCTCATGGGCTGTGCGGAGAGTACACAGGCAAGCTGGCTCAATAAGGTACAGACACGCACAAACACACACCACTGAGACTTGTAGGCTGTACAAACAACTTTCATAGAGATCAAATTTCCTGCTGATTCTGTCTCATTGCAGTGCTTAAGGAGGATCCAAAATATTGGCTGGCTTCATTTGCGTGTGTGTGTGTGTGTGTGTGTGTGTTTACGTATTTGTGTACGGTTTACTGCTGAACTTACCGTTTTCTTTTAAAAGGGGACTTTGGTATATCAGCGACAGGTATCATTTGTTCTCCTGGTCTGACCCACATTATAGGACCGTCGTCACTCTCTGTGGGATTCATCAGCCTCAGACTGGAGAACGTTCCCCACGGAAGAGTCCGCTGCAGCCAGACAGGCGAGGAGAGAGGAGGGGAACATGAGGGAAAATAATCAAAGCAGTATGTTAGTACATCCCGCACCGATTCATCAAGTATTTTATTTATTCCACAGACTCTCAAAAAGAAATCTCATGCGCAGAAATTGCCCCCCGTGGCAAAACTTGTCACTGGCACCCGAGATGCTTCAGAGGGTGCTGAATCAGAGCCAAAGCCCTCGACAGATAGGAAGTGCCAGAGGATGTGCGTCTTTTGATATTCAGCATACGACGGCACTCCTCCACACTGCATGCAGGAGATTTGAAGTGTCAACACAGAATAGCAAACAGAAGAAAAGCTTGTCACTCCTGCATTTCAGGGACAGGAGTAAACACAGTATTCTGGCGGTCTGTTCCCACACAGACATTTCAAAACAGAACCAACTTCCTGAACCGAAGCTGGAAGCTGCATCTAACCCCTCTGACACAACACTTAATGCCTCTTCTTTGCCAGCCACCACAGACAATAGGTGTGTTGTTGATGTTTGTGTCTCGCCGTATCGCTCCATCTGTTCAGTTTGTGGCATTTTCAAATAATTAATGATGTAAATGCATCAAAATGTTTGGGTATCTACTTTATAGCCGCATTACGGGACATTAAGAAAAAATAGACTACTTAAGCAAGTTAAACTGTGGCTGGAGTAACTAAAGCCAACTTCACATTTCAGTGAAAAGGTGTTGTGTGACGCCGTCAGCCAACTGAACGCTGCCACATAACTTCTTGAATACTTCTCTGACAGAGCGCAATGATACTATAACAATCAGAGAGGAAGCCCAGCTGAGTTTTGTTTAGATTCCTTGAATCAACTTTTAACACACAATGAAACTGAATGTTTTGCAGTAAGAGACAATAATAAATAAAATGCTTTCAAAAAATAATCTCACAATTACAGCTACATAACATGTCAAGCTGCCACATTATGTGTCACAAAAAAACTCTTTTTCACTCGAGTATAAATTTACAGGTAAGTCTTGTGATATTCTACATTTTTGTTATCGTAAACCAAAACCAAAACGCATTTGTCCCACTAAGAAGTACTGTCTGTGTATACAAGGCCTGATATAGCTTATTTCTCTGTGCCATATAGCTCCATTGTTATCCAAAACCTATTAAAAACACAACAATGAGCCACACTGTTGAACCGGGTGACTTGTTTCTCCATTACCATCAACATGACTACTGTAGTTTATTTTGAGTCAATCCCACATACACCATCCTGCTGCCTTAAATACCCATTAGACCACAGAATGTGTATAAATCCTGTGCTGAAAACAGCTCCTAACAAATGCACTATTTACTCTTGTTTGAGTAATGTTTGATAAAAACTAGTGCCCAACATGTCTTATGTCTTCAGTAGAAACAAATGGGTGAGAGCCACAGACTGAGTTTTCACAGAATTTGTTGACAATAACAAAAATGCTATCCTCCGAGTTCAAGTGCAACAGCTTCGCTGCTTGACAATTTCCTGTAGGGTCTGCTGTTGCACATTTACATCCAACCCACAGAACCACTAAAGCTTGGAGAAAAATTTCCTTTGACCTCACAGGAGAGTGAAATAAATCGTAGCTTCCTCATTTATTCCCATTCAAATACAAGACAGGATATTTTGTAGATTATCTTGTTCTTCCATGCAATGCAAGAATCTGACCTGAGCCTATTAAAATCCCAATGTCACTTTCCCATTCACCATCCACCCGCCCATCCTGTTTAGCATTACTGCCATTCAGTCTGTCCTGACTCACCTTCAGGAAGGGTGACTCCTCCAGCATGTTGAGGAATTCTGGGAAATAATCCCCGACCTCCTCGTCCACGGCTCCCACCAAGCTGATCTGTCTCATCGCCCCGGCTCTGTATGTGCCATTACTGTACGTTTTCTTCACCTGCAGCAACCACGGGGGAAACGCAACATCAGATAATGATATAAGGATATTACGTTAATACCACAGCAGCTAGGAGAGACTGGTTACTCTGCTCAGTTCTTAAAATTTGTTTTAGCTTTTTTTCCACTTTGAAAGAGGTGCAGGTGAATAAAAACACAGCAGCAAACATTTCATTACATTCTCAGAGTTTGGCTGAGTGTTGAACTCCCTCTGCCTATTACTATACAGTTCAGATATTATGAAAGGAAACCATGTTCTCCTCCTAAACAACAACCGCAGGAGAAAACATAACATCACACAGTGTTTCTCAGAAAACTGTGGGAAATATCTGATGCTCTGGTGAAATGTCACAGTTCTCCATTCTCTTTACCTAAAGAAATTGACCTTCTAAATATTAGCGATATCATCCTATTATTAAGTCATTGTGGATCCTAAATGCCCCCGTTGTTGTGAGAGCACATCCTGGTTTGATTGCCCTCCTGTGGTCCGGAATTCTTCTAGGACATCCTGAATGTAATTGAAACTACTTAGATTTTTTTGTCAGTGGTCTTCTAGGGCTGCAGTTTCTGACTTTTTTGTTTGGTGACCCCTTAAAAACAAAGCAAGGCCTGCTTGTGACCCCTCATCACAGGTTGCACTTGTTTACTGGAGATGTTTCGATTTTTTGTTTTATTTGAATCATTATTAGAGGTAAAATTATCCAGAAATAATAAGGTAATCTTAATCATCTAGCAACCCCTCAGATTTGTCTTGTGACCCCCTTGTGGGGGCTCCGATCCCCAAATTTGCAGGCTGGAAACAATTGTTCTACGTGACCATGTACTTTGATGAAATGACATTTCATGGGTGACTAGTTCTTCCTTTTTAATCTCTTATTAATCTGATATTAATGAGGGATATCAATAAGGGATAACAGTTTCTTCCTGGATTCACCTGCAAGTGGATTTTGGTTGTTAGATATGTGCCCTTACAGCCTTGACCAACAGGTTGCATTGTAAAGTAGAAATGTTTATACGATATATATGCATTTAATATAGTTTGATTGCAATACAACAGGGGAGACGGACACATGAAACTAGAGACTGACATGGAAGCTGTTAACCACTACTGGGTGTCAAAACAGACATGGAGTGTGAGTGTGAGTGTTGGTGGTTTCACTTGATGTTTCTGCTCCACCGGTATAACTCAACAGACTGTTTGCTGCTCTTCACTTGGCTGACAGAGCATAGTGTGTGTGTGTGTGTGTGTGTGTGTGTGTGTGTGTGTCTAACCCGTCTCCCATACTCTTGGCCCTCAATACTGTCTTTTGTGTATGTGCCTATGTTTGCAGTACGTGCAGCATGTGGCCTGCATGCTGCACTCTTGGCTGATCAGGGTGTGTGTGTATTTGTGTGTGTGTGTGTGTGTGTGTGTGTGTGTTGGCCAGATCCTTGGCTGCTCGCCTCTAGTGAGTCACCACTTGACAACAAGGCAGAGATAAAGAGAGCGAGGGGGAAGAGAGACAGACCAGAGGGAGGAGAGACCGAGGATACACAGTAGGGAAAGAATGAGGGGAAGAGAGAGACAGATGGAGAGAAGTGGTGAGAGGTTGAGGGGAAGAAAGTTTAGGCTCTGAAAGAAAAGAAAAATGGAGGGGACGATGGAAATAACTCAAAGGGGAGTGAGGAGGGAAGATGGTAAGCAGGTGAAAATGAAGACAAGATGATTTTTTGGAAGGTAAAAGAGAGTAAGGACAGGAAAAATGAGGGAAGGAGAGAAGGGGACAATCGAGTAGGAGACACCAGATAAGAGTGAGTAAAAGGCAAAGAGATAAAAAGGAAGGAGGCAGAGAGGAGTGTGACAAGGAGGGAAGAAGAGAGATGAGGGCAGGTTAGAGGATGAGAGGAGGGAGCTGAAGGAGAAGTAATGAAGATGGAAACAATGAATTGGAAAAAGACTGAAGGGGAAGTTGCTCGGAAGCTCCCAGGTGTGTCTTTGAGCAAGGCACCAAATCCCCAAACAGCTGCTCAGCGGCCAATCGTGCAAGATCACTGCAGCTCTCAGGTGTATGTGTGTGTGTATGTTGCAGCTATTTCCTGCAAGAAGTTTCTTTTAATAAGGACATTTTGTTGCAGTAGCTGGATAATGAGTAGAGATTGGCCATAAAATCTGGATTCTGGGGGTCAACGGCAGTGGAAAGCTGAGATAAACTCATCACAACAGACAGGATTAAGTGAAACAGCTAATTATAGGTTTTCATAATCAGCTTTAGTCACTGTAAAGTTTAGCAGACTTTAAAACACCTGCTGAGATTATGACCCAACCCAACTGGATTTTTAAGGTTGATATTGGTATCAATATTTGGGAGTTTAAACAAGTATCGATATATCAGCTGATAGAATTTTTTAAAAACCATAAACATAACGTAAACAATCTTGATACGGATCCCTTAAATTTCTTTTTCTACTTGTCTGTGCTCTCTAGTGGACAAACAGTGTAATGGAGACAATGTTTCTAAATGACCTCAAACCTGCTGCAATCTCTTGTTATCTATCGGCGGACATATACACAGCTACAGATGTATTTATACTTATTAGTATGTAGTAGGGCTGCAACTAAAGATTATCTTCATTACCAATTAATCTATCGTTTATAACTGTAGAGTCTCTAACATTTCACCAAATAGTTTAAAATGCCAAAAGATATTCAATTTCAAAGTTATATAAAACAGAAAGGCAGGAAATCTGCACATTTCAGAAGCTGGAACCAGCAAATGTCGGGCATATTTGTTGAATAAATGACTTAAAAGATTGATAGATTATCAAAATTGTTGTTGATTAATTTCCTGTGAATCCACTCAACTATTAATCGACTGATTGTTTCAGCTCTAGCATGTAGAGCATGGTGTCGAGGTCAGTTCATCAGTGGATGAAGCAACCTGTCCACGCTGCAGGTGCAGTACAGGAAAAGGAGATGTTGTCTTGTCAGCAGTAATGGGTTTTGTATTAAAAAGCAACCCTTGAGTAAGCTCCTGTACCACTGCATGTGCACTTGCTAATTGCTCTAATTACATGCATCAAATAACTGCCTATTGGTGGTTATTTGAACTACACTAAATTAACAACAACAAAAAAAGTTCATCGTGCATGGAGAGGCCAAGCCACGTGGTCGTGTTTGTTTGTTCACTTTGTCTCACTGCATCTGTGCCCTGACGCTGTATGATATCCTCATAAGATGATAATGACTAAAAGCTCGAAATACTCCACACACGTAAACACATCATAACTGTAAATAGTCTCACTGAGTCAACGACCTAGATACTGAGAGAAAAGTGTCTGTGTGCACACATGGATTCAAATGCCTTCATGCTTAAAAGCATCTGTGTGCTTACACAATGTTTCTCAGCCAGTGTGTGTGTGTCTTTGTGAGTAAGCATTCATCTTCCTGCATACTTATAATTGTGTGTGCTTATGAGCGCCTATTTTCTCCGCGAGTGTGTGTTTACGGAGTATAATTTAACAGCAGAATAACCCCCACGTTGTCAACAAAGAGAACACTATCACAGGAGGAGTATTAGGAAACACTACCTCTGCCTCATATAAATTCAACAGTCAGAGATTCACGCACACACTCAGCTTCTCTATAATAAGTAAAGGCAAACAAAAGGAAACAGGAAATGTGATAGACTTCCTCTGAGAGGTGCTGTTCAAGATGCTCCGGTCCTTCCTCGCCTCTGTGTACGTGCGTGTAAACACACTCGATGGGTAAATGTGGGATAGTCATATTTACTTGTTTCTTTTACTGCTAAACTTGATAATAAGCTTTATTTTAAAAAAAAGGGAGATACTGCCTCACAAAAACACGCATAAATACAAACAAGTCGAACAATAAAAAAAGACACAAGAACACAAAAGAATCTCTGCACCCTGGGACATTATCTACATTTACTGCATCTCATTTGGCATTCCAGATCCGCAAATTCACAAGATTAAAAAGCCAACATTATTATTTAGAATTATCATCCGTGTCATCTCTCCCCTGCTGTCCCCTCCTATGTCTTTAAGTCTAACAGATTATCTCACTCCCTCTTGTTGTTTCACTCAGATGATCCATTTCTCTCTCGTCTCCGTCAGCCTCTGACTCCCGTCGTTTAGGTTATTAGATCAAGCCTCTCCTTCCTGGTCTGTTTTCCATCTCTGGTTCAGCCGCTGTAACCACTTGTTAATTCTCTAGCAAGTTTCCCCCCTTTCGTCAACACATCCTTCACTCTCTCTGAGTTCATGTCATGACATCATTGCTTTACTCTATCTGACCTCTCCACCGACCTCTGTAAGTCTGTCTACTTCTCTTGCCCAGCTCTCTGTGTCTCTCTTTCTAAATCATTATGTCCAGTCAGTCTCTAGAGTAATTATGTCTGCATCACAACAGAGCTTCTGACTGGTGCCTCATACACAATCGCAGTTTTCTTACATAATCTCTCCCTCGGCTTACCCAGAAACACAGGCATGTGAATGCACAAACAGACTTTGATTTAATATATTGTAATGGTCCACCTTTAAGTCCACGTTAACATCAGGACTGTGTCAAAGCTTAAGCGTGGTTTGCATGGAACTAATAGTTCCTACATAAAACTGTTCACAACGAGGTCTGTGGATTATCTTGAGTAACCGGGTCATGATTTCTGTAAAGAGACATTGCTGTTGTGTTTTTCAAATGTATTTTTTTGGCGCTTTGAGTACCACTAGCCGAGTGCCATTTCTTTCCATTATATTGAAAAAATGCAGATATTTCTACGCCCAATATCTCCAAAACTACTAGGTAACAGAAAAAATATGTATTTTTGATTTTGGGTGAACTGTCCCTAAGATTACATTTAACACAGGATTCTCCATATTGTAGTAAGTTTTCAAAGGTGTGACCAAATGAGTACAGATATAACGTTAAAAAGCCACAGTCTGTTCTTCTGTTTTGTATTAATCTGGTGTCGTATCTACATTATTCGACTAAACAAGAAAGACCAAGTTACCTCACTTTGGAAGCACATCATGCATTGACTGTGGAGCTGTACTTGCCCTGAGAAAATGGAGTGCTGTAATCTTCTATAATCCTCAGCACCACTGAAAATGCCTTCAGTCAGGTACTGAATACAAAATACTCACACACAGCCTGAGCAGCAGCAAAGCAACTTTGATACCTGCAGTCAAATTCTGAACATCACTTCACACGCTCGGCTCATTTTTTACAATTACAATGTACTGTATGTAAGTTAGACATGGATAAGTGTGTGGGTGGCTGTGCCTCATACGCCCAGCAGCCCACATAAAAAACTGAAGATTAAGAATGAACTAATCTATGGAGGAGAATGAACGCACACATGCACAAAACATTGCAGCCAGTTGCAAATTTCTAAATAATTTCCTTCTTTTCCTCTCACACACACACACACTCACACACTACATAAAGCGGATGTCCAGTCATTTGCAACTGTAACAGTGTACCAAACAACAGAGCAGAAATATAAAGATTAGAGGGATAAAAGAGAGAGAACGACAGTCAAACACAGAGAGAAGGGGAGAGCTAAAGAGAAAGGAAGGTAGAGACATAATGTGTAAGATAAATCATTAATCTTTGTGTTTGTGTGTACGTGCATGTGTACACCTGTGCTGTGTATATATATCAGTGCTCACATCCGTGTGTGGACTGTACGTCTACTTCCCAAGGTCACTGCTGAGAGCTAGGAGGGAGGGAAAAAAATTAACAAGAGCAGTGGACAATGACGTTAGCCCTGCAAGGAACACTACTCTTAAAGGGACAGCTCTTGGACGCAGGTTTGCAGGGAAAACTCAATTTAGACGACGGACAATTTAGATGTTTAATTCATTCATTATCTGGATTGAATTTATTCAGAAACATGCAGAGATCGAGGATGGGTTTGTTGAAGCAGAACTGGCCAGAACTGAAACAAACACAGAATAACATTATGAATATTTCATTATAAGAAAAAAAAAAAAAAAAAAAAAGATAAAATAGCCAGAAGGAGAGCGATAGAGAGTATAATCTGCTCTACCCCCTATAGTAACACACACACACACACACACACACACACACACACACACAGTGTGGTAACTGGTGCTGCCTGCACTCACATTTAAAAAAGAGCAGGCAGGATCTCTATACAAAGCCACTCAGGAGGCTTGAGGCAACAAAAGGCTTTTCATTAGTGAACTATAGACATGGGACAACTCTAAATGAAGAGGTCTCGCTGTGTCGCTGTGCTTAGAGGAGACAATCCAGATAGACACCACCAGCAACACACACGCTTCTGTTTTTTCCAGTAGTCTTCAAAAGGTTGTGTAATATGTTGCGGAGTGGGTGAGAGTCATCAAACTACAGCTGCTTCCATACTTTCGCTTTTGAAAAGAGAAGAAAAACACCTTTTGAGCGTTCCTGTCAGCAGCATCTCTCAAAGTCTATAATTTCACTTCTTGCTTTCTCATCCTCTTGCTACCTTTTGTGTCACTTTCCTTTTCTTATATCAACCTCTTCTTCTCAACATTGAGTTTTTTCTTATTTAGCCCCTTGCTTTCTCACCATCTTTCACCTTTTGCTTTCACATAAATGCAGTATATGTGTGCCATAAAAAGACAAAACTGGGTTACATACAGTATATTCACTGTACTCATCTAATATTTTTCTTGAACTTGAACCTGACCCTGAGGTCAAGCCATTAATAATCTTAAAACTTTCTGTTCACATCTTGTATAATAAAAGAGCAGAGAAATCACAAACCAGCAACATGTCTTTTATGCAAATCTTTGTGAAAACACAGCATTTACACAAAAGTCACAGGTACAGCATTACTATGCTTCATTTATAAATCCCACCAAAGCACAGAACAGTCACAGAGGTACAGAGTCTCGAGCCAAACTCCATTCAATAACAGTAATGGCTTTTCCCTACACCACACCGAAGACAGCAACATGACATTTTAAATGGAAACGAAGGTTCTTATGCGTGTGTGTGCAACAGAAAATGACAGATTTAATTTGGAGACAATTTCAGAGAAGTTCTTGGTCAGCCTCCACCTCTTCCTGTGTGTGTGCCTGCATGTGTGAGAAAGTCTTAAAACAGAACAAAAAAAACGCTGTGTAGACAGCTGTAGCCCTATCATGCCATCATCTTTTCCTGTTGCACTTCACCTGCAGTGTGTTCCCTCCACCATATCACCTCAAATTACACTTACTTGACATTCTTAGCTGTGATACTCAGCCTGATGTTCAGCCAAATAGATAATACACAGAAGACAGAAAGTAAGAGGCTTGGAAGCACTTGGCCCTTGCTATTTTTCACGTCTGAAAGCTCACCATCTGCTCTGTGCTTGCTACGTCTACAGCTCTTGCTGTTTTCATGTGTGTGTGATTGTGTCTGACTAACCTGAGAGTAGAAATTAGCCATAGTGGTGGTTTCGATGTCCTTCTTTCCCAGTATTTCGATTTTGACTGGAGCTGATGGGAACTTGTTTGAGAAGTAGTCCAAGAAGTCTGGCAGGTAGCTCGCTTCTCCGTGGACAATTCCCATGACGTAATGAGCTGCCTGGAAAACAAGGGCGGTAAAACAATTTACGTACCAGAAGAAAAAAAACATCACATTTTACATCAGCAGTACCTACAAATAGAACAAATTCCATAAGGTTAAAATGCTCAATAAATTTCCAGCTGGTGCACCATACTGCACTGAACTCAACATCCATGGATCAATCTGATCGATATCTATGCCGTACCTGGGATGAGTCCTCGCTGAAAGCCAAGGTGACAAACTCCTGGGCAAATCTCTGCCTCTGGCCCATAGAGAGAGAGGAGAGCTGGGACGTGTAGGCGTGGGCCACCAAAGCCCCTCCGTTAGGCTGGTTCTCTATGTGGATGTATGGGGCAAACTCCAGGCCCGCCATGCCCGGATAGGTGCACTGCGGCGGGTGTTTGGCCGCGGAAGGTTGTGGGGTCTTGATGGAGGACGACAGAGAGTTGTGGAGAGAGGAGTTAAAGAGAGATCTGGATGCGAGGGGAGAGGAGGAAGGCAAGAGATGTGCAGTTTTGTTGTTAGGTTGGGTATAAACAGGTAGAGGGGACTTAAATGGAGACAGGGAGGAGTTGTGCGTGGGATTGGAGGATGGAGAAGAAGAGGTAGGGGGTGGAGAGGGAGGAGGGAGGAGAAGCAGGCCGGCACAAATGGTTTGGCACGAGCGGTGGTACATCTTCACTCGTTTGTGCTTCTCCCCTTCTTTGTGTTTCTTCTTCTTTTTCTTCTTCACTTTTTTGATTTGCAGCTCCTCTGAGTTGATCTTGGCTTTCTCTTTTTCATCTGGACAGAGTGACAGAGAGAGAGGGGGGGGTGCACCTTATTATTTAGAGGGAAGAGGCTTGAATCAGGTCCTCCTGCAATGACGAAAGCTCAGAAAAAGCTTTCAGTGAAATAAGGTGAAGAGAAAAAAATCGGGGGAAACTGATGATTATGCTCCAGAGTCTTTTAAAACAGGTTTTAAAAAAAGGAACAATACACAAAAATTACAAGACTTTCACCCAGATTGTTGTTTTATTTATTTTCACAGTTGTTTTAATCATCAACACAAACTGATACCTGATATATTCCCTATTTAAAAAACAATTCAACTGAAAATAATGAGTCCTAACTATTTTAGGTAAACGTAGACTGGTGACTCATAGCTTTTCCCAGATGGTGTGCATCTCCTGGGGTGCAAGCATAAAATAAATCGAAGAAATGGAATCCCTTGAGAAAAGCAGATATGACTAATCCAGGAAACAAGCTTTCGGGTAGCATATCTGTACAGAGATAATACTGTACATGGTAGACCGTCTCTTGAAAGCCTGAGGCAGGACAAAGTGGAATGTGCAAATTTATGCACAGTGCTACTGTATGTATTTGTGTCTGTGAGTGTGTGTGTGTGTGTGTGTGTCAGAGCACTTCTATTTCCAAATGTGTCGCTGGCTGCTTTGTTCTTGCCCAGCGGTTGTGTAAACAAGTGGACATGTATACCTTTACTGTACATGTGTGTGTGCGCACACGTGAACCACTTTGATAGAGGTGCTGCTGCCTCAGCATAATTCAAATATCAGCTATTATCTCATTCTCACACACACACACACCTACAGTCTAGTTTGTACCCCGTACACGTTCAACGCCAGATAAGGCAGGCATGAGACAGAATGAAAAACAGCAGAGAGAGAGTGTGTAACAATGTGTGTTTGAGAGAGCGCAATAAAGAGAGCCACAGCAAGAAGGTATTTGCAGTACAATACCCAAGCTACTAATGCAAAAGCTCTTTAACCCACACGTCACCCCTCCCCCAATTCTCTCTACATGTACACACACACACACACACACACACACACGTTTATTCACAAACAAACCTTAACCCTCAATCCAAAGAAGACCAGCACAATAAGGAGAAAATATGTGAGGTGTGATACATTTCGTGGATATTGCATTTGGTTATATGAAATGTAATAAATAGATCTAAGTATGCAATTTCACTGTTGCTCGTGCAAACTTGAAACATAGATACTGAAAATAAATCTTATTTTTTAGTAACAAAAGCCTTCCACCAAAGGCTCCTTCCTTCACGGCTTATTGTGATTTCAGGTAGCTGAAAGACTTTTACTGTGAAGCACGTGTGTACGATGTGCACAGTACTAGCTCGTATGTGAGCTTGTGTGATGTGCGGTGGGCTTCAGCATATATTTTACACATTCTTATTCCTCATGTTTTGTGTTTTTTAATATGGACTTTTTTCCAGGTCTGTGAGTTCTGAAACACTACACAAAAGAAACAGACTTTATCGCAGCTCTCACAAAGTAGAGAAAAGGGGAAGTAACATTATTATTAATGGCAGCTGTTCTTATATAGCAAACCTTACAATGTGTTTATGTAGACAGACGTATTATAATCATAATCAAAATACTTTAGTTTTTCAGCCCTAATCCAAAACCATCACTCACATTTGACTCAACGTTGAATCTACGTTATTTATAGAAGCTCGTGGAACAAAGGTGACTTCATGGTCAGAAAACTAAAATGTCCTTGCTTAGATTCAGCAACAGCTTACCAAGTATAGGGTTGCAACTAACACTTATTCTCATTACCAATTAAGTCTGCCAGCTAGGGCTGTCGAGATACACCGGTATTGACGATAACTGATATTTAAAAACTAAATATTGATATCATGTTAATAATACATATATTATAGTATCGTGTAGCTAATCCAGCGCCTTATAAATAATTTCTTTCCGTTCTCTCTTTCTCATAGTAGGTGGCGGTAAAGTAAAGACAAAACACACAATGAACAAAGTTAAAGATGAATTATTATTTTACATTTTCTTTAGAGGTCTCGTAATAATATCGTTAGCGTGAATTATTTTGGCCACGATAATCGTGTAGTGAAAAGGTTATATTGTGACAGCCCTACGGCCAACTATTTTCTTCATTAATCGTTTGGTTTATAAAATGTCCGAAAATATGGAAAACACACAATTCCCAAAAGCCCAAGTTGACATCTTCAAATGTCTTGTGGTGTGTGACCAACAGTCGAAAAAATCAATGTTTAATTCACAATGATAGAAAACAGGGAAAACATTTGAACGTATGAGAGTCGGCCACTTGACTAGATGCTCACGATCAGTTTAAGGTCAGTTAAGCTCCCAGTGAACACACACACACACGCACGCACGCACGCACGCACACACACACACACACCTTGGAACACAGAAACAAATAGCCTCTGAGGCAGTAAAGCAGCTTTACTGTCAGAATAGCTGTTTGCTGCTTATTGATTTTCTATACATGTTTCCTCTGGCTGCCTCTCTCTCCGTCGCCCTTTTCAATTGTAAACTTAACACTCTCTCACTGATTAAATTTCCGACTCCCCCTCCCTGACTGCATCACTCCCAACATTTGCAAACTTAACACTCTCTGATTAAATACTATTACTGAAAAGCTACTCTATGGTGGGGAGAGCCTCCTCCTCATTTCTCTCTCCACTCTGACTCAATATCCCACCCAGCAACCCAGTGTCTCCATTACCGTAAGCACACATGATTAAATACCGGGCTCTCTAGCAGGATGACTACAACCTTAATGCCCCTCCCCGTCAATTCACCTGTTACACTACACCCATACTGAGACGATGAAGCAACATTACGAGGGCGCCTGTCCGTTCCACAGAAAGTATGAAGATTGAAAGGGTGCGCTAAATTATCCATTTGTAATTTCCATCTGCAGCCGCCGGCTATGGTATGTAGCCAAAGCCTTACTAAGTCTTTTAAATGTCACAGTGTGGTCATGGCGTACCAGCACAGAGACACTGCGAGTCTGACTGGAGCTTTAGGACAAATCAAATCAATCAGAATAAAACTGGCATCCATGAATACATGTCAGTGTGGCATGTATGTGTGTGTGTGTGTGTGTGTGTCTGCCTATAAAAGGTCGTGTACACAGAGAGAGACATGGATATTACATCACGTGCAAAATAATTCACTCCTGTCAAAGAGTTAACGAGGAAACTCCCCACCGCATTCATGAAGTGTCCAAACAGAGCCCCACTGTACACCTGTAGGCTGACAGTGGCAGCTTTATACTGTGTTCTTGATTCAGAAATCTCTATCGTATATGTATTTTTATCTGTAGATATTATCTACGATTTAACTTACAATGGTGTTCACTGTTCAAAATGTACCATTTACTTAAACAATACTGTTGAGTAAAGTTGTTCAAAATATTCTGCCTCAGTACGTACAGTATGCTTGTCACAATTCTTTACTACAACATTTGATGAAGTTTATTGCCAAAAGTGTTTATGTTAAGCGTTCAAAAAATAACGCACAATAGACATAATAGTCATACAGGAGGAGAGAGAAATATAAAGAAAACCACATTTAGGGTGGCAAATAAAAGCTGTCTTCATAATCTGTTGTTCATTGTATTAATGATATTATTAATTATTCACTCAAGTGTATAAAATGCCAGAAGATTGTGAAACAAAAGTCAATCACATAGTTCCAAAGGTGAAGCTAGGACCAGCGAATGTTTGGCTTCTTTCACGATAAATAACTCCAATAGGTCATCGATTATCAAAATTGTTGATTGTTCGATTAATCAATTAACTGACTCGTCATTTCAGCTTTAACTATGGCGTGTGCCTGTTTTTCTTCCATCTCAGTCACTGGGAATGTCAAGTCTTTTGCTAATGTTATTCATACATTTATTTTGGCAAGAATCACATTATAAACACTTTCCTGAACTGAATTGAGAACAAGTCAAGGAGAGAAAGACACAAATAAAGACAATAAGAGAGGACAGACAGAAAGAGAAAGATAGAAAGATAGCTAAACAGAGGGGACGATAGAGTGAGACAGAGAGAGGCACTGGACACATGGTACTTTGCTACGGCTCGTCTCTCAGCTTCTCCCGTTACAATCCTAGTGTCAACCCAATGCCAGGGATCAAGTTGCCCAAAACATTTTTAAAAATAAAATAGTTACAACCATTATCACAATGTGCTATATTGGGCCTTTTATGGCAACCGCACGGTATAACTCTTCTTTCAACACCTACTGGGATGCTGAGCTGTTGTGTGTTCTGCTTGTATGTTCCAAGCAAATAATGATGATATACCATGAGCCAAATGCTGGGGTACAACACGGTGCACTTATTCATGTTAAAAAGGCGTTTTTTGACTCTTAAGTGCAACATTTGAGATGCGTTTTACCTGCATGCGTTTCCAACTGGTTTCCAGTGTTTGGTTTCTGAGAGAACTGACTCAGGTTCATTCAACGCAACACATTTCAACTATATAACAAGAACATAGTAACACATCTGATTTTGTCCTCACTCTCACACCAACAGACAATTTTGACAAGGAAAATGATGTCAGCTTCTTTCTGCTATCAAACGAAGACATGAAAAACCCATAAAACACAATCTACTGTGGAGGAGAGTCATAATATCCCCATCACAGTAACAACATCAAAGCACAACATGTCTCGCGCATATCAAGTCAATGTTTTATGCAAACATTGTTTTAATATTTTATTTTTATATGTATATACCACGGTTTCCATAGGGTTTGAATCACATAGGATGATTTTTTCAGTACTTTCCAGCAGTATATATTCCTAATGATATAATTAATTCAATTAATACAACCTAGATCCAAATAAAATGATTAATTCATTTATGTTTTCTCTAAAACTGACATTTGCCCATTATGAGTCGGCGAGCTCCCTAGCTACAATAGCTAGCAGCGGGACAGTGCTTGCTATAGATCTGATGGTGCTGACTGAAACGCCACAAAAAAGGACTCCTGCAAAAATAATCCACTGTCACAACAATCCCACTTTCAGTTAATAGGTGTGGAACGTCTGTAAGGGAATAAATTGAAGACTTTTTAATAAGGCCTACAACAATCTCTCCCGAATATACGACCACCTGTTATCACGAGAGCAAAACTCCATACTTACTGTACGCTACGTGGTAACAACCAAACCATCTCTATAATTCCCAACTGAGCAACTCCATCCACTGAGGAAGGCCACGAGATGTGATTGAGAGCTTCGGAAACAAGTAAGTGGATCCTTGTGACTTTTTTTGTAAAGATGCTGTTTCCAAAGTCCAGTATGAACGTTCAAGCCCAATACGGATGTCTATGCCAAACATTTACTTTACAGCTTTTCAAATGTAAGAATGAGCTTTTATTCTATTTGAAATTTCATTGTAAATGTAATACTTTTTGGATTTGGACTATTCGTTGGACAAAAAAAAGAAATTTGATCACCATGAATAAAAACCCTTTCAGCCCTGCATAAATCACTCGGTTTGCATGTGTGTGTGTATTTCCACCAACCTTTAATCGGCTGCTTGACTGTCCCGTTCTCCCTCTTGATCTCGTTTATCACTTTGTGCTTCTTCTTCTCCTTCTCCCTCTCTCTGTCTTTCACCTTCTTCTTCTCCCTCTCCTCTCCGTCTCTCTCTTTTGCCTTGTCCTTTGTGGAGTGCTCTGTAGAAGCAGAGAGGAAGGTTTCAGGTCTCGGTGGTAGACACATATTAGCATTAGCGCCTGGATTTACTCACTCGCAAACGCACACACACACACACGTTACACTCCATTCACTTTGATTTTTCTCTCTAACCCCTCAACTGAACTCTTGCCAAATGCTTCACCTTGGCCATCACCCTCAACTATTCCGTAATCTTGTTGTCTTCCTCCAAAGAAATGTTTGGCTTTTCCTTCCCTGCTGCAACTAATTCATCTCTCCACCAAGCCTCTACTCTTATCTCTCGTTTCCAATGTAATTACCTTCCAATTCCCTCTAAGACTGCAGCCGTCACTCTGCAACTTCACTCATAACCTCAAAGCTACGTCACACTGAAATATCCTTCGCATTTTATCCCCCAAACTTATCCCTGTCCCACGTTCTGCCGCTACTAGCTTCAATATGCTCAGCTCTTAAAAGTCCTAAAATCCTCCCTTTTCTTTTTGACTCTTTTTATTTCCTCTTCCAGCACTTCTCCATCTGACAGACTCATTTGAGTGTTGGGGGAATATTATAGATCGAGGAATTGGAGTGCACTCTAATGTTGCATTCATTGCAAATCGCTCTGGATGAGAGCATCAGTTTAAAATGTAAATATCATACCAACACGCACACCTCTTCAGTTGTTGGAGTGCTTTCCGAAAGGCAAAGCATGTCCAAGTGTGGACGGGTGTAAATCCAAATCTCTTACCTCCAGCCGAGCCGAGAAAATTTCACCTTTCCTAAAATAGCTTTTATTTTATCAAATC
This sequence comes from Coreoperca whiteheadi, assembly GCA_011952105.1. Lineage (NCBI taxonomy): Eukaryota > Metazoa > Chordata > Actinopteri > Centrarchiformes > Sinipercidae > Coreoperca > Coreoperca whiteheadi. The sequence goes on from CM022484.1 coordinate 14,202,898, forward strand.
TTTTATACCTCTCCTCCTTTGATTCTTTATTTCCTTTCATTTCCCCATAGAGAAATGAAAGGAAAAAAAATCTCCTTTCCAAAAGAACTTTCTTCTTTGAACTCAGTCAGATCCATCTTTAAAAGGAAGCAGTGTTTTCAGACTGTTCACTCTCCTGTGGACGTGGGGAGTGGGAAAGTGAACACAGTGGGGTTGGACTCGCTGTTTGCGGGATCAAAGGAGAAAATGCTTTGAAAGTAAAAAGGCTTAAAGGAGCAGGAGGAGAATTAGAGGTACATCGATACACTCTTTTTAATGATTGTATTTAAATAAATACCATTTTCAGGTTTAGGTTTAGTGGGTCCTTTTTCTTTGTTACTTAACATGCAGGTAGTCATGCCCCTCATACCCTGTGGTTAATAGGAGGAATGCCAAGAATGTTAACAAACCATTTTAAGAACTCTGCTAAATAAATGCTGTAATGTTACCAGCCACTGTAAGCTGCCTGGTGGGAAAAAAAACTGCACGTTTCAAAACATCCATTTAGCTCCACAGGAACCAGCCTACACTCAGATCTACTGCCAGATTTATAAAAACATGTCAGGCCACACAAGAGCGGTAACATTCAGGAACTTTTTAGAGGCAATGGGAGATAAATTAGCCCAGGTGGCTGACCGGGCCTTAAATACACTGGAGAACATGCTGATTTGTCACAGCTTGAGTGAAGGGTCTTCCCCTTAAAATAAAGAGGAGACCATCCCATTGGCCTGAGGGTCACGAGTGCAAACTGGCCAGTAAATAAAATGTCAAACAATGTGGATTTTGTCATGGCAGCACAGCACAAAACTAGAGGTGTAAATGAATCATTAACTAATGGGATCCATGAAACTGAAACTTAGCAGTTTTTGTTTCCTTGTTTTGCTTTCTGACTTTCTTGCAGCAGTTGGTTTTGAAGAAAAACACAGCAGGTGGTTTTCGCTGTTTGGATGATCACAGGAGAGAAGAGACTTTGAAAGCTAGAGGGCCAGAGGAAGGCAGTTTGGAACTACTGCTACACCAATACACACTGCTGTGTATTTCCCCGACTCTAAAAGGTTATCCTTTTAGAGTCGGGGAGGAGAATCAGAAATTCAGAAAGTCAATGGGCTATCCACAGTTTGAGGTTTGTTTTTCAAAAGCTTCCTCCTATCACCTGTCCTTACAATTAACTTTATTAATTGAATGTATTACATTTAACTTTATTTTTTTTAAATTGTATTGCAATTGTTATATTGTTATGTAAAATTGTAACTGTTTAATTCTCTTTTAGGGTGACATCTGTCTAGGGACTGCAGGTGAAAAATAGCCTTTTGGCTAACTCTGGCATATTGGCAGAAATATTAATTAATATGCACTGTCCCTGTAATAAATAAATAAACAAACTTGTATTAAGCATAGTGTTTAACACTGTAGCCCGCCCAGGTTTTAATATGCGTTGGCAACCTCTGACGACCTGTTCAGGGTGTTCCGTGACTCTCGACATAATGCACGATAGGCTCCAGCCCCCCGTGACCCTGAGCAAACTGTTTTCTTTCTATCTCGGTACATCTTCCCATTAGGTTTTCTTGTGAATCTAATTAACAAACAGAATCATGCAAATTCTGTTTCCTAGTGCTTTGTGGAGGAATCGGAGGGCTTTAAAGATTAGGCAGAGGGAGCTCACCACTGTGAACATCGCAGCTTGAAGAGCAGTCCCATGTGAACAAAATGCGGAACACTAACAAGCTAATAATTTATGCAGAATATTGACTCACAGTGGCATGCTGTGGCAAACTCGGGTGAAAGAAAACAGGTAAAAGCCGCCCAGGCCTACGATGTGTGTGTGTGCACATTTAAAGGTTTGCAGGGTGAAAACAGTTATTTTCAAACCATACTGTAGTAAGACATATACCACCTCTACTATCTGTCTATCATCAGCAGCTCAGCAAACATTAAACTGAAGCTGACGGGGAAGGAAGGATGGAGCTGGCCAGCCAGACGACCAAAGCAGAAGATATTTTGAGATCTTTTTGGATCAGTGTTGTTGGACTCACTGTAAAACCACAGGTAAACCTGCCCACCAGGAAACTCCTGCTACTCCAGATGGTCAGTCCACCCCTGCTGGTGTGGAAAATCCATGCTTCACTTTTCAAGCTGATCTCAAAATAATTTAGCAATAAGGTTCATATGGTCTTTGTCATTCTATTGAAATGCTACTGCAAATGCAGAGTTAAGCGTCTTGTAATTTTTTGGACTGAACAAATGACCCAGCCGACAGTAACTTAATTGGATGCTGATTGCAGCTAAGCTTCATTTTCTCTTCCTTTTCCCCCTCATTTACACAGACGAGCAGTCCCAGACATTGTCAGGGATTCTGTCCGCGTGGTGCATACAACACACAAAAAAACCTAATTACTGCAAATTCAGACATTTACATGATCCACAATAACCCAACTTCCCCAAAAACCCCAGTTTACATTACTTTTATATAGGCCAATAATCAGAAAATAGATGGGTTCCAAATGGTGCTCACAACTCAAGTATTTTTATGAAAGCTCCTATTACTTATAATGCCAGTTAAACAGAGAAGGCTTGAAAGCTGCGAGCAAAAAAACAAACCACTAGCCATATTACGCTTTGTTTTGCATCAGCCTTAATCTGTGATTTATGTGGCACAGATTTAGGAGTTTTACATGACAAGCGCAATTACAACATTGGCTAGTATTTCAGCTTTTTTATTCAGCTATGATTTTTCTGAATTCAACCTAAATGTGAGTGGGGTAATCTTTAGGAGAACTGCATTCAGTTAGAATTGTAACATAAGACTGCATGTAAATACGCTGGGTGTTCACACAGTTGAATACTTGGATTCTGTGAGGATTAACCTGCCTGTGACCTTTGAGTTAAACAACAATTATTTTTCACAGCAGATCAGCCGGTCTAATGCAGTAATGTTTCCTTGTCTTGGCCCACTTGTTCACTGCACTTTGTTAGAATCATGGCTCTTATTTCACCACCAAATGTAACCAGGAGTCACTGCTCCCTGGCAGTTGCCTTCAGCCTCGCTAATATTTTTACTGCTACTCCCTTCCAGCAAGGTCGGAGCACAGTCGGCTACAGAGCAGCTGGCAGGACTCGCTCTCTGGCTCAAGGACTCTTTCAAGCACCGGGCCCCAAATTCGTGTGCTCCTGTTGAACAGCAGTCTGTCTAACCACTGGGCCAGTCTCCCACTCAACATATATTGGAAAAACACGGCCCAAATTGTGTTTCCTCCGTGTCACCTGAAGACCATGTCGACTGCAGCTGTGTCACAGAGTCATAAGTCATAACACGGACCGTTTTAGGAGGAAGGTGCAGCTCAGACCGGAGCAAATTAATCCATGAAACATTTTTCTCAGGATTAATGTACGATTTCCAGCAACACTCTGCTCCACATGCATACACTTCCCCATCTTCAAATTTGGTAGGACTGTGGAAGGAGTACTGTTAATTATAGCACGGCAGAAGTGGTTTTAAAAATGATTCGTCTGCATACAGCATTAACAGTTTTAAAATGAACATAATATACAAATCAAAATGTAATAAAACTATCCTAATTGGCTTTTAGTGTTATTATTGCTCAATAAATATGTATTAATTACTGAGTTACGACATGATTCAGTTAACATTATATTTAAAATTCCACGTTTACGTTCTGATTCTGTGTAATGATGACTAACACCAGCCTCTATCTGTTCTGTTCTAAAGCGTGCAAGCACACCCAACACAGCCTGTTTATAAGACTGTTTCTGATAGTGTGTTAGGGCTACAGGCCAACAACATGTCTCGCCCTGGTGTTCTCACCGACTGTAGTGGCTGTTCAGAGCATGTCATGACCTCTTAAACTACCCAAGTGGAAAAGGGTGACATCATGCATGCACCCACACACACGCATGTGTCCACACGGTACACTGCTAGTGTCTAAACACTCACACACAAATAACATTTACACGCATATGCACACATGCAGAGATTCTGAGACACAAAAACAAACAACATACAGAAAATAAAAGAAGACAAGGGGTCTTCTAATGAGATGGTCCACTAATGAGATGATGATGAAACAGAAATTAGTGGCTTCAGCATTGTGACCCAATCAGTAAATTGAATATAATTATTCCTTCCCAGGAACTAACAAAATTAATCTGTCTTATAAAATAATGTGATATCCTCTTAAACATATTTGTAATTTTATTAATGACCTGATGTCAATTATGTCTATGATGTAAGTTGCAGCATTACTTTATTTTCTAATGTAAATAAATAAAGACATTTAGCCTTTTATGTAATGCATAAACATTTAGCTTACACACACACACATATATATGATATAAAGCATTTATGTTGCCTGTATTTATATTCAGACCATAAATATGTTTAGATATAACACCTTTGTAGTAACACGGTGAAGGTATTAGACTAGGCAATGTATTGACGGGTATCATCGATATTGTAAAATGGTTATTAATAAATGGTTATTGTTTAATATTTTTAAATGATTAAATGTCGTCTTTTCTGTTCTTGAAGGGTGCATTACCGCAAACTGTCATTTTCACAATGTACTCAACTGACTCCTTCTACCCCAGTGAAATGATTCAGTGTTTCCCCTCTCACCCACCTAGAATGACACGCAACAACACTCAAACGAAGCTACATGTGGTGAGTCAAGAATGTAGTAATACTTGCTATCCTCAGTATGGTCCAGGTGTAATTCCTTCAGTGTAATAATAAAGGTTTAAGTGGTAAAACAAGTTAATGGGGTGGGGGTGGAATGAATCTCACATGCTCTGCCTGTACAACTGTAGAATATGGAGTAACAACAAGCTGTGGAGCTCTGTGTCCGTTTCCCACACAGCCTGGGGTGACAGAGGGGGGCGTGGTGCTCTACCAAAACAACACTCACCCTATAATGGCGGGCGGCTGTCATATTGTTATGACAGCAGCGTGTAGTTTTAATTCACCGCTCCAAAGGAAATTTAAATCAATCATGCGCACTGATGTTACAGAATAATTTATTACCTCAAACGTTAAACTGACACGACAGAGATTAGAGCTTGTTTATGCCGTTTTACAACATCGTCTTAGTTCGGCTCTATTTCATTAAAACGTGTATGAATAAAACAGGTTATACTTTGACAATACGACGTAACTACGTAACAGTTCCGCAGCAGCTAGACAGCAGCTGGTTACAATGTAACGGCCAGGTCGCGCGACTACTGCCCTGGAACGCTGTTGTGTAGCTCGAGGGTTCACGAGCGGGTGAACAAACGACGAAAGCTGGCAGCCATAGCCGGACTAAACTGGGCTTCATAGCCACTCAACTCGATGTAAATCTCCTTTATAACGTCCAATTAGAAATAAGAGTGGCCCTTGAGTAATCTGCGGGTTCATATACAACGTTTAGGAGTGCCTTTTGAGAAGTAGCTAGTCCGAAACCGGGACTGTCCAGACAAATTAGGAGGCAGCCAACCGCACACTCCGGGCCACTTGTTCATATCCCGACAGGCTGAATCTACGACGAGCCGAGTAACTATAAAAGGACAGATACGCCTACGTATAATAAACACAACTCAAACTTTATGAATTCGCTTCAAGTAAAATTTAACGATAGAAAATACTCTATGATGGCCTACCTTTGGGTGGCAACATGACCTCCCCATTTTCTCTCTTCACTGCAGAAGTGTTATTAAATCTGCTGATATCGTTGTTGTTGTTGTTGTTACTAACATCACTCCCGGGTCCGGAGGTCACCAACAGTTTATGTTTATTTTTCTCTTCGCCTCCTTTCCCCTTCTCCCTCTCGTTCTCCCGCTGTTTATTTTTATTCGGTTTCTTGGGCTTGCATGAGGAAGGCGCTTTGTGGAGGAAGAAATCGCTCTGTTTGAAGACTTTGTGTGTGTTTGTCGGCGGTTGGGATCCACCGGTAGCAGGCACCGGAGGGTTGTTGCTGCTCGTCTTATTAACCGGGGTGAAGCCCCACAAACCCGCGCTGCTGCCATAACTCTGCTGCTTCGTGAGCTGCTGGAGTTTCTCTTTGCCGCTACCGTTGCCTCCCACTCCTCCTTCCCTGCTGAGTTTCTTGGCTTTAACGCTCCTCTCCTCGACTCGGACCTTCTTGGGCGGCGGCGGGTTGAAATCCCGGGAAGACTGAGAGCGGTTTTCGGGGGCTCCTATCGCCTCGGTCGTCTTGACGAGCGGGCTTTTTGCGGAGGCGACCGCCTGGGCTACCGCAGTAGTAGCAGCAGAAGCTCCGGCGAGCTGAACGGAGCCCAGCGAGTCAGCCATCTTGAGGCTTCTCTCTCTGTTTACTCTCTTCCCCCAACGGCCGCCGCTGCTGTTTTTTTGCGCGACGTGCAAGCAGGCAGTGAAGAGGCGGAGCAGAAGTGTGATTGACAGGCATGCAGGGAGGGGGCGGGATTAGGGCTTGACTGACACGTAGAGAGGGCAATCTAGAGGCGGGGCTTAGCTGCTGTGCATGTACTGTTGATGTATTTTGTGAAAATAACACTGAGGAGCAAGACTTGTGGTCACAGAACAGTTCTGGTTGACATTATTGATTAAGAATCATTCATTAATCACTCATTAATCTAACCCAGTACAGACTCTGCCTTAATTAGCACTGCAACTAAAGGTTATGTTCATTATCCATTAGTGTCAATTATTATTTTGATTAATTGATACAGTTTTTCGTCTACAAAATGTCAAAGAATTGTCAAAAATGTCTGTCGCACGCTCCCATATCCCAGGGTGATGCCTTCAAATAGCTTGTTTTGACTGACCAACAGTCAAAAACCCAAAGAAATGTCATCTGTAATGATATAACATAATGATTTGTAAACCCTTACATTTGAAATCAGAGAATGTTTAGCATTTTTGCTTGGCAAAGGAATATGAAATAGTGAATGTTCTGTCTACTAATCAATTAATAGACTGATCATTTCAGCACTATCCTTAAATACATTACAATCATTTTTCAAGCAAAAATTCCAGGATTTCCCTTTTCTCTAGCTCCTAAATTGTGAGGATTTGACGTGTTTCTTTGTCCTCTATGATTATACATTTTATGTATTTGAGCATTGGACTGTATGTCCGACATCACCTCGGGCTTAAGGACATTGTGACAGACCTTTTTCACTGTTTCCTGACACATAGACCAAACGATTTTGAGATATAGAAGACAAATCAGTGTTTTGTGTTTCACCACCTATCATAAATCAAAATGTAAGCCAGTTTTACTCGAACACTGCTGATTGGCAGCATCATAAGACACCCACACTGATAGTGGTTTCTATCTATTACAAAATAGTGCCAAACTATTTCGTTTTTATTTGGCGTAGTTTTCTGGATTTGAGACTTGACTTGAGACTGTGCAGTCAAGAGAGTGCCTGCAGTGCTTCAGTTAAGGTTGAAAATGATCTTGAAGTACATTGACCCCACAATGTTTAATCTTCTGTGGCGTTTCCTCTCCAGAGCACACCCCTAAAAGACAGCACACTGCCCACAACTGGCTGACAGAACATGAAGAGAGAAGTGTGGTGTTTGTCTGAGACTCTTTCTTTATCTTCCTGGCCTGGAGTACGTCTTCCATCATTTCAGTGATATGCTCTGCCATGTGGTCATCTGGAAAATACAGTGTCTTAAGACAGTGAGACTTAAGTTGTGCATCAGAGGAGAGATAGTGGGTTCTCCTCCACCACCAGTGCTGGGCCACATGTCTGTAGTTGCACCAAACCATACACCCTCTGCCAGCTGTTTCTCCACACCCACTCATACCTGCTTGTACTGTACATGCTTGGGATTCTGTTTGTGGAGAAGCAGGTTCTTGTTGAGCACATCATTATAGAGTGCCAGCGCTGTTTACACTTTGATTTATTGAGATGAAAACATGTTCTTCACCCAGACTGATTGGCGGAGCTCTCAGTACGTGGCCCGTCAGTGTGCGACAGCCAAGCGTGAGCACTAAACATGATAAGCGGCTGCCCAAGGTGAGCTATAAAGTTACAACTGACCATAAACATCGTGACAAGATTATTGTGTGATGCAAACCAGAAGTGGAAACCTGATGTCTGTGTGTGTACAAACAAGAGAAGAACATGTGAAGTAAGCAAGTCAAATTCTTCCAGCATCTACTGTATGTGACTAATTTACCTAAAAATAATCTGGTCGAATGCATTATACTGTATATTCTAAGCTTTTAAACGGAACTGACACAGTTTTCAATGTCTTCAGATGGCAGAGCAGCCTGCTGCTAATGCTCACATACACTGAACGGATATATTTATAAGCTATTACGTAACATGTTAAACTGCTCCATTGGGAAAACTGAGGTGACCTAGTTAAGATAGCAACCTGAACACACACACACACACACACACAGAGAATTCATGTTTTGTTACTGTGGGTGTAAGTGTGTTTGTTTCTCAACAGTGTTAAACCAAGGAAACACTTAAGTCAGAAAGAGACAAGGAGTGAAATAAATGTGAGGAAGTTAGAAACTGCAGGAGGAGTGAGACGCCTGTGTAATGAATGTACCTTATCTGTCCTTATGATGCAATATATGTATTTTTAGTGGCTGTAATGTGTGTGAACTATAATTCATTACTATGACTATTTTAGCCGCCTGATGAATTCTGACAGGAGTTTACACTCAAATCTTTATAGCGCTTCATTTGCAAAGTTACTTCCCTGCATGCCTTCCATTTATTTTTTTTTTTAATACGTTTTTGTATCAGACTCCACAGAATAAAACGGATGAAGGATAATTTGTGCTGGAAGTGCAGAACGGAAGTGGGAACTTGCCTACATTACATATAAAGTACAGTTATTGGACCATTTCGGGTCGAAGATACGGACGTCTGGGGTGGATGGTTTAGTTAATCTGTCTCTTTGACACCTGATTTAGGTTTATTAGGGGACAGATCTCAGATGCCAAACATATTGAAATGTGTAGTTTTTATTGTTGGTATGATTACAGCCATATGAGGCAGTGGGAAATAGCTAAAGCACCAGATTTGAAAGATTTGGTAGATGCAATAGTAGATTTCAAGAATCAAGCATTTAATTCACAATATGTGCCGTGAAATACTAGAGGGTGAGCTAACAGGTTGGTGTGCAATAATAATTTGAATAGAGATAGTGTTACATGTGCAGTAGATTAAAAGAAAGTTACAAGGATGATCCTGGGGCCTTTTTTGGACATATATTAAATAAATCAATCATAGCAAAAATTCTCCTGTTAATGTGACACGTTTTGATCTTATTTTTCAGTTGACGGGGTGTCTCACCTCTGTATGTGCTACTTATTTTTGTTTTGTAGATCCTATTGTTGTTAACAGGTGCTTTTATCAATAACTGGAACCAAAGAGGACACCACAGACGAAGCTGCCTAAACCACCTCTGCCCAACAGTTACACATTAATTACTTAATTGTGATGCACTGTATAATTAATCTGAAATGAGCATTGGCTACATGTGAGCAGAAGCAAGTAATCACAGTATGTCTTCCCACCTGCTGTGCCTCTATATGTGTGTAAAGAGAATACAAATGTGAAACCCTCAAGGTCTCGGTGTAAGACAGTGTTTATACCACCTGTGGTGATTAATTAATCGCCATATTAGTGTGTGTGTGGGTGCATACATTAGTCTCGGCAGATCTTCCAGGTGTGAAAGAGGATCTCCTGCTGTGACCCACTCACACACACACACTCACACACACAACAATGATTGACATTATCATATTATATGTGCAGATCTATCAGCCAGTAGGAGAGCGATTAAATTATTTTATTACTTGTGGCTTCAGAGACAAGTCAGAGGGATTTATTAACCACTTAATGGCTCCATAACATAAATAAAAGCTGTCTGTATGTACACACACACACACACACACACACACACACACTCCAACAACCTGCGCATACGTTTTTGTTACATCGTCTCACACGAATAAAAACAAAGAGGCGTGTCTTTTCTTAATGTTCATTTTTACTGATTGATTTCTGCAACATACAAACATTTTGGGCATGTGTGAGTGTGTGTGTGTGTGTTTATGTGTGAGGGGACGGGCACGGAGGGTGGAGGAGGTGGTGGGGGGAGCTGAATGAGAGTCCCACAGGAGGCAATGAGCAAGCAGCAGCGAATCACATCGCTCACGCCGCTAGTGATGACTGGGCGAGAGGGGAAAAGGGGCGGGCAGGCTCTCACTTAAAGGCACAGGTGGGCTCTTTTCTGAGATCGAGGCTAGGTGTGCATGTGAAGGGGTCAGGTATGTAGATGGGTATGTGCTGGATAAGCAGAAAGAAATGGAGGATTGGAAAAACAAAAGAGACTTTTAGACTTTAGTACACACATATTCGCCAGTTTTTGTTACTTTGAACCACCAACAAGTTAGGGATGCTTTTCTAAAGTGGCACCACAGACGTGTTGAAAATGACAGCCTTTTAAAAACGAAAAAGGCAGAGACGAGGGAGCGAGGGTGAGAACAGAAAAAACAGCAGGAGAAGTCTGAAGGAGGCAAAAGAAGAGGAAAATAATGAGACGCTCCTTGTGCAGAGCAGGAGAACCATCTCTGCTGCATGTTTTACGTTAAAAGAGCAAGCTGAGAGACGGAAACAACGGGTGAAAAATGAAATACAGGTGGAGAGAGTATGTGAGGAGAGAAGTGGGGGTTCGGGTGGGGAGCAGTGGACTTGTGATACAACAAACAACCGCATATACAAAAATAACTTTTAAAATACCATTTACAAAAAACGACCATCATTATTATTATTATCATCATCATTAATAATATTATTACAATCTTATTCGAAGCCCCTTGTGGCTATCTGAAAGGAGGCTTGCTCAATGCTTCTCCTCTGCCAACCAACTAAAACAAAAATTCTATCTTTTTAAGCATATAATTCCTACAAATAAAAAATAAAACAAACCCTGAAATATTTGCCAGAAGCAAAAACAAAAAAGGGCAGCAGAATAATTTACAGTTTGAAGGGAAACACTGCGTAGGGGAGGAATTTGTCGTCGTCATCATCATCATGCACTGACTTTCTTACATCTTCTGTTAATAAGAATATTTAAGAGATAACAAAAAAATCTGAAATATTATATACTTAAACTGTCCCGTACAGTTCTTTCTCTTTATAAAACAATGCATATACTGTGTAGTTATGGTAGCCAATGAAGGAGAAGTTAGCAGAGAACAATACAAATCAAAATAGAAAACAGTAGTCCTGGGTCCCTAGCTGCTGTTGTCTTATTGGATCTTTGTATCACACACTCCTTCCATACAAATCCTATTTGTAGAGAAGGAGTTATTTTGGAAAGCCGGGCTATATATTAATCTGTCAAGTCCCGTGAGAGTTTCAGGTGATGTGTAACATTCCTACTCCGAAACACTGAGGTTTATTGTGAGTAAACTGGCTGCTAAAATAAAAAAATGACTCGCGTGGCCGTTCATCTCAGGGCCCTACCAACAGGAGGAGGAGAATGAGAACAGAAAAGCAAAGGTTCAACAACAGAAAGATAATACAGGACAGTGCAGAGGAAAAAAGAAATCAAACGGCAAAATTGAGTCCCAAGTAAAGACCAAGAGAAGCCAAATACACACAGAGAGAAATGAACTGAAGAGAGAAGCCAGATTAAGGACGACTGTCATTGGCGGTCTTCTCTGAGAGGCAGACTAAGGCAGGCTCATGGTCCCAGCAGTGAGAGCCAGAGTCACAGAGCTGATGAGTTTGGCCATTACCGATGTGTTTTAAGGTCATTTTAACTCTGTCGTGTCTGTAAATAGCAGAATGTTTGAGCATACAGTTGGGAATATCGCTTTAGAAAGCTGTATCGCTTTTTATTGTGAAAAATACTTGAGAAGGGAACATCACTCTTTGGTTTAACATTTTGCAAATCGTAGACGCATGCAACAACTCGAGATAGCTTTGCTTTAAAGGGCCTTAAACCAAAAAAGGGTGGGAACCACTGTTTTAAGTAACCACCTCCCATCCTTATTTGTGCCCTATGGGAGCAACACAGCAGCGACATGATCAGATTGTTTTCAGTCAATCAACAAAAGCCTCTTACGACTGCTTACACTGTCTCACCATATTATATCACGTTTTACTCAACTCCTTAGTTTAAATTTTCAGTATCTCTGCATTCAGCTTCAACATGATAATTAATGTCCACTGCCACAGAATAAGCAGGCGTTTAAAGGAATATTTTGACATTTTGTGAAGGACGCTTGTTTGCTTCTTGCTGAGAGTTAGATGGGAAATCTGATACCGCTCTCGTGTCTATACGGTAAATGTGAAGAAACAGCTAGAAGCTGGTTAGCTTAGATTAGCATAAAGACCAAAAACAGGGGGGAAGAGCTAGCCCAGCTCGGTTCAAAGGTAATTAAGTCTGCCACCTAACCACACCGCTGCAACTTACTAATTTACACTTTTACACTTCCTGAGGTTTCTAGCTTTTTTTTGCCTGTTAAAAGGAATCGAGGGTGTCGTATGTTACAGATTGTAAAGCCCTTTGAGGCAAATTGTGATATTGGGCTATATAAATAAAACTGAACTGAAAAATTGAACTTTAATTCTCATTTGTTTAATCAGTGTGAAAACCGATGTGTCAAAACAATGATTTGAGGTGGGGTTGTGTGCTGAGCTTTTTCTTGAGGAAGTCACTGCTCCACGCCAAGAAATAGTCCGGCCCCTAACCCACCGTGTCGTTTTTAACTTTGTTTTTGTGCAAATTAGACAAATGAGATACAACATGTTTAATTAATGCGCTTTAGAGGTGCTGGCAGGTGGATTTTGTTACCTTTGGACAGAGCCAGGCTAGCTGTTTCCAGTCTTTATGCTAAGCTAAGCAGCTCCATATTTACCGCACAGACATGAGAGTGGTATAGAACTTCTCATTTAACTCTGGGCAGGAAAGTGAATAAGCTTTATTTTCCAAAATGGCAAACAATTCCTTTAATAGTCACAGAGCAGGACTCTGGAGCCAACATGGCTGCTACTGACCACTGCAATGACCAAACTATGTCAATCTATGACTCTGGTAAACAGGGAGGTCAGCATAGAAATATAGGGAACTCGAGCTGACATTACTGCAGCTAACACAGGAATAAACGGAGGTGAGAAACAGGTGAAGGTTGGTAACAGTCAGCTCGAGTGCTTCTGTTTCTATGCTGATCCTTCGTAATGTAGCACCAGCACACAGAAAGAGGGAGAGAGAGAGAGAGCACCCTGGCAACCTGTACATACCCAACAGAAAAGGTTGCATCATGGGTAGCAGATTATCTAGGTTCGCTTTGAAGATTGTTGTTCATTCAGCGGGAGGAAGCGGACACCTTCGGGGAGATCAGTTAAACCTCAGGAATCAGCTTCCCACAGTAGCTTTTCTGATTAAAGATAATTCCTGATTTATGATGAAAAAAACTTACTTTTTCTGTCATTTGACGTGAAAGAAAATGTTCCCCCTGTTAATTTATGGAGAACCCTCTTCACTTAGCCTTTCCATGATGTGTCCACAGCTCACAGAGTAAAACAAGACCCCTTCTCCATCTACTCCCAAACAGGTGGAAAATACAGGAATTATCCTTTAACCATTAACAGGAAAATAACCAGACTGATCCCATGTCAGCGTCAAGAGAAGTCAACACCTCTAACATCAGCAAGCTGAACAGGAAAACGTGGGCTTTGTTCTAAAATGGACAAGCCACTTGACCAGTAAGTGTTCTTCTGCTTTGCACAGCGGCACTTTGAAGGAAGGGCTGAGGAGGAGGAAGAGGAGGACGAGGAAGAGCTCAAACTAGAGAAGGTGTTGGCACAGAGTTACACAGAAGGTGTTTCTATGTAAAATTGTGCTGTCTGTCTGTGTAGCATCTATCAACTTGGTTTTTGCACCAGCCAGGTGAGATCGGTAGAGTCCATCTCCTGACAAGGGAGGACACTGTTGGTGGACGGGGGCAGATGGATCATTCCATCATGTCCACTTCAGGGGGGGTTCCCGAGGGCCTTTGGGCTGAATGCAGCGGCTACCGAACCCTGACAGGAGAGGCAAAAATAAATAAATTCTTAGCTGGGTTTGTTTTGCTTTAAACGCAATAAAAACACATCCAGAAATTTCTCCCCCACCCCGGAGGAAAATATGCCTTCTATTCTTGCCTGGTCTCAAAACCATCAAGCATTTTCTGCACATGCAGCACAAAGCTAGGCTTCCAGTGCCACACATCAAAAACAGGATGACATTAATAGAAACCATGTTTGTCAGCAAAGTTTTCTGCACAGAGACTAAAAAAATCATTACTTGTGCAAATAATGTGTGTGCTACTTCAGAGGGTTGACTAGTGGAAACATGAACAAGGACAGCGTCCAGTCGTGGTGGTGGTGGTGGGGGGGATGTAAATTCACTGACAGGACATGGAAAAGAGGAGACTTACCCACCCAGGTCTGCCTTGCTGACTGTTGCCGTGGTGCCAGCAGATGCAGGGTTAGCTGGAGATGTCTTCTTAACACACTCCGAAACAACTACACACAGGCAAACACACGCGCATATTAATTGTGTGAATATCAGAGGTGGTATGATAGTTTTAGTGATGTAGGATCTATTTAAACCACGTTAGTTTTACTGAGGGAGGTCCTGCATTTGTTACCATTAACCTTTTAACTTCAATCTACTTTATACTGAAAATACTAGATCAAACAAGGTTTCTACTCACATGTCATTTAATAATTAGGTTTGACCTGATATTTATGTCTTAATATGGTACATGTTTGGCAGCTGGCTGATTTAGCACATGTAGGCCCAACACCTTTAGCCTCAAACACACAGAACACCACATTACAGGAATATATATAATCATGTGTGTGAAATGTTACAGCAACTGATAAAACATTTTGTCTGCCAAGAAACGTGCATGTTCATAGTTCATGACATTTAAAGGCTGGCTATCAGCGGGAACTTAAATGAAACCACAGCCTTTTTACTCTTTATGAATGCTCCTATAGAGTTACATTCATAGCTAGTAAAAAAATCATTACAGAATTCAAGTCAAACAGTTATTTCCTTTCAATTATTCAGTCTCTGTCACACACGCACTGAGAACTACTGAAGCAATAAATTGGCAGTAACCATCATCACTCAGTCCTCATAGCGCGGATAAGTATACGCACACATTTTTCATTTCACCTCTCTATAGACATGTTTTATCTTTTCCCCTTTTCTCTCTCTTTCTGTATCTCTTTCTTTCTCGTTATTACTCGCTCTCTCAGCTGCCCTTTTGACAAATGTTGTCAGTCTTATCGTGCGCAGGCTGATTTGTAAAACACTGAAGGTCGGGTTTCCTGCTCGGCTGACTAACCGCGGTGAACGCCCATAAACACGGACACACGAGGACAAACATACAGAGGCTCCTCTGCACAGGGCAGCACACGGATGGACAGACAGGAACAGGCCGTCACCATGTGTGTGTTCATACCTTTATGCGACCCGCTGCATTCAGCTGAGGCTGACGTTTTCGCCTCCAGAGGGTCTGACAGACAGAGAGCAACAGAAGTGTGAGAACGACAAGTGAAGAAAAGCTTCAGACATATAAGACATTAAAGCACAAATCCACTCACATTCCCACACATTCATACACTTTATGCTCCTTTCAAACTCACTATGCTTCACAGTATCGTTCCATTTTACTTCCTCATTCAGTCTCCTCCACTAAACCAAGCTTTCCTCCATACTTCAGCCTCACAGTGGGGAGAAAAACCCCCACTTGGGGCAAAAGGTGCACTAAGGCCTTATGCTCACCTGTATTTAGATTGAGCCGGTGCACACAAGTGAGAGCTAGGATCCTTCTTTGATCATAAACAGCACATGATGACAATGAGGAGACAGGTTAAGAAATGACATTAAATCCTCAAGACACTGTTCTTACTTCGTACTGTGTCGCTGTACCCTTAATGGACCCGATCTATATGCATCTATTTCTAAACCAATACAAAAACAAACTATTGCTGCTCCACACTTCCTCTATACAGAATGCATTAAATACTAAACTTTTTGGTATACTGTTTTTGCAGTTAGTATACAAGAAATCAACATACTAATGATAGAATATATGCAATACTTGATGTCGAACTGCGACTTTAGAATCTCACTGCCAATGACAAGACAGCAAAATGATTTTCCAAAAATGTGATAGTTTCTGGAGCTGCTTCACCTCCAATGGTAGTTAGTGTTTATTTTGGCAGCTCCTCAATTTCCTGTGTGCATTTCACTGTGGGAGAATAGTGTCCATTAACAGCAGATTCTAAAATTCTTTATTTAGTCAGTTTCCAGTGTGAATTAGTATGTAGCATGGATTGGGACACAGCCTGTGACTGATCATATCCACTGAAGGTCTTAAATACTGCCCATGGTGCCCCCTAGTGTTATAAAATTGATAACTCCTCTCGCAAATGAAATGACACAACAGTGAAAATGGTTTAACTCCTTTTCATCTCATGACAGCACTAATGTGGTTGAATATTTGAGTGCTCTCCTCTTCTAATATCAGAGCACTACACAGGAAAAAAGAAAACAGCAAATGGCAACAGGGTGGCTGAGTTATTTTAAAAACCATCCTGTTACCTGCCGGCCTGACACCTGCAATGCGTGTGTGTCCATCTGTCCGTTTGAAGTGCATGGATGAGGGAGACTGGGGCCCTACCTGTTCATACATTGTAAGATTCCAGATAAAAACGGGCAGACTGTAGCAAACAACCACTGCCGATGGTGTCAATCGCACTACTACGCATTAGTAGTGCGCATTACCCATTGCTCATATTCATTGATCCATCCACCTTCTTGACCAGCCATAAAAAACCCCACCAGACTTGGAGGTGACCCAGTGAATCCACAGCACTGGAAACACACCTGTGAATCTTGACCAATGCAAACGCACCTGTGGCCAGTATGAAGGACTCAGGGGTTCTCGCAGGGAGGGGGGGAGGGGAGTCATCGCTGTCCCAGCAGTCTGGGTTAAAAAGGTCAGAGGTCAAATGAGAAGCAATGTTAATAACTGGCCGAGAAGAAAGACAAGCGATCGGCAGTCAAATGTAAGCGAGTCAGAGAAAAGCTCAAGTGCTGAAACTCATAACAAGTGTTTCCTTCTCCAAAGACAGCGGCACATTATGTACACAGGGATACAAAACTGCTTTATTACAAAAGGAAGCTCTGATGTCAGTAACTCTGTTTAGTCAGCTTGAAAGGCAAATTTAAAACAGACAGGCAATATGGACAGACTGTTTTATCTCGATTACCAATATACTGTTATTTAAAATGACTTTATAGTTGGATGCATTTGATGGGATTTGTTTCTAGAGCTGCACCTATACTGTATCTACAGTCCCAAGCATCTCATTAAGACTAGTCAATGCAAAGTACTGATTTGGGTGTTTATTAAATGTTATTTATAACTGTGCCAGTAGTAAATAATGGGGGGGAAAAAATCACACTATCAACAATACTATCAACATAATTCATGTTTATTTATTTATGTCTTATT
This sequence comes from Coreoperca whiteheadi, assembly GCA_011952105.1. Lineage (NCBI taxonomy): Eukaryota > Metazoa > Chordata > Actinopteri > Centrarchiformes > Sinipercidae > Coreoperca > Coreoperca whiteheadi. The sequence goes on from CM022484.1 coordinate 14,220,459, forward strand.
GCTCAATAACATTTATTTGTTTGTTGCATTCTTCTTCTTATTATTTGTATTGTTGTCATTTCAAACAAATCACACACACACACAAAACTAAATTATGTTATGTTTATTTTTTCTTTCTATGGCTAATTTGTGCAGTTTTAACCAACTACAAAATTTAGATCTGCTGTTAAGTTTAAAAAGCAGACTTGTTAAATATTACATACGCCTTGTTATTCATTAACAATGTTCTGAATCATATCATAACTTAATGTCAGTATTCATTGCTTTGGAAATACTGTGTCTGAATATAGTCATGCCAATCAAGCCCTTTGAATCAGAATTTTAAAAGATGCACTCATGCATAAGGCTTGACAGTCTTGATTGTGGGTTAATACACATACAGTTACCGGCCTGGCAGATTGAGCTGCAGCTCAAATCATTGACATGCTCCAGCTATTTCCTTAGCTTCTCCTGATCTTATCAGTTTCAGATTGAGCATTATTTAGCAATATCCGTCTCTGAGGACAATATTGTCTTTCTATGTTGCTGTGGAAAATTGCCCTTGGGTTATTACCATTATGATTAGCTCCTGCTGCATAGAAGAGGGAAGCAATGCAAGTGGACGTATAGTCAGGAAAATTCTCAGGATGATTCTTGTTTTGAGTTCCAGCTGGCTCCACTCTGGTATCTCAGCCCAACACAACACTGAGACCAGAATCTTTATGGGGCCAGACAATAATAACTTCTGGTTCTCCTTGATAAAAGCTACATTTAATCCACTACTTTTCAACAAAAACTAAACATTATAACCTTCATAAAGGTAAGCTTTATTGCAGGACTGTTGTATTAGACTGCATTGGCTTTTGGTTAGCTGAAGCCAACATAATAAACTGGAAACTGAGTGGACATCAACCTCGACTGACTTGGCTTTATCTTATCACTGTGTCTTATTCATTGGTTTTAACCAACGAAATCATATTGCTAAAAACCCAACCACCCTTTTCTACCCCGATGGCTACCCCCTTTTTATAAAAGCTATTTTAATTCCATGTCTAAAGAAGTCCATTGTGAATTATTTATTCGAAGCCCAGTGTTCTTCCTACTGCAAACAGCCTAGATCAGTGTAACATTAGTCTTAATGAAGGCCGGAGTTAGATCCTAGTCAATCGAGCATTGCAACAGTTTCAGGAAAACATTAGGTGATTGTACAGAAGGTTCATGTCACCATACGTGACGAGGGCAGGAGCCACTAAAGACAACATGATAGTGTTGTTCCTGATTTAACGAAAGTGCAGTTAACAATACGGTTACAAACTCCAGCTTCAAAGACAACGATAATAGAATAAAGAAAGATTTTATAAGGCTGTTAATCACTTATGGTCAGTGCTGCTGCCACGACAGAGGAAATCTAGATTCACCTGCTTTTGTTGTGATGATGTTTGTGTTTCAATTAAGAGAAATTGAACTTGCGTAACAAGTTTCACCAATATGACAACAGTGGAATTACTAGCAAGTTAATGGGTTCAGCTACTAATAATAATTGAATACTTATTATTAAAACATCAACTACACTTATATCAGAGCGTACCATTTAACTGACATTTTCTATTTTATTGTTGTATTCATTTTAGATTCTTTTAAATTTGTATAACATTTGCAGATAGGAGAGGGAGAACTTTATTCATCCCGAAAGTTTAATCTCCTAACTTTGTATATTTGTAATGTTTTACATATTTTATTCAAAACTTTACCTCGGACTTTGCATGCATTGGTTTCCCACTTTCTAAATGTTTATATTTCTTCTGTCTCATTAGTTTGCCACTGACTGGTAAAGGATTTTGTTTGACTCATTGATAATGCAACCTGCAAAACAAGCAGCCACCGGCTTCCTCTTGACCAGCCACAAAGCAGCAATTTGCTGAATGCAACTCATTAACAAGCAGTGAGTAATTAGATTATTGCAACCAAACAAACACACAGCAGCCATCAGCGTTTCATAACCGATTACAAAGTGCTACCACAGCCCAAACACATTCAGAAAGCCAAGCAGGCCAAAAGGCAAAACAGTCCACTTCAGGACTGGTAGGCAAATATTCCTGCATTTGGTTTTAAATATTGGAAATACCTCAGGGGTGCATAACGTATGAAGACAGACATTTAAATGGATACCATAACATTTGAATTTCATTTGATTATTTAACAGAAACGTATTACTAAAACAACTTTAAAGTGTGTCGTGTGGCTGTTTGTGCTCCTTAGTATAGAGGAGGATCAATAACAACCCCATGTCAATGTAACTTTTAACACGCTACTTTCTCTGTGGTTCCTGAAGCAGTTTGTCCACCACCGAGCACTCACAAGTTGATTTTTTACAACCTTTTGTAAAATGTCGCTCAGTATGTATCTTGGTTACATGAATCCAAAGTATCCGTATCAGAATTGTTGTCTTAATTTTGAAAATAAAAATAAAAATCACTATCCGCTGAAGTATCTTTACCTGAACTCCCAAATATCAACATACGTATTGGCCTAAAAAAAACAGTATAAACTATTTCTTTTTATCTATATATAGATATCTTCCAGTTCCAGGAGACTCTATTTATTAGAACATATACTAGTTTTTATTTGAAGCACTTTAACTGCTGGCAAATTGATTTCCATCATGCACCCTCACAGTTAAATCCAAATACTTAAAAATGCAGTAAAGTCTTAATTTCATCAAGCTTTGAACCCATTCGAGATCAAAACCGTTCCAAGCCAAAGTCCAGTTCAAACCATTCCACATTCCATGTCAGCTCCAATCACAGCAATAATCAGATTTCAGAATCTCATGATTTTGAAATCAACACAGAAGAAGGAGCGATCTCAGGACCGAGAAGATTAAAACCACATCTCATCGTTTGCAGTCTGGACAGTGAGGCCATACCGATGCAAAAAACAGCAAACCGTGTGAAACTGCTCTGTTCAACCCAACGTGCACAGAGTTGGCGAATGTGTACTTATCAGTATCATGCAGTGTTGATCCTTCACCATCCACCATGCAACCCACAGTGCACACACACACACACACAACTGCACCAAAACAAAAACAGAATTTCTTTCGTTCACTCTCCTGTTCGCAAATTCTCTCACTTAGAAAAACACACACAAGCTGAAAAAAAAAAAGTAGAGTTGTTTTGACAGAAGTTTGCCTGTTAACATTTGCAGCATTCCTTGCAAACCAACCAATTAGTCATACAGCCATGCTTCATATGAGACTGACTGGAACTCTCTCACTCTGTTTCTCTGTCTTTCTCACACTGTTTGTTTCTTCTTCGTGTTCTTTCTTCCTTGCCTCCTGTTTTCTCTCTCTGCCTCTGTCTTTACCCCGTAGTAAGAACAGTATAACACAGTGTGTGCGGTGACAGATACAGCATGTCATTAGCATGTGGTCTGTCTGAGACCTGCCTCCTTACTGACCTGGAAAATGACTCTACCGTGTGGTTTCCCTGAGCATGTGTGTGTGATAATAAAGTAAGGTTGTCAGAGTTACTCTCAGTGCCTTTACCAGAGTTCTAGTAAGAAGAACAACCTTCAGTGTTTCATTGGGTTAAGTGATGTCTAAACCTGATTTATTTAGTTAATCCAGATGTCTATCTGACAACCTTTAGAACTGTTAATTGATTCTGTCAGGAAAGCAGCCAGTTAGTTAAAGGAATTAGCAGCTGATTGACATACTTGCAGAGGTTGATGGAGAGTTCTGCCTTGCGATCGACATGGGCAACACCTTCCGGACCTGCTGCTGGTCTGCGTGGTGAGGGGATGCGGTTACCATGGCCGTCACCGTGGATACATTAGTACGATGACCCTCCTTTCCTCCGAACATCTCTCCATCCCCCTCCTCGTCCGAGTTATCGGAGTGCAGGGGGTTAGTGAAACTCAGGGCAGTCCTAACGGGAGTAGAGGAGGAGGAGGAGGAGGAGGAGGAGGAGAGGTGGGAGGAGGAGGAGGAGGATGGAGCGATGCGGTCTGAGGAAGAAGAGGAGGAGGTTTTGGGGCACTGCTTTTCTGGGCTGCTGGAGGGCTGAGCCCACGCTGCGTGGCCAGCCTTCACCTCCACTCTCTCCCCTCCCGGTGTCTCCCCCTTCTCACTCTTCACAGGGAGGTGGTTTGGTCTGGCAAGGAGGCCTCCGTCTGCGTGACTCTCCCCACATCCACCTGCTCCTCCCTCCGTGCCCGAGTCCTCTGACAGCGAGGAGCTAGATGTCAGCAGGTATTGGCCAGTGCGGGCTTTGAAGGCGTGGCTTCTTTGCAGCATTGCTGCACTATTGGTTGAGCTGCTGCCTATTCCGCCTGCTACTCCGATGGAGGAGGAAGTGTCAAAACTACGAGGTCCTTCCTGTAGCGGCACCTTTTTAATCTCAATGCTCAGTTTCCTCTCGATCCGAGGAGCACCAGAACATTCAACAACCGGGGAGTGGGGCGAGGAGGACGTCTGGCTTTGGCCCGATTCTGATTTTGTCGATGACAATTTGTTGTTATAGTTGTCATTGAGGTCTAGATTTGAGACCTGAGTCTGCTGTTTTCGACTTTGTAGATCTTGGTCTTTCTGCTCTGAGGGACTCGTCTGCTTGTTTGGACTGGGTTGTGACAGGTTCTGCTGCTTACCCACGTCTTTATTCTGAAAGAAAAGGGAAATGAATAGATGAGACAACAGCTAGAAAACAACAGAAATCGTCCATGTGGTGGGGCATGTCTGAAAGGGATCCAGAGTCGGCAAGTTGATCCAGCGATTTGTTCCACCCAAAAAGTATAAATATCCCTTAAAATGTTACTGCAAGATTTCCTGGTTAAGACCGTAAAAGGGCACAAAGAGTCTGATGCAATACATTTTCACACAGTGCCAACAAACACATTCTACTTGATTCTAAGACGTGAACAAGCCAAGTCATATCAATTCTGGAGTGAAACCCAAGTATACTGGTAATAAACATATACCATATTCCTGGTAATTTCTCACAAAAGATGACAAAAAAATATTTAATGTTGTCCCTAACAGAAGAAACACACATTGCTACAGCTCCTTTAAAATGCTATGATTACATTTAGAGCTGAAACAATCGGCCAAGTAATTCATCAACAGAGAAATAACTATTTTGATAATTGTTTAAAAAAGTTTTTATCAAGCAAAAAATGCCAAATATTCTCAGCTAATCCTTAGCTGCAGCCCTAGTTCAATAAAAAAATCGAATAGCCTGCTCCTAACATAGTAACATAGTGTTTGAAAAACTTTCTATGTACAAACAAACATAAAATACAACAACTACCATTCTACAAATCTGCATGCTCCTGTATATGAAGACTCACCTGTGTGTGTGTGGTAGCCAGGACGTGTATGACAGGTTTGGGGTGGTAGCGGTCGTTGTCCTGCCGTACGTTGGTCACGGTGGGGAAGGCCGAAGGGGGAGACGGGGTCAGAATTGGGGGTACGGGGTGAGGTTCTGGGGGCTGGAGTATCTCCTCCTTCACATCACCTTCTGCCTGGGAACTAGAACGAGAGAGAAAGGGTGAGCTCAGCTAATAGCAAAAAAAGAGCCAAAACCAGACCAGCTTTTTATTGAATGGATATCACGCACTGAGGGACCGACTTTTGATCTTCTTTAATAATACATCTCCATCTCACAGAGCCCAAAATGTAACAGAGACACTATAAATAAAACACCAAACGCAAAACCAGAATTGTACATTCACAGAGATAAAGACTGAAGGAAAATTCACTCATTCACAAGCCAACATATTTTGCTTTTAATACCAGTTGTTTGAATGTTTAAGTACAAACCTAAACTATTTGCTTTGGCTAAAAAGAAAGGTTTGACGGTGCCTTAAACACAAGTTTTGAAGACTGTGGTTCAGTAAGTGAAAATGATGAAAAGGCAAGAATTTCATCATACTGGTCAGACAACTTCCAGACATTTGGGCAGCCATGTTTAAATTATCCTCGGTCTAAAAAGAAATGATGAAACTAAGATGATAAAACAAGCTTATACTAAATTTATTTCACACCTGAATAAAAGTAAAAGGTTGTTTCTGTTCATGCTGTGAAGCTTCGTTTTCCACCACTAGGTGGCAGAATTAAAAAACAAACAAGCAAGCATTATGCTCATAATATGTCTGAGACAAATTACATGTTTTCAGATGTTACTGTCAGGCAGCTCTCACCCATATTGTGCGGATTTTCAAGGTGGACATGATCTGTACATGTTATGCAAACTGAAACAACACTACAGAGTTTATCCCTCTGAATGCACTGTACTTTGTATCTAATGTTTCTGGAGCTGCAGTGCACAGTCGGAGACACATTTCCCAGGGGGATGTTAAAGTATTCTGTTCTTTTCTATTGTATTCTTATTTTCTGTGCAGCAGCCTATTTAGGGCACCGTTGGCCCATGCCAAAGAGGAACTGTTTTTAAAAAAAGACAACATTGTTTTCTCTTTTTTGCTACCGAAGCATACAAGAGGTACCAGCTAGTTCAGTGAATGATTGTTTTAGTATAGTATCTAAAGTAAGAGTGATTTCTATTGTACTTAACAGTGTTCAAAAGAAGCCTCCCAAATCTACAGTACTGTGTGCTTTGGTAATGTGCTAAAACACTACTTAAAGACACACCTATAGATAAACGTTGTGTAGGTGTGTGAATTATATACAGGATGCTCAGGTTGTGACTGAGCTAGCCACACAGCAATGGAAATTTAAACATAAGATATTGTTCCACTCCACAGAATATACATTTACATATGCATGCAAATATATAGAAACAGAAAAAAAAAAAACAGTGAAAGGATGTGGTGTGCTAAATCTAGAGCACATAACGTAGATTGAGGCTGTGTGTGTGGATCGAAGACAGATAGACACAGAGAAAAGTTGCAAGCGAGACGTACAGGGGATTTCTTTTTCTTGATCAACTTTGGAGCTGCAGTAAGAATGTAAAAGGCTTCCTCATAAAGCCTCAGCATCGCAGTATGGCTGCCATTCGCTGACCTAATGAGAGGCTGTAATCTGCTGTGTATTTTTTTTTATTCATGATTCTCTATTCCTAATTTTTTTTTTATGAAACATGGCAAAGGCATGTTGAATACACTAATGGGAAAGCATGCCAGGATTAACACTGAATCATTCCTAGAATAATAACTTTTGTTGAAATTCTCAGTAGGGAGGTCAGAGCTCACGATTGCTGGAGAAAAGAGTCCTGTTGAGATTAAGCTCAAGTCCAGCTGCGCTTTTCTAACCACCAGAATATAAAGTCGTCTCTTATGGGTCACTTATTGCTCATTTCTAGCCTCCAGGTTCAACATTATTTAAACAAGAACCCTACTTTATTATTCCATTGGAGCTTTCTTTAATGAACGCATAAATTACCCACGAGAATGTCTTCTTCATCTGTATCATCTTCGTTGCCTGAGCAAGCAAAAGATATATTATTATTATCAACAAAGGTGATTCCCACTGGTGCTGATCGTTTCCATGGGGACATGAATCGTTCAGATGCCACAGAGTTTATTCAGCTTATAGTGTCTCTCTGAGATAAGATAAGATAAGATTAAACTAAAATTATTCCTAGAGGGAAGCTGAGCTATTACAGGAGCAAACGCTAATAAGTCACAGCAAAACAAAGGAGCAGAGTCAACAAAAATACAGGACATTGAGGTTACGTGCCCAAATCACAGGACAACCATGAAAAGTATGTATTAAAACATTATGAAAGTTTACAAGTGAAAAGTAGTAGTAGTAGTGCTTAGCTTTCACTGAAACAAAACACAAATCTGTTTAACTGTAGAAAATGAGCAAACGTCATTGTATGCTGTGCTGTTTTTCAGTGACAAACCACACTTACCTTCACCTTTCTCTAACTTTTGCCAGAAACGTATGCTATCCTACAACACAACCAGTCTACCTAATAATGGTTTATTTCCCCTAATTGAGTTCAGTGGTGCAAGTGTAGCTGTCGCCATTTTACATTCAACACCATTTGACCTCTTCACCAGAATTACCAGCCTTTTTAGAAACACATCATGTGTGACAGTCTCAAACGGATTCCCTCGATGTGGTATACACGGACAGATTATAAAATAAACAAATACTCCTCTTGCATCTATTTTAGTGCTGTAAAACGTTTATATTCATTGCCTCTCCAGAGATAAAAAGTGTGAGATATTTCGGCAACACTTAACTTTTAGTCCCCCTTTTTAGTATGTATAGGCAGTGTATAAACACGTTATAAATGGTCTAGAACACACTATAATGTAGTTGTAAGCAGATATGAGTGTTATTTATTGCATTTGTCACAAACTATAACAAGTCCTGTGTACACCCAGGTTGGTGTACAAACAGGAAATAAATGACAACATAGCAAAACACAGTTGTAATAATATTAAATATGTCCTCGTGGGAGAAGTTATAATTGTCTAAAGATACTGCACATTAATAAACAGTTAAACATGTCCTTATAGGTCTATAACACACTATTACATAGTTCTAAACAGCTTATAAATGCTAAATATTTCTGCAGTTTGAGTCAGACTGTTTTTCTAAAAACGTGTGTGTGTAGAACACATGATCTGTAACTATTTTGAAAATCTTTAACATGCTTCAAAGAGCATCTTACACAACTAACCACGCACTCCCAAATTCTTCCACTTTTGCCCTGAAGCATAAAAACACTACAACCATCCATACTGTTTTGACATGCTGGTGACACAGTTAGGAGCTAACGTTGGGGACACAAACCTAAACTCCTACACACACATATGTATGCAGCGTGCACACAGATGCACGCCTTCACAAGAACTTGAGATTTATCCACTACCACCACCCACACTCACATAAATGTACAAACACACACACACACATAACAAGTACACTGTGCCCTCCACACACATGTATTTCAGAGGGAAGATGCTGCATATCTAAGAGCGCTGGTTCACAGTGGCACCTGTATGCAATCGTTAGAGGCGGGATGAACTAGAAGGGGACAAAGCTTGGAGAGACACTTCCTGGTTTCAGGTTGTGCTGAGGATGGATTCATACAGACGACCAAGAGAAGTAGCAAACCACAAACTCAACCCAAACAGAGACCAGGGTTCGACTCCGACCCGCAGGTCACCCCCCTCTCTCTCTGTGTCCCATTTCCAACATCTTTAGCTGTCTCTATCCCCATTAAAGGCATGAAAAAGCCTGTGTAAAAAAAAAAGATTTACTTCACAGATTAAAAAAATGTTAGTTAGTATAAATTTGACTTCCGGCAAACGATTAACAACTTGAAATGCTAACAAGCACTGCAAAGTTGCTACAAGACATGTACCAGCTCCAACAAAAACTCCTTATTTGCCTTGGATGGAGAGCTGCAGCACTCAAGTGATACCTCTATAATATATTAATTTATGAATAACAATGTTCTGTAATAAGCGTTGGTTGATTAGGATGGGATCATTGTAACTTCCACGGTAGAGCTGACTGAACCAAAATGGTACACAGGGCCAGGTACCAACTGAAAATGTACCCTAGATTTGCCAATATGACACCTAATTTCAGTACAGATAAAAACTATATTGTATAAAACCTTACTTTGAGAAATCAACACATTTTTCTACAAAACCCTTTTTTATTTAACTAAATATGTTAAACTTCTCAGATGCATAATTTCTATCTTTTCTTAAAATGCAGCAGCAGTACAAAAACTTTGCCGACATAAATAAAGTTATGAATTCAAAAGGAACATTTGGATCATCAAATAAGTACATAAGACTAAGTCTGACATAAAAGCTTAAATGCCACCTTTTGGTACTTGACAGTTTTCAATATTTGAGATGCTACAGACAAGATAGGACTCTTCAGGCTGTGGCTGTGAATATGTGTGTATGTGTGTAAAAGCCCTAAGTCAGTATCTGTGACCTTGATGTCATCCTCATTTGAGTTCCTGCAGTATGTGTCCTTCTCTAACACACACATGGCAAAAATCCTCCACACACTTACACTGCTGAAGTGACCCAGGGGGAGCGTGGCCGGCAGAATTTGGACTATGTTGATAAAAATAGCTCTTACCATCACTAGAATACTCCCAGCCTTAAACTAGGCCTTGACATTATTACTTTAGGAAACTGAGGGATGACACAGCGAGAGGAAGACGCGTACTGAGACACAGCGTGAGATTTAAGAGTGAGACTAGTAAGGGGAGAAACCCACATATTCCTGACAGTCGGGCTCGGTCCCACTTACAGGAAAGCTTCCTGTTCTGGCAGCAGTTCAAATGTGTATGTTTTACTTAGAGCAGGAAAGAAACGTCTCAGTAAACAGATCACTTATAGCTACATCCAAAAATTAGGACCTCGGATCATTTTACCAGTAAGAGAACACAACAGAGGTCACGTAGGCTCCAATAAATGATTTTCCTGGTACTAAAAAGGGTTTAGAATTAGGCATCTAATTAAAATGAAGATTGGTCCAGAGTAACGAATGAAAATATATCAATTAAATCACATGAATAAGCACAGAGTAAATGATTCACACATTCAATGCTGTCGAACTAGACATTTTTAGGCAATGCTTCTAGCAACAGGTAATTAAGTGAAACAGTCTCCTGGCAACAAGACGTCCTCGGTGACATAAAAGCAACAGTACCGAGGCAACTCTTTGAGCATCTATCAGGCTTGTTTAAAAAGTTGTATGTATTGCTGCATTAACAGCCTTCTGTGGATAAATGATAAGAGGAGGAACTGAAGATGAACAGGCTGAGAGAAAGTGGAGCACAACCCCTGCTGGGCACATATAGCAAAATTAAAAATGAGAGGAGAGGGAGGCAAGAGAGCAGAGAGAAGAAGACAAGCAAGAAGAGAGGATGAGAAAGGAATGAGGAGAGGGAAAGATGCGGAACATCTGCCAAAGAAAGAGTTAAAGAGGAAAACACACAGGCCATCTATGTGTATTAATGCATTAAACAGATACGGGATGTGTGTGTGTTTGAAACCAAGTGTGAAAAAGTATGTACAGTATTTGTTCTCGGGGGTGGGGGGGTGTGTATATAGCAGTACTACTTTAACTAGCCTCCTCAGGCCACAACCGTTGTGAACTGCCAAGCATAAGTTAACTTCAGTAAAGTGGAGGCTGGGTGTATGTGTGGGCTGACAGGGAACTAATGTGTCAGAAAGCTCTGGTTCGTTGAGGTTGAAACAACGCCTGCTGCTTCTGTTTGGTCAGTTTAGTATGTTTTCATTGTGCGCATCACACAAACTGTTGTGCTGTGATTCGTAGGGGTTTCGTTTTTTTTGCGTTCCTCCTACAAAACACAACGCCCACGGTGTTGGGTGACGGGCCACTTCACACCTACTGCTCACTTCTGTGTGAGCCTGTTCATTCATCTGTGTGGAGGATTAGTGTGGGTTATTTTAATCCTCAACTACATCCATTTTGCAAGTGTTTGGTGAACTTTAAGACAGGGCAGAAACTTGAACAGTTGACCATATTAGCTAAGAAGTTTAAAAAAAAGTGTGAAAATAGGCGAACGATCCAAACACAAAATATGTCTTACCTGCGAATGCGAGGAGGTTTAGGAGGCGGTGTGTCCAATCTCTCATCATCTGACTGGTGGCCTGCTTTATCTGGACTACTTTCATCCTGGACAATTTACACACACACACACACACACACACACACACACACACACACACAAACGAAAATATATATTCTTTTTAATATAATTTGCTGTGTAACTCATGTTTTCATACACAAAGAGCCAGGGCTGTTACACTGCTCAGCTGCTGCGTAAAAAGACACTGCATTAGAGAAATGCCAAAGAAATGGCTGAGGTAGTTTAGTTTAATACATTTGTCTCGCTGACAACTTTGTGTTTCAGCTGGAAAACCTCCCACTCAGTATATATCTTGGTCACAATTCTTTAATAACCATATTTAACGGGATTCAAAAGGGAAGTAATTTGTTTACATAATGTGTTTATGTAGAAAACAAACAAAAGACCAAATGAAATTGAGTTTGACCTAAAGGAAACCTCATATCTAGCTGCTCTGCAGTGTCCGCCAAACTTCACACAGACTTGTGGCTTCCTAATACATTGTTGTTTAGGAAACAATGTAGGAAAATCCTGTGTTTAGTTGTTTTGAGTCTGCTCCTACTTCGCCTCAAGAACACCTCCATTGAGCTTTGACGTCTTTAATGAACACACCTGAATTGCAGCGACAGTACTGGTATTTTCAGTCTGACAGCACTCCAAACGTGATTTTGTTCTGCATGTACTGCCGGCCTAAGAACCTTCTTCGGTCTGTGTATGTATAATAGGGTGAAATATGTAAATATGAAATTTACCATGACAATTGCAAATCATCTATATGACTTCACTATACATATTTAGTTTTGCTTTTGAAATAGCTTGATTTTTTTTTTTGAGAGACTGCATTACCCAAAAGCTAGTGGCAGAGGAAGTATTCAGATCCTTTACTAGTAAAACTACTGCTTTAAAAATGTTTTAAAAATGTGTAAAAGTAAGTATCATCAGGAAAATGTACTTCAAGTATTAAAAGTACTCAATCCTTAAAATGTCCTGTGTGACAGTTATATTTACATATATCATTAGATAATTATTACTCAAGCATTAATGTAAAAGCAGGAATTTACTGGAGTTGGTTGAGGTGGAGCTCATTTTGAACTATTTTGAATAGGACTGCAGCAAATGATTATTTTCATTATGGATTAATCTGCTGATTATTTTCTCCATTAATCGACTGAATGATTGTTTGGTTTGTAAAAATTCTGAAAATAGTAAGAAATTCAGTCACAATTACCCAGAGCCCAAAGTGACTACTTCAGAAGGTTTTGTTAGTTTTGTCCAACCATTGGTACAAACCTCTACATTAAAATTATTAAAGGTTAAAGCAACAAATATTCACATTTGTGAAAGTAACTAAAGTTGTCAATTAAAGGTAGTGGCGTAAAAAGTACAATATTTCCCTCTGGAGTAAATGTAGTGGAGTAGATATATAGAAATTAAAATACCCACATTAAGTACAAGTACTTCAAATTTGAACTTAAGTACAGAACTTCCTTTCCACCACTCCCAACAGCCAATTTCAGTGCCCATTGTAACAGCAGCTTTTTATAATTGCTGTTGAATTGCAAAGCATCTCTTTCTCCAACCACTCTCTACTAACTCTCTTTCTTCTCTCCTACATGTTTCTGGAGCAGAGGCAGAAAGTTGCAACAAAATTGCTTCACTCAAGAATCAAAATTGCTTCTGAAAGAAGCTCTCCTCCTCCCGACTAATGTTCTCTCTCTTCCTCTCAGCTCCCTTCTTCCTCCTCCTCTCCTCTCTTCCCCCGTGACTCATTAATCTGACTCTCTCTCCACTCTGATAATGCGAAGATGACGAGACAACTTCAGTCGTCATAAACTCAAGACAGAGGGGCAAATCAGGCCACTTCAGCTCTAAAGTCACATTCAGTGTACATGAAGTAGAGACAGAGGATCAGACTACATCTCATTTGGCTGCATATGTATGTCTGTGTGTGTTGTGAGAATCAACTGGGTAGGAATACTTCCTGCAAACAATGGCGCCTGCGTGCGAGCAGAAAAACGTGTGTGGGATGTGTGTGTATGTAGGCTTATTGTTCGTACTGCCATTGAGAGCACCTATGTGGGTGTTTTAGTCACTAACAATGGCTGACTGGACATGAGTCAATGTGTGTATGGACTGAGTCAGTACAATACACTGATAATGTTTTGCTGACTGTGTGTGTGTGTGTGTGTGTGTGTGTGTGTGTGTGTGCAGTGCACTCTTGGTCTTGTATCTTTGTCAGATAATGACATGGTTATAATAAGTTGCAACAACTTGTGCTGGGGTTGTGGTCTTCCTCCATATTTGTCACACCCACTCAATACACACACCTACCCTTAACAAATGATTAATAGCACAAACTTCTAAACAAGTAGTATCGTTTCTAAAAGTGTAGCACACCACAGCACAGTGAACACGCTTGTCCCCATTCTAGAGATACTGAGAGATATTTTAGGTAAAAGTTGAGAAAGTGTGTCAGCGGAGTCTTTTCTAATGTAAACATGGTTGCGTGTGTTCATGTGACCGTCTCTTGCAAGGGTCTCCCTTTCCCAACGGATACGTTTCTATTCTCAGACTCAAAGTGCATTATGGGAGAGGGGTGATGTCATCAGAGCTTCCTAAGAAGGAAGTCAACTCCTGGATTGCTGCCAATGCACTCTCTCATCGTCTCTCTGTGTCTTTAGGTTTGTCAACCTTGAACACTGTCTGACCCTTCTTTCCTCTGCCTTTCTGTCTTTTATCTTCCCATATCTACAGAACAGCATTGGGGAATACCGGTGCTACTAGTAGTTAAACTAAGTTTTCCAGTAGCAGTGGGGTAGCATTTTATTCCACCATTCCAGTAGACATTTCTCTTTTCACCAAGGAGCGGGGTATTGCAACCAAATGCTACAGCGTGCAATCTTTATTTAAAAAAAAAAAAGAAGAAATTCTTGAAATTGGTGTTGTGTTTCAGAAGAGACTCAATCAGTACGGCGCAGAGACGGAGAGAGCGGGACCTACACCCACCTATCCCAAAAGAAGCAGGGTGGAAAGCTGGTCAGGTGCCCTGGTCCCGCAATCTCCGTTTCATTTTGTCAATAAATGACTCAAAATTAATATAATAATATTGCATTTGTTTATTAAATTAATAAACAGTAGATGCTTCTTGTAACACTTGATGTGAAAGAGTTTCAGTGTGTTTTTCAGCGTAGCTTGTAGTTTAGCTTACTACTTTCTGTAAAAGTGTAGTAGGAGTAGCTTGTAGCTTCGCTAGCAACAGTTTCTAAGTAGCTCCCCCAAGACTGCTACATAATGATGAGGGATGATGGATGGGAGCAGTGATGCCGGTAACGCATGACTTAGTAACACGTTACTCTAATCTGACCACTTTTTCAGTAACGAGTAATCTAGCGTGTTCCTATTTCAAAAACAGTAATCAGATTAAAGTTACTTATCCAAGGCACTGGGCGTTAATATTTCTTTCATTTTCCTTAATAAACACATATTTTTGCTTTCTTCTCGCATCTCGGGGAGTAAAGTCACGTATGCGACAAGTCACGTTTTCAGCATAACGACGTGTAAAGATCCATATCACGCAGCGACGCAAACGGAAACCACAACGGCGGGAGGAGAGAGGGGAGCGTTTCCTAGCTGGAAATACAGACACTATTTTGAGTTTGTGTCAGCTAAAGAAGGCAATATTAAGGTTCCTTGTGGCGACAAAGTGTTATCTAGCTACAAAAACACTACGTCAAAGTTAAAGAAACCTTTGGAGTCGCAGCGCTGCACGGTCAGACTTACAGAGCGAGTCCCACCAGGTGGTGCGAAGCGGAGAGCGGAAGGCCCCCCACCACCCAAACAGCAACAGCTGGACTTCAGTAAAAACAAGTATTCATGTTAAGTGAATTCAAGAAAGATTGTTTTATAAAAAAAACATTTTTTCAGGAAGTAGTTTTTAATTCCAACTTGACATTACTGTTAAAAATGCACTTCCAATGAAGTGAGTGTTGGCTAAACCAGCTGACATTTTTATGTTGAGGCGGTGGGGGTGTTGTCGGCAGAGGCTGAATGTAACTAATAAAGTAACTTGCAATCTAACTTAGTTACTTTTAAAATCAAGTAATCTGTAAAGTAACTAAGTTACTTTTTAAAGGAGTAATCAGTAATTTGATTACTTTTTCAAAGTAACTGTGGCAAGACTGGATGGGAGTTACGGATCAGTGATAAACCATGGATTTATTTTTTCATCTGTCTGTCTGTCACCTGCAATGCACCAACGCCATATTGGATTTCAAAGAAACATAATCATTAAATGTACTAGCGCAGACGCAGCACTGCACTTAAGGTTTTACTGCTTCCTTGATTTTCTGAATATGTTGTTTTTGTCCTACAAGTAAACTTTCTGGTTTGGTTGTACTTCTAGTGCAATGGGAGAAGGAACAGGGACAATTAAGGACACTTCGTATATGGTGTGTGCATTTGTTGGTGTGTGTGTTTGGGGGCAATGGAGGACAGTGTGAAGTAAATTAGAATGAGTGGAGTGGTGACTGATAGAGCAAAACTTTTTTTTTCCCTAGCACTTGTAAATAGGTCTAACTGTATACAATCCTCTAAGACTACCCTCTAGAAGAGAGATCTCTCTTTTTGGCACAAACTCTGTAACTCTTCTCTTTCTGTCTGTGTAAAGAGCAAAGTTTTCTGAAGGCCTCTCTTCCCTCTCCTCTGTTCCTCCTACCCTCTCCCTCCCCTGTGACTAATTATCTGTGTGTGTGTTTTTCCCACTCCAAGTGTGTTACTCAGCGACATCCTGTCTTTCTTTAAACACCAGACAGCATGCACAAAATGTGTATGTGTGTGTCGTACCATGCCGTCGTGTATCTGCGTGTTGGTGGGGCTCTCCAGTTGCTGCAGTTGTTTCTCAAAGAGCTGAGCGATCGCTTTATGAACTAACTCATACTGCTCCTAGAGAGAGAAAGACAAAGAAAGAGACAAAGACAAAGAGAGAGAGAGACAGAGACATGATAAGGCAGGGGAGGGAGAGGGAAAAGTTTTGGGGGTAAATGGTGGAGAGGTGAGGGAGAGGGAGAAGAGAGAAAAACAAAGAAAGGGTTTCAGCAAATTGAATATAAAAAGGAAAAAACATTCTCCATTTACAAGTCTAGAGAAATACAACCTGTGTGTACACAATAGAAGGACCTTCGCTGATGCACACTGATTTAATCTCGTTACTTTCTCGGTAAGGCAGCGAGTGTATTGCACTACATTTTCAAGGCAATTCTATAATTGCTAATCTATCATCTAACAGGGCTCATTTTCCCTCTGTGTGTCAGTAGATGTGTGTGGGAGGGAAACACAATAAATAAGGTACAAAACGGCAGAGGACGCTGGGTGCTTTCTTACGCTGAGACACATTATTTCTGAAGGTTTGCCACTTAAAGAGACAAATATGGCAGGAAAATGTAAGTTATATCCAGCTGACAACCTTCTGTCTGCTGCAGCGAATTCCACAAGAAACACGCGAACACACTCCCATGTCAAACATGTGGCCAAACAACCTCAACCAGTTACAAATAACGAAAGGAATGTGTCAACCTCCCCTAAACAGGCTGAGCTCCATTTTGAACCAGGTGTGCAGCAAGTAACAGGAATGAAGAGACCTGACACAGGCTGTGTGATGGAGGAAACGCTGCTACAACAGAATAACTCTCAGACAAATTATGAACAATATAAACAGATGTTCTTAAAACCTTGAGAGTAATAAGTTAGTAGACATAACACTAAGTAACCTCCCAAATCCTGCTGATTTACATCCGAAATACAGCTAAACCTGACTGGTTTGGTTAAAACGAACCCACGGTGCGTTTGCCCGATTAGAACGGTTCATTTGGTGTGTGAAAGCTGAAAATCGAACCCTGTTGTGGACTAAACAACCGGACTCCAAGCAAACTCTTGTGCGGTTCGTTTGCAGTGTGAAAGCAAAAGGAATAACCACAGGATTTTTTTAAAAGTACATATGTAATTTTTGCTAGATGTCAAAAGCTAAACTACTAATAAATCCATTTGCTGATTACAAACTGTTCAGGAAGCAATCTCATAATCGATCTGTATAAGCGACGTACTACTATTATTCTATTATTCATAACATGCGGTCGCTTTGCAGTCTAATAATACTAATAATGCTTAGAATCAGTTATTCTTTGTGAGCTCTTTGTGACACCAGAAAACAGAAATAAATAAATATAAATATACACATTAGAAGCATTAAAATGCTGCAGGACTTGCTGTCAGTCACTGTCCAGTCAATGAGTTACCTGCCAGACCGAATGACTTCACTAAAATGCAACAACAATATCTAATTTTTTCCCTCGGTCTGGACCAATTGAACAGAACTACAGGTGTGAAAGCACTCGAAAAGTCACTAAATACAATGGGTCACTAAGGTAAAATGACATAGTTCAATAAATTCAGAACTTTCTTAAAAGCTCAAAATGATTGAAATATTAGATTAAATGTTTTGCATAATGCAGCTAGTTGTGAAATGCTTTTCCTGCAGCACATGCAATGTCCTTACAGGTTTAGTATTGCTTAAACCTACTTACTTAATTTCCAAACCCAGATTTGCAACCTCTGGGGACAGGAACTAAATGTTGTAGTTCCTGTCCATTTTCCTGTTCCTGTCCATTTTCAAACAACCAGTTGGGACATTTTCAGCTGGTGGAAATCTATTAATGCGACAACCAGACAGATGTCACACTCAGCTCCCTGATACGTTGTGTGAAGGCGTGGAAACTCTGGCTGCAGCAACACTTTTGGGTAGCTAAACACATTAGCATCCAATAGCTTTTTTATATCTTCTGCATATTACTCCAACAACTTTGTATTAAATGTTCCATTGCAGTTAGCTTAAATTAACCTCAGAGCAGTATGAATGCAAAGTACCGACCTTAATGTAGAAGAAAAGACAAATTCAAACAAAAAACAAACCTTAGTCTGAACAGCAGAGTGTCGCTGCGTCCTCATCTCTTGGATCAATCGAAAAACATTAAAATCTTCTGGTATTTTCTTTGAAAGCACACAACACAACAAAAGGGTTTATTCTCGCTTGAATCTTAACATAACATTTAGTGTGTAAAAAGTGTGTGTATTTGTACAGGTATGTTTACGGTATGTGTAGGAGTGTGCGTGCTCTCTTACCCCGGCTTTCAGGAGGTTCCATGTGTAGTCGATAGCACAGATAGCACCCGTCCTCCCACAGCCTGCACTGTACAGCCATAGTCATAGAGATTAGAACAGAAGCACACGTGTAAAGACACCGCCATACACACACTCAAGCTTCCTCCTCCTTCATCGCAAACATAAATCCTAAAAACGCACTCCTCACTAATATCAACTCTGGATTTCTATTCTTGAGGCCACAAAAAGAGTCACTCAGTAACATGTATGTATGTCCAGACAGGGTGGAGACAGGAGCTACACAAACGCTGAGATTATGTGGCATCACATCTCACACATAGAATCATAAAACTTTTTCTCATGCTGTCAGAAAGCCTCTGCTACTCTAACAAGCACAGTTTCTCTACACACACACAGACACACACACACACACACACACACAGTACAGTGCACATCAACCCACATAAGGCATCTTTACAGACGCAGAGACACAGCTTTAAGTCCTGCTGTGTAACACAGGAACTGGGAAATGTCCTCAGGCTGCTCATTATAGCTGATTACACACACATGGAGGCAGTGGGTGTGTGTGTGTGTGTGTGTGTGTGAGATGAGTGTATAACCACATCATGAAACTGTGTTTTCATTCTTGTTAACTACTTCACCATTTTAAGTTGTTTGTTGGTGGAAGTCATCTTTGAGACTGCTTTGTCATGAATTTATCATTCGCTAGTCAAATAACATTTACATTCTCTGCCTACAGCAATCTTTGTAATCACTACAGCACTAATACGATGGGTTATATCATGATTGCCCTATGATGACATACCACTAAATATATGTAACAAAGTCTTGACTAATTCTATATTTACTACAGCTATTCTGTTTTAGCCTGTAATGGTCACATTGCAGGCATTTTTGATTCCTGTGGTCAGCTGCAGCATTTAGAGGAAGATGTTCAACAAGATTAGTCAAGTGAAACTATGAAATATTAAATAAAATAAGTCAACCAAATCTACAGTATAATTTTGAACCTAAAATCTAGCGTTTGCCAGGAGTAGATGTGTAGTTGTGTGTCAGGTATAGGCACTACTGCAACATTCCTCTGCTGTGTTGAAACTAGATTTCAAAACACACAAACTCATGCTGATGACCTGTTGCACCATTCTTAGTGTCTCCTCACAGAAAACCACTGGCAATCTCACAAATCACTCAATTCAATTCGAGAGCACAAGTAAGAAAAAAAATGTGATTCAAGAGTCTTAATCCAGAATCAGTGATACGAGTGTGAGCTAGCATTTTATGCACATAAAGTACTATTTAATTACTTGATCTTCTATCTGCAATTAGACTTTGTTTATTTAAAATGTTGCCTCAGTAAGTACATATATGGGTGGATGTGTGTTGGTGTCTCTGCACAGTATGTACTGTAGCTACCTGCAGTGCACACATATAGGGACATCGTCATTCTCTTGGTATTCTCTCATTAGTCCGATCATATCCAGTATAGAGTCAAATGATGAGGGGACGTCGTGGTCCGGCCAGTTCATATAATGGAACTGTGTTATCCTCCGCGTTTCCTGCAAGGAGACATATGAGGGAACATTTTTAAAGGTGGATGGTCGATAGGAGGTCGGAGAACCAGGCCATGAGGAGAAAGTGAATGTGTGGGCGAATATTATCGTTTATAATGTCGTCTTTCAGTGGAGTTGTATAGCAATGATATGAACTTATTTGTGGCGTTGTTTTACCAAATTCTGTAAATGTTCCTTAAAAACATTTGCTACTGAAGTTCTTGT
Organism: Coreoperca whiteheadi; assembly: GCA_011952105.1. Classification (NCBI taxonomy): domain Eukaryota; kingdom Metazoa; phylum Chordata; class Actinopteri; order Centrarchiformes; family Sinipercidae; genus Coreoperca; species Coreoperca whiteheadi. Next base: position 14,240,986 of record CM022484.1, read on the forward strand.
TGTACATATGTGAACAGTTTTTTCCTGATATAATGAACTACAATGGAACTAAATGTCACTGCTTTGGACATCAATTTGATTATTTTTGTGATTTTGCAAATCAAAATACCACTATTGCAATACTGATTAGAAAATATTGATGAAACTGCTTTTATGGATAAAATAAAGTCTAAAGAATAGACTGAGCAATAATTCAAATAACTTACATTCTCATACTCCACTGTCAAAGTCCTGATAAAGTAGTCTGTTCTTGCCTGCTCTGATTCCTAGAAAACAGAGACCGAGAGAACATTTACACAATCCTCGACTAAAACAGTCATTAGAACAAAATGTGAGAAATGCAGGAGTCCAAAAAAAAAAGACCCCCCCCCCCCCCATTACTTACACACACACAGCTGTGATGTTAGAGATTTATCTACTTACACAGGAGATTCTGAAAGGGCCAAAACTTATGGGCTCCTCCCCAAGCAGCGGGAAATACTTCTCACACTTTTTCTAAGCAGAGAAGAACAGGATTTAGCTTTGGCTTAGAACAAAATACCGGACAAATACCACGGCTTCCTGTGCATACACACTTTCTGGCTTGAACTAAGCAATTAACGTGACATGTGGAACACAGACGATGACATTTTTCAGAAAATGAAGGACTAAATACATATATACTGTACTTTATATAGCTACATGTGCAAAACACAGATTTATAGAGGCATATACAAGTTACCGGTGTCATCAGTAACACTTAATTATTACTTCAGTGAACATGTTCCCCTAAAACAATAACAAGGTTGGGTCAATGCAAATTCACTCATGGCTTTAGTAACTGCCTTTAGTGACCTCTCAGTCTCTCTTTTAACAAACAATAATACAAAGCATAATCAGACAGGTGAGAAAAATACTAAAATACTAGAAATACCTCCACTAATGCTAGACAACCCTCTAAATTTGTTATTTTCCATGTTGGATAAAAGAATAAAGAAAAAAAAAAAATTTTACTTCTACAAGTCACTGAACAAAAACGTCTTAAATATTCTCAGACAAACAGACCGATGGGACTGAAGAGGTACTGTAACCTTGGTGGAAACAATAAAACACAGATGTGTGTACAGACACATGAACAGAAATATATGTACACTTTGCATGCGTGCACTGACACAAAGGCACAAACGGACGAAGGGATTAAATCTCACAGCCTTACCCTTCCCATCTCGAACTCTCGACAAGCCATTACAATAACCTGCAGAGACACAAAGGTGAAGGATTACAATCAATATTTACACTCAGACTCTCACAGCTTACATTTCCAAAAATATTAATTCCTATATGTTCTATTTATATAATGCTGTAGTTGCCAAGATGAGGCCCAGAGACTCAGAGGAGAACTCTGCAGAATACGAAAAAACTTTAATTGAGAATGGCTCGACCTTTCTATATTTTCCATTCCTACAGTAGTCATGCAGACTCCAGATCATTTTTGAGCACACGTTTCACTCTTACATCAATATTTCGCATCATTCTCTTTGATCCTACAGGAGTAAATATCACAGCTGCAACCTCAAGCTTTTCAGGGGGCTAGTTAAACCTAATCACAGCTCCCTCCCCTTCATCGGCCCATCTGCTTCAAGCATAAGCACTCCCTGTCTGCCTCTTAATTCCTCACAACCATATTAAATATCTATTTTAATTACTTTAATTATTACAAATGCACTAAGTAACAGCTTTCTGTTTTTCTGACAGAGGCACAGAATATTCCTTTTTACTCTCCTTTCTCTATCAATCCATCGCCATCCAGTGGGGCATACTCACTGCTACATTGTACTCCCAGTTCATCCTCCAGAAGTCCGTGACAGTGTTCGGCAGTGGACCCTGAGTAGCAATATAGGCCTCTGGGCCATCCATACCCTGAAGGGAGTGATGGGGTGAAAGAGAGAGAAAGCAAAATCACAAATCCACACAGTTTTAGGAAAAAAAAAAAATTCTGTAAAGGCACTTCATACCACATAAATTCCTAACACTATAATTAACCCACAAAGTGTCAAACAACAAAGCAAAGGAATTTCAGCAGCTTCTTACCTTGATGAAGTTAGCATTGACATAATCTGTGTCCTGATTGGTTGTTTTTAAAGTCAGCTTCACCCTGCTGTGGTCAACTGGTGAGAAATAAAAGAGGGAGACATATTTACCTTGATGCATTTGAAATATTTTCTAATTACAGAAACAGATGATGAAATAGAATAAAACAAAGAGAAAAGAGTGGATGGAAAGACAGAAAAATGCATAGAATGGGATATAGTGAGCGACAAAGAGAGGGCAAACGAGGACAAAAACTAGGGAGAAATGGGATTTAAAGAGGTTAATGGACACACAGCAATATCCTCATTCCTAAGTATGTGTATGTGTGTGCACACATTTGTTACGGATGAACGATTCTTCCTTTGCCTTATCAGCAGCTCATTCACTAAAAGCCTTGATAAATGGATGGATGGCTGGATGGAGGGACAGAGGAGAAAAAGAGGATAAAGGTATAAAAAGTAGGACAGATGTTGGGTCATGGAAGTTTCCCCTGAGGTCAGTAAGTACAGCGAGAGTGTTTATTGTGTGTATGTGAGACAGAGACCATTACAACATACTGGATATCTGTTTATGTTCTAAATGTATTTGTGTACGTACTTTATGTCATTCCTTTTCTGTTTGTCTTTACCCAAAATCCTCCCTTTTACTCTTTTTTTGTTTTCAATATTCCTTTATTTAACCAGGTAGTTGAAAAACATTCTGCCTACAATTGAACAGTGGTAGGCGATATGGTTAAAAAAAAGTATTTTATCTATGCTGTTATTTGACAAAGTGACTTATCTTTAATATTTGTTGTAAATCTAAATGTAAACATTTTGTCAAAGGTTTGTTGTTCATTTGGGTACAAGACAGTAGCACAAAGCAGGAGTGAAACAAGACACACAAGCTACACTGGCTGATATAGTCAAGCATAATGGTATTTCAAACATTTGTAATCAATATCACTGCATGCAATTTGATATTGTTCCCCCCTACAGTTCTGTTGCATGCTCCATCAGTCAAGCAGTAAGAAAGGTACAGATACCTTGTTTTTAACAGAGCTTTAGTTTAGTGTACGGATAGGCTTACAAGAAAAAACAGTCCTAGTAGTGTGAGTTCTGTGTGTGTATATATATATATATATATATATATATATATATATATATATATATATTTATTTATTTTTTGAACCCATTCATATTAATAGGCTAAATATTAGACGTACCTCTAAGTGTAATGCAACTATAACTCAACAGCACCACAAATGAAATTAACAAAGCTGAACCGACACCTCTTTAAAACACTTGAATCATGAAGTATGATTTCCCGCTGGGTTGTTGTAATAAACTGTATTAGTTTTAACTAGGTATACTAAACTTGCATCTGAGTGTATTTTTTTGTCTGAAGTTTCAAATGAATGCGAGCGCTCTAGCCTCAAATGTAAACTTCAAATCCAGTTAAGAGCCTGGTTTAATGTGGAATCTGTGACAAAGTATGCTATCGTCAGCATAAAAATGGACATTACATCCACAGGTCTTTCCCACAACAGATCAGTATTTATATGTCCGCCATCCCTGGCTTTTCTCGTTTTCACAGCAGAACAAGCACAGGTGTAGCTAATATCATTAATAACGATTAAAAATTATTAATTCTCATTTATAGCATTCGTTTCAATGTCTCACTATGGGATATGGTTCCCTGCATATTCCTCAGCAGTTTATCCCTTCTGCTCTGGCTGCAAAGCCCGATGCTTACGCCACATCACGGGGCGAGGACGAAAGCATGCCAGCTTCCCCTGTTCCCAGCATGGATATGCAGGACATCTGCAAACGTGCTGCATCCAGACTGAATATTCCCTGGCCTGCAGTGGTAACGGAGACTACCAGATCACGTTACGAGGGGAAGAAATTGCCCCAGGCAAAGAGAGCGGGGAGACAGCTGCTACCCGTTTTCGCCCCACACCTTGCTCGGTTTTATAAACTGGATGTCTCCGCTCCAAACGTGGCTCACGCAGTGTTGAGGACGGGGTCCTCGCTTGGACGGAGTGCTGGTGGTTGCCTGAGATAGCTTGTCTGGCTATACGGGACAAATGCTTCTGAGGAATACACAGGGAGGCGTATCCCATAGTGAGACGTCTCACTCAGGCTACTCTGAGAACCGGGGTTATGCAAGTAACCTAAGGATTAAAGTTTTCAAGTATGCCATACAAGTGACCAAACATGCATATCTAAATGCAATGCGGCCATTATTTAGGTTATTAGATACACCTGTGTCTGATAAATCAAAATGTCTGGTGTGAGGAAGGACCATTCATCTGTGCATTTGCTGGTATGTCAGGACTTACATGGCAGTATATCTTTATATCTGTTCTTCTTCACATTCTCCTCTCTCTCTCCTACGTTGGTGGGGTAGATCTTCTCTGTCCGGTATTTAGTTGATAACCGCCGTAACCGCTGGAATAAACAACACAACAAGAGAGGTGTTTATGTTCATGATATGTATAACAGAAGAACAGCAATATGGGTTACACTCATGACAGGAGTACTTTCTATGACAACACACAGGAAAGAGATAAATGATAGCAGGGCAGGGTCAACCTTTGATACAGGTCTTTATCACACCTGAGTATCACACCTCTAGAAATAGGAGAAAGCTATATGACAGAGTTTCAGAGAACAGTGATAAAACTACTGGAAATAAAACTTAAATCTGTGGTGTCTCTACACGCAAAAAACTATTGATTTTATCGAGTTTCAATGAAACTTCTTTATCATATATTTGCTCATAAGCATCGCTGGCTTACATATGTACACACAGGTTACAGTGGTTAACCTCTTTGGACACACACACAACCCATCCATCAACATTTACCCTGCTACTAATACCACAGCTCCCTACTCACACAGAGTGCATGAAGTTAAGTGTGGCTAAATCTAATAGTAGCTGACACTGATGAAGACACATTCAGTTAATGGGAAGAGAACAATTACAATGTCTCTTGTTTGACATCAGGCTAAAGCTCAGCTAGCAGTCCTCAGACACTGTGTGGCCCAGAAAAGACGTTATTCAGAGGTGATACGGTAGAGGTTTATTAAACTTAGTGTTCAAACATTAGGGATGGCAGATGAGCCAATTCACGAGACATAAAAGATTTGTTAATCATATCAGATTTTACTATACTATTTTTCTACCAATGTAGCTATCCATTTAATTCCTCTGGTTGTCTTAGACCATTACAATTTCCAGTTTATGTTCAAATTTTATTTGTATAGCACCATTTCATACAAAAGCGGTTCAAGGTGCTTTACATGATAATAAAACAGAAAGGCAAAAAGGTAAATGCACGCATATAAATACAGTAGATACAAATAGACAGACATACATGCAGGCAATGATGCAAATGAACAGGTCATCTGTTTTATAGCGATATTTGATTTACAAGATTTTTGCATAAATATGTTAAGTACTTTGATTTGTCGGATATTTCATTAAATGGATCAGCCAGGACTTTTCTATGACACAGAAAACGACATTTTCTGTCTGCTAGTTTCTTTGTTGTAACTCAACTGAATTTCCAGAAAATTCACTCTAACACCATCAACTGCTACCAAAAACATACCAGGAAACAAAAAGATTATCACGGACTGCTAAAGTCATTACTGTTTGCAATCAGTGACAGCAGACAGTGACGGTCTTCTTAAATGTGACAGTGAAAGAAGTGATTTCTGGAGATCAGCAAGTTTGTGTGATTCAGATTTCTACTGTATTTGCTTTCTGTTGAGTTCATATTCTTGAACGGAAATCAATGGTTACATCTCAACTTCACAAGCATCCTTTATGAGAAGAAAGATGCTTCAGCTACAGCTGCTGATCGAAGTTGGGGTGAAATTAGGGGACTTTCTGAAACTTCCAGTGAATTTTATCGTGCGACTCTTTTGTGGCCTCAAGTGTCGCACTGAAAATTTAAAGTAACTTCAAAAGAACAACAAGACTTTTGTACCATAAAAAACTCCTGCTGCTCGACTCTGATAGCTCTCACATGACATCGCTCTTGAGGGCCTTTTTTTAGGATTCTCTCAGTTGGTTCAACCACTTTCCTCCCTTTTTCTGAGACAGTGAGGAAATTAGGCATTATACCCCACCCCCCTTCTCTCTCTCTCTCTCTCTCTCTCTCTCTCTCTCTCTCTCTCTCTCTCTCTCTCTGAGAAAGTCAGCGTGGGCGTTCGGGCTGCCGGAGCTTCGTGTGAAAAATGGTCCCACCTCTTCTCTCTGGAACTGACTGCAGGCCTTCCTTGTGTTACTGTGACAGGGGCACATAGTGTACATCATCCTGATTTCCAGAGACTCTCAAACCTCAAGACGTTTCTTCCTGTCCCTGTTTCTCTTTTGTCATAACATCACTTTCGTGCTACTGCGGAGAAATTTACGGTACACACAGACAGACACGCAAAGACACAATTACAGAACTACACAATTTAACACCAACAACGAGACTGCATACTTGAGAGCATCTGTCCCATTTAGTTACAGCTTTGTTTGGTATATATTGGTTTCTGTATATATTTCAGTGCAATATATGTTCAACTTTATGTATATCTACAAAAATTACAAACATTTCAAAAGAGACCAGTTTCAAAACAGCTAAAGAAAACTATAAGCCACTGATGAATCTCTCTCCCACCCCAACGTTGAACTCCTGTCTACTTTTCTATTTCTGAAAGTTGTCTTTTAGAGGGCTTTAGTGGTTTCATAAATTGGTGAGCTCACTGCTGTACTCACTGAATACATTACTGACGCACACACATAAACAGTTTAGACTCGCAGCACTGAGGCACCCTAAAGACATAAGGGGTTTTTCACCTTTCATTTAGCAACACTCATCTTTGTAAACCACAAGGGCAGACTATCAGAAACTGTGGGAGAGGAAACAAGGGAGAGAAAAGCAGTTTAAGAAGAAGAGAGGTACACACAGAGACTCTGGGCGGCAACACAGCTGTGTGTGTGTGTGTGTGTGTGTGGTAATAGCATTAGAGCTCCTCCGGTCTCATGTGAATTACATTTCCAACAGAGGTCTGCTTCTGTGCTGGGCCACAGCCCGGGAAGACACACACACACACACACACACACACACACACACACAGACAAACACGTATACACACACAATGAGCAGAGAAGGCAGGCAATAGTGATTTGTGATGGTTTGTGATTCCCCAACCCACAAAACACATGCGGAGACAAACATGCACACAATTGCGCCCTCTAACTCTTTAATGATGATAAGTATTTTTCCTTTGTAGCCCATTTCACTTCATTTACAGCAAAATCGGGAAGTAGTAGGAGAGTCTCACATTAAAGCCTGTGAATTTTGACATTTTGCAGCACCTAATCAATAATTTGTTTTGGCTCGGCGTTGCTAGTTTTAATTTATACAAGATTGCCAATGTCAGCTGCCAGTTAGGAAAAGCTTTTGTGTTTTCACAAGATTACAACTTGAATAATTATGAGGTCAAATTGCAAAGGATTAGCCACAGAAAAAAATCCTAGAAAACAGCAGCTCCAGTTCAGTTTACAGCTTCGTCGCCCAATTCAGGGGATCAAGCTTTTATACTTCCATGTCTTGGTCACCCAATGGTCAATGACACCTTCTCATTGCCACTAGGCAACTGATGAAAAAAATATTTTGGCAATTGGACCATTCTGACCTTTCTTGAGCTCTTTAATTGCCTTCTGCTGTGTTTTAATCTCATTTACACAGATTTCAATGACAATGATGAATTTGTACAAAATAACGCTCTTCCTTATCGTATTAACTGTGATTAAATGCATTTGTGTGATGCCAGTGGTACAAAAAAAAAATTCAAAAAATAAAAACTTTGGGCGCGGCTAGCTCAGTCGGTTAAACAGCACGCGAGGACCAGGGTTCAACTCCGGCCCGTGGCAGATTTCCTGCATGTCATTCCCCCTGTCTACCTACCACATTTCCTGTCTCTCTGCGCCTGACACTGTCGGAAAAAAAAGGCGAGAAAAGCTCAAAAATAAAATATATAAAAAATACTTGGATAGAGACCCAGCTACTGTCTGTCTCGCCCTTTTTCTCTTTACTTTCCATTGTCCCACAGACAGACGCTGTTTCTAATTACTCTTACTTCCTCTGTTACATAAAACACACGCACAAAAAACGCACACACAAAAAGACACTTTCACAGAGAAAGGCGCACACAAGCATATGTGTACTCTCACAAATAACGGGTAAGCCTGGAGGATGTAAAAGAAATAAAACAGATGGAGAGAGTCCCTGCCTGCTGCTCAGTACCTTTACTGAAGACGAGAGGTGGAGTGTAAGGGAAAGAGAAAAAGACAGAAAACAAGTGGAGGAGAGGAGATATGTGTGATAAAGGGGGAGAAAAGGAGTGATTGGAGAGGGGGGGGGGTGAAAAGGGAGGAAAGAGGGAAAGAGAAAAGGGGAGCACAGGAAAGAGGGAGAGCCGAGGCTTTCAAGAGGCTCTTGGTAACTAAGCTAATGGGTTCTTTTATTCCTTGTTTCTGTCGTCCATTCACACGCTCCCTTTACACACTCTGTCGCTTCGCACTAGCTTCTGTCCTGAATGGAGGAGGGGAGTGCTGAGAAAGAGGGCAGAGAAAAGTAAGCATCCTTGTTTCCATCACAAGTGTATTCCTCTACACCTCTATTCAAGTCTTATTTGTTGCACAAATAGCAAATAAGAAGTGGTATATCAATTTCTCCAAAATGTGGTGGAGCAACCCTGAGAGGAAATAACAAGACTGGCAGAAGACGAGGCGATAGAGAGAGAGGATGATCATGAAATATGTAGAGCTGAAACAAAGAGTCGATTAGTATTATAATATTCTCATAATAAATTTATTGCCATTTATTTAAGCCAAAATTCCAAATCTTTGGCAGTTCTAGCTGGTCAAATATGTTGACTGGATGCTTTTCTTTATCTTATGTGATGGTAAACTGATATTCTTTGACTATGGACTGATAGTCAGATAAAACAAGCAATTTAAAATACATGACTGTGGGCTCTGGGAAATTGTGACAGGTATTTTTCACTGTTGATAATCAATTAATCAAGAATACAATATTATAATGAAAAATGCCCATCACAATTTGGCGTCTTCATGTTGCTTGTTTTGTTTGACAGTCAAAAGATATCAATTAAATACAATTACAGAACACAGAGAAATACAGCAAAGCCTCAGTGAGAAGCTGGAACTGGTGAATGTTTTACATTTCTGCTCAGAATATGAATTTAACAATTAACTATCAAATTGTTTTAAATAGGTCTGCAAGTAACCGCTGTTTTCATTATCGATTAATCTGCTGTTCATCTTCACCATAAATCGGGTTAATCGCTTATCATAATTTTCCAGAGCCGAAGGTGATGTCTTAAAATGTCTTGTTTTGTCTGACCGACAGTCTGAAACCCAAAGATATTTAATTTACTTTAATACAAGAAAAAGAAAAGCAGCAAATCCTTACATTTGAGAAGCTGGAAATCAGTTAAAGTCTTGAATGTCTGCTTGAGTCATGTCAAGCCGTGATATCAATTTATATACAATGATATAAATAAGAGAAAAACAACAAATCCTCATATTTGAGAACCTAGCACCACTTAATGTTATGCACCCCTGCTGATTTCTAACACACTGGTATCTTTTTCAACTGATCATAGGAATACAAGTGCAGTTAAATGTTTTACCCTTATCATTTGTACCTTTCTAAGTATATTATGCACAAATGCATGGGTATACAACAAAACATCACAGGAAACACTCCTCTTCACAGGAAAGGGAAGCAACTAAAACACTAGAAAACACTCAGAGAATTGTCTATGGTTTTCACACATTTAAAAGACAAGAATGCACTGAAACCACCTACGCTGCACTGTTGTGGTGAAAAATGTGTGAAGCAGATAACCCAAATTTAAACAGCTGATTGGCATCTGTTAATAGATGATGTTTTGTCAAAACTTCAACTAATTTCGACTTTTCAGACCGACTGAGTTGCAGTATTTTCATGCGGCATGCTTGGTCAGCCCAGGTCATCTACCAACACTGGTTTGATTGAATTACGCTAGATTTTATCTATTTTTGATGAATCGCAAATGCCACTTTACAGTGCCTCAAGCCAGCGCTTTAAACTCTTATTGATGAGGATTGAAATGATTGAAATTATTATAAAATCTTTGTCACGTTGCTCCCATTCCTTCCAAATGCTATTTCTACCTTTCTATTCTCTTCTGTTTCTATTACTTTCTTGCTTCCTATCAGTCAGGGGAGTAAAACAGAATGACTGAGTTGGCCAGTTTCCTGTGAACGCTCGACTTCCACTGCCACACACACAGGGCGTTGCCCCCAAAAGCCCAGTGCCGACTTCACAGACCCCCTTCAGGGTGAGACCGAGTCATGTGTGCTCTCAGACACATTTCTTCACAATGACTTGACTTGGCCTAAAATGGCTCGAGGATGCCAGGGCAGTTACTGAGGCAGAGAGAGAGAGACAGATGGAGAGACAATGGAAAAAGAAGATTAGAAAGAGAGAAGAAAAAGAGTTAGAGAGGTAGATGTGGGTAGAGAGAGGCAAAATGAGAGAGATGGAGTTGTTAGTGGGTCTAACCTACTTTCTGTCTCCAGGCTGAATAAGTCAGCATCGCTGTACTTCCCTGGCACACTGAATAATTCACTCACACACACAAACAAAAAAAGAAACACATTCTCTTTCTTGAACTTGAAGCACTGACTGGCAGAAAATATGCTCTTCCTGCAGAAGAGGTGGGGAAAAAGGTTTTTGTTCGTGTGTGCTTGGCCAGGAAGTGGGGGTGTTGAGCGCTACTGGCAGAGAGGCTGTACTGACGGTCACCTTCCATGCAGACACACACACAAGCTAAAATAGGTCACCCCTTACAATGCTCTCAGAAAAATCCATCTCCCGTGCTGCGAGCATGCAGGGAAAAGATGCATTGCTACAGCACAGAGACTAAAAGGCTCTGTATGAGTCTGTCGCTCTGCCTCTCTCCCTCTGTCAATTCAATAAGCTTGATTCGAGTTCTCGCTGCCTTTCTTTCTCTCTATGTGGCATTAGTGTCCCAAATAAGCTAAAAGCAACAAAGTGCAAAGTCATATTTAGTTCTACAGAGAAATGTGACTGCACCAAATGTTTTGAATGCATTATATATTGATCAAGTGAATGAAAAAAATGTGTAGCATTAAAGAATAGTTTCACATTTTGGGAAATGCACTTCTTCTCTTTCGTGCTCAGTTACATGAGAAGATTTATACTATTCTGACATCAGTACACTTAATATGTAGGTAGACATGTGCCGGTTTTCGGTAATGCAATCGCGGGCACATAAAAATACCGTGAATAATTATAGAACCGAATTTAGATTTTTAGAACGCGCATTAGCTTATTTTCTCTGATGTAAACAATCCTCACTCACCTCCAGTGTTCGGAGTAACGGTGTTTAAGTATAATGGCGTTACTAACGGCGCTATTTTTTCAGGAACGGAGTAATCTAATTACTTTTCCCATCGTTGCAACGCCGTTATCGTTACGGAGAATGTAAAGTGGCGCGTTACTACAATTTGGCTGAATGAAGCGCGAGGTGTCAGGCTTTGGTTAGTATGGCTACACATCAGCTGCCTGGAGAGAGCAGGGGTGGGGATGATGACACCGTAGCAAATGCGATGATGACTGGCTGGGTGGGCGGATACCCTGCTCACGCTGTCTCACTCACAGCAACCTCTAAATACCACTAAACACAAGACAGCGAGAAGTCCGGGAAATTCAAAGGTAGCGCTCTCGGACTGGAAGTTCTTCTTCTCGCTCATTGAAATTAAAGGCAAGAAAGTTTAAGTAACATGCACGCTACGCCCAGGAAAAAAGACTTTATCCACGTCTGCCTCAAGCAACTCGAATCTTATGAAGCACCTCACATCAACACATGCTAACACGACACTTGATGCTGCTAACCCAACCCCAAGCCCAAATGCAGCTAGCGTGAGCTCAAGCCAAGGAGACGGAGCCACTCTGTTAAAACAAGCAACACGCGATTTTTCGGGTCAGAAACAGGTGACTAAGGCCGAGCTGAACACATTGATAGAAAGGTATGTTGTTGAAAACATGCTACCCCTGTCCACTGTGGAGTCTGAGTCATTGAGCTATCCTTGCTAAAATACCAACACAAGGAGGAGGAAGGGGGGTTGCCCCATGCCGAAACACTTGTGCTAAATTCATTGACAGATAAAATGAATATTGAGCTCAAAAAGTCATTTGAGGAATTAGAGTACATTTCAACTACAGCAGACATCTGGACTGCCCACAATAAAAGTTACATGGGTGTGACAGCACACTGGATCAATCCAAATAACATGGAATAGGGTACATAGTGTTTTTATTCTTCAATCAATTAATATAAACATCTTTGAAGTTAAAGATGTTATAGAACGTAAAAAATAACATCACAGTTACTTTGCTGAGTAACTAATTACTTTTACAATGTGGTAACTGAGTTACTAACTCAATTACTATTAGGGAGAAGTAACCCATTTCTTTTGTGCAATTAAAATATCGTGATAATACCGTATACTGTGATAAAAGCTCAAACAATTCATCGCAGCAAGAAAAATTGATACTGGCACATGCCTATATGTAGGTGGAGAAAACAAGCAGTTAGTTTAGCTTAGCATAAACACTGGAAACAAGTGGAGACTCCAGGAAGTTACTGCCCCACGGCCAACCCTAAAACTTCATTTGAGAGTTGCGCCTTATCACCAGGAAAAAACTATCAGGGGATTGTTGCAACACAGACCGTTTTTCTTACCGGCGCAGCACTGCTGCTAACTGTACTAGCTGCCAATAGCTAGTTACCTGACTTAGCGGTCATTTCAGCTGACTCCACCTGGACTTGGAGCTCTGAGTACTGGGGGAGTGTTTGTGTATGTTTACACCCCCTTCACAGGAGATTTGGACCGCTGGGAGAAGGAAGTTTTTAGGCGTGGGACCCAGCTTGGTCAGCTATCGGGGAACGGGGCCGCAATGAGCACTAAAACCCGGAGCCGGGCGAGCAGGCAACAGAACCGGGCTTAGCAGCTTCCCAGCAAACACAGCCGGATGGGGACGGAACACGGCCTCCGAGACGACGGAGGCCAGTTTGACGACATCGAATACAATACTGAGGTGATTTACAGCGGCTCCGACCAGGACTCTGACTCCGGGGACGAAGAAGAGACTGTGGGGACAGGCGAGGCATGAAGCAGCAGAGGAGCGAGTTTGTAGCGAGGTAATTTGTAAGTAACAATAGACATCATCCATCATATTGATAAGTCTGCGAGTATTTGTTTTTGTGAAGTTGGAAGTTATATATTTGAACAACGAGACCTGTGTGATGTTACTGTGTTGAAATAACAAAATGTTCAGTCTCCTTGCAGGTTGTTCCAACACATTCAGAAACATTAGCTCATTATTAACAGGCGGCTCACCTCATGCCCCTTGTAAAATGTTATTTTAAAGGCTCATTATTATTGTTTTGTATTTCTCGGTAATGTAGCACAGTGTTAACATTGTTACTTCAAACATTCTTTCTCGACCCTGGAACTCAAACCATTTTCTGATGCCCCAAAAATATACATATAAATAATTAAATTCATGTCATAGACGTCCGACGACTAGCCGACTAATGGCTCGAATTAACGACTACTATTCGCCTAGGAAAATCATTAGTCGTGGGCAACCCTACTCTGGGCACAGTCAAGCCAGATATTTCCCCCTTTTTCCAGTCTTTATGCTAAAGTATAAGAGTGGTGTCGATCTTCTCATCTCACTCTCGGCAAGAAAGCAAATGAGTGTGTTTCTCAAAATATCGAATCATTCCTTAAAGTGTTTGGGCTTACAAAGTTTAAAGAAAAATCTGATGTTTCTCACCATTTCAGGTGTCTACTGTTCATTTAACAGAGCTTACTAATCAAGCTCAATCACTAAGGAAATTATATGAAACCCCACCCTAACCCATAGCATGAGTCAGGGGTCCAGACTGTGTGTATGTGTGTGTGAGACCGCCTCATTAGCTAAAGATCCCGACCAAGATAATGTCCGACGATTAGCATCAGTTGACAGGCTGTATACACACATGCAAACACTCTCATGCGTCGTGATGTCATTTCCACTTTATGGCTACCGGCCAATATAGGTCAGTGGAGCACTGATAGCACGATAGCATCACAGGCAGCAGTTCAACATGTGAATATGACGACACAAAAATCTGAACATAATATTAAAAAGAGGAATCTCAAAAGGAAACAAAAAAAGACTTAATTTCCAAACAAAGCTGAAATCCTAGAAAGATTATTCAATTCGACTGCTACGTAATTACACATTAACATAGAAGTTGTGTGTTTGTGATCGCACGCGCATCTTGTGTGTATGCGGTCGGCGACATGATCACACTGACCACAGGAAACACCTGGCCTGAACTGAAAGCACCCACATTAACCAGCCTTTTAAACACATTATCAGCATATTTAGCTACTGGTTGTATACATTTTATTCAGGGTTTGAGAAGTTTCCTTGAGTGAGACTGTGAATCCCCAGTAGCGCTGTTCTGCAGCTGACCACCATGTGACTTTCCCTCTGAAGATCAGAATAACATCATTTTCACAGCATGACCTCCCCTCTCTCTTCACTATTATTTGTGTCTCTGAAATGAGCTTGAAAACAATAAACACCCTCTGAAACGGACGGCATAACGTCAAAAATATATGGATATTATCAACAGGGAAATCATTACAGAAAGCACTCAGAATCAGACACATTCCTGGAGCCCAAACATACAACTTGAGAAGTTGGACATGTTTGAATTTCAGTCAAAACTGCTGACTTCACTGCCATTCTAAGCAAACACAGTTAACCTTTACCGGTATTTGCCTGGTGATAGTTTCCCGCTCTGGATCTAGGCCTGCAGCAGGAAGCAGATGTGGACAAACTGCATATAATCCCAATCATCTGGGACAGGAGCTCATTGTGTGTTTAGTGTGTGTGTTGTGTCTGTGTGCGTGTATTAATCACCTCCCTCCTCAGATATTCACAGCCCATATGGTGGGTCAAACTGGTGACCTTGTGCTCACGAACCGGATTCTGTAACTTCAACACGCCTATGTGATTTGATACATCTCTCTCTCTTACTCAACACCTATCGACATTTAAGTGTGCATTTTTGTCCATTCGTGCCATTTCTGTGTTTACCGATATTATAATAATTGAATGCACTACTGGGGCCTAAAAGAGATTTTTTTATTTTCTTCCCTGTAGTACCCTGTCCACCATTGAAGGACACTTGAGCAGGACGGATGCTGCTGACAGGTTTGTGTGTGTGTTTGTGTACGTTAATGCGTGTGTGATGTGTGTGCAACTCCTTTATGTATCCATTTCCTTTTACCTAAGTCACAGATTCCACACACATGGCATACTGCATCATTTCCTGAGTGTTTGAGTGTGTGGTCTCCTTTTCTTGATCAATAAAGTTCTTCAGCCTTGTTGGTGGGTCAGCTAGCTTTCATCATGTAAAGCCACACACACAAGCTCCATAGCAGAAATAGTGTGTTGCATCTCTTCTGAGAAACAGCCGGCGTGGGGGCAAAAGGCTGGTTTCTGGTGTAAGCCGTGGGAGGGGGCGGGTGAGAAAGAAGGAAGCGTGTGACACCAGAAGAAATTGGGAAGTCTTGTTACAGTAACATGAGGTGGGCCCACAGTGGTTGGCCCCCTCACACACACTCACAAACAGCACACAAAACAAGCTTATAAAAGCACACATCCCTACAAAACACACCTGGCTTCTCATTTTTTAGCCAGCAAGGGAAGATGGCGGAATAGACATCCATCAAGGAAGATTTTACTAGCTACAAATCCAAATAAAAAACTAGTGTATTGCTTTTTATTAGTAGTTGCTGACATTATTAGTTCAATACTTTATTGCCAAGTCAACCAAGCTGATAGATTTCGTCTTGAAATGTTTGCAGCTTAGATTAAGAAACAGGAAAACAGGACAACAAAAACACCATAATAAACAAAAGCACAGGATCCCAGCTCGCGATTGAGAAAATGGCCAGTATATGTCAGCTGTTTGGTCCACTGAAAACACAACACAGGAAAAACTGTAGGACTAATTCTCCTCTGTTGTTGCTCAAATTAATAAACGCATAGTTGCCACTATTTTTCTTCGATACATTTACTGAAACCTAAAGCCCCTAGACTTCAGTAGAAGTCCTTAGCTGAGTTAATCTGATACAGCTCTGAACAATTTCTGCACAAAGTTTCCTAAACACACAAGTCCACCCTTCTCTTGAAAACACACACTGGCACTAGCCGGACTACCACATGCTGTTATACACAAATGGGGTCCTTGCATCCCCGACCAGTGAGGGGTTTGTGTGTGTGGGCTTGTGTAATATATGGGAATAAAGGCTTCCAGATCATGTGCTGCAGGCTCGGATGTGTGTGCAGGCATTTGACATGGACACAAAAACTCAGAAAGGAGAAGGGGAAGCCCCCTGGTGACAGTGGAAATTGTTACTACACACAAACCCACAAAAATACATATATACAGTATGCACACATACTAGTATGCCAGCCACTGTCACATCTCATTTTCTCGCCTGCCCTTTAAGTGTTTTATGTCTGCCCGATAGGACATATGTTAAGAGAAGCGTGTGTTTGCACTTTTTCGTTTTCTTTGATGTGCTGCTTGGGAGTAATCTGCTTGCAAAGGTGGGGCAGTAACATGCACACACACACAGAGGCTGCTCTCCTGTGTCTGTACCCTGTCTAGACTACAATGCTGAGCCCAGTGTTCCCAAAAACAGGTACAGAAAGAGTATCAAAGTTGGTGTCACACCACAGAAGTAACTGATCACACAGATCTGTGTTTCATTTTGTTTCCGGCCGTGTGTTGTTTTTCTGTCTTTGTATCATGCTCCTTTTACATCTCTTTATTTCCAACTTGAACCACTTCGTAGCTAAACTTGCAGAACATGATTTTCTTACATATCTATAAAAGACATATAAAGTGTCTCATCCTATCTCATACATGGCCCACAATATCCAGGCATCTGTTCATATGCAGACCTCTGTTCATGTGCCACATGGGGGCACCTGGCATGAGCGCAGACAAAATTGCAATGTGTTTAAAAGAAATTTGTTCTCAGCTCCATGTTGGACAACAGGTTAGATTTTGCACAAGTTAAATTTGGTGTCTTCTGTAATAACACTATCACCCTGCCAGGGTTTGGAGATGCACTGCCACTCGGGACAACCCTGCAAAAATGCTCGTGTCCAACACTGTGAGGCATTTTGGTTAAAAGTGTTCTGTAATAGCATGTTTGTTTCAGACTAGTTATGGAAGGTTTCCCGTAAACAGAGGTCACAAACTCAATCCCTGCAGCTTGTATGTCTATCAACAGCTGAGTGTTCAATCAACCTGACCTTTCAGATAAACTAGGTACCACCTTACTCATTGTACTATAAGTACAACTGTCACCTAAACACTACTAAAGGTACACTTTTTATGTAAAAATCTGATGCCTTCATGAAAGTGAGCCTGCATGTCTCTAGATTGTTAAACCAGAGGGTACTCTTCTATCTCTTTGCCCAAATGAAAGTGTGAGTCCAATACAGACACACTCTCTGACAACAGGAAGTGACGCATCAAAACCGAAGTGCAAAGTACTGTCTCCAAGACAGCAGGCAGTCAGTGCCCCGCCCACAGAACGGTCTTGTTGCACAAAGCCAGATTTGTGAGTCAGCAATATCACTTTGTTCACAGTTTATGGCAACAAAATGTCATACTTCATTCAATTTTTTTTCAATGGAAATGATTCGCTCATGGCAACAAAGTAAACCCACACCAAGCCTACGCATCGAGTTCAACTTTGATGAGCTTTGATAGGCAACTTCATGCTGTCAAGGGGGCGGTCACACTACTGTACGGTCCAAAATTTTATTTAATTTCATATAGTTCGTCTTTAGCTAAATAAAATGTGCAATGCCAAAGCCCTGCAGGATGGTGTGTGGTCAGTCCAGATAAAGGACTCTGTAAATGTCACAGTGTGGTTTTAGTTGGACAGCTAACTAGCTTGCTAGCTAGTAATGTTGCTGGAGTCATGTGATATTTAGGGTTATATTCAAGCCAATTGCAGTTCACCTGTATAAGTCCTATCATTTCATCAAAACAAAAACTGTTACATTTTTCTGTTCTATTTTGAAAGAAAATGATACATTTAGGTAAACTTAATCTATTTGTTTCCTTAAAATCACACCTTTTTAAAATATTAGACCAAAATTCAATATATTTATTTTTTTTCACTCATATATTTTTACCTTTTGAACGACTTACAGTTTCTATTTACCTGCCGAATAACATTATGTCTGACAATGCAATGAGCAAATTTTCTCTAAATGTTTTTTTTTAATCTTCTCTGGATTTGTCCATAACGTTGCCTCTATAACCGGCCGTTTGTTAAAAAACTCTGGATCTCTTACATAAGCACAGTAATAGCTGGTTTGGAAAGTCACGGGTTGACAGAGCCAGTTGATAACCACCCTTTTGAAAGAGGTGAGATTGCCATTGTTTGGTTTTGTGGAACCATCGACTACACAGACGCCCCAATTTTGCAGAACCTGCGTCATGAGACAGACTCCGGGACTCAACAGTATATATTTTGCTTTTCATCCCATTTGTATTCCTTTAAATTAAGCAATCATTTTCAGACCAGATTGGTTAAAATGATCATACTGTGTGCCTTTTACTGATGACATGCTGCATGATACCACTGCTGAAGCTTGTATATTCTGAATAGTTAGTGGAGATCTCACTGCTATTTGGATCCACCGACGTGCAAAGTTCGACTTTAAAACATACTCATGTTTGATCATATATTCATCAGAAAAGAGCAGAGGGTCAAGGAAGAAATTCTAGGCACATCCTGGCTATAACGCAGTATGTTTGTGACAGTATACAGCAGCACGTAATCTGGCTCTTCAATTACTATAGCACCGGGATTATGACAAAAATGTGTCCACCTTTAACTCCAGACTCATGTTTTGTCTCCATGCAAGTCTTGGGGAGGCCCTGATGTACTCGCACCATGTGCACCGGTCTGTGCCGTGTAATTAGATCAGTTGTTGTGTCTCTATGCGAGTGCCACTAAATGAAATTATTAAAATGAACCACGCCATATACTAATTCTGACAGCCAAAATGGGTCACAAAAAATGTTTCTGGTGGGTTCAAACATGACACGGTCATGAATAAATACCAGAACAAGACACTTCAAACATTTGGAAGAAATTCAAGTGTTCCCCTCAAACAGCAGAAAAAGAGTGCTGAACAAAGCATATAATCGCTGACTTGTTGCCCTACCGGAGCACTGTAATTATGCCTATAAAACACATTCTATATATAAACAACAATAGGCAGTTAAAGTGGGTGTTATGTCAGGGTGTTTTTGTGACTCAGTGCGCAAAGGAGCACACCCCATGCGCTTGTGGTATTGAAAGTTTGACTCCAGCAATTGAAAGCTTCACGAATGCTCGAAATTGGTGCGCCAGACCGGCAGCAACCAGCTAAAGCACTTACTTACATGTTGGCTGTGGCTGATGAGTCTTAATTGTGCTTGGTACACTGGCACACAGCCCACCTGTGCAAGTCTTCTTGTCAACAACCTGGTGTGTCTGCTGAATAATTTAGGTAAAACTCTTTATTCGCTGGCTGATGTTGCCAGCTAAAAGCAAATTCTGCCCTGTTTACACAATGCCATAAAGATGACATTCAGCAAAAGTGCATGCACAAAAATAACATGACTGTGAATAACCAGATTTAAGAAATAGTTCAAATTAAGCATGTGCATGGCCTGAATATGACATTTATATGAGCTGCTTAATAGTCTAGCTACTGTCTGGAGGGATGCGTGATAGCCAACAGGCTAACAGGAAATATGCTTCATTTTAGAAAAGAATCATTGTGTTTCATGCCAACAAAGCTCATTTGAAAGGAAACTGAACAGATATCACGTGAAGAATCAAGGCACGACAAGCACTCAGTGGTGTCCTGTAAGTTTGAAACGGCGGTTTCTGATTAAAAGGCTGCCATTATCTGTAGCCACAAGGGCTGGAGGGATGTTTTGACGGGAAAATTGATAAAGGAACACTCTTTTTTTACCTCAACAACAAGCTTTAAGACCTTTGGGATCTTCCCAAAGTACAGCAGCAGAGAACTGTGGTTGTAGTAGGCAGTTTGACAAGGCGTGGATGTGTTATAAAGTTATGAATGAGAAGTGTGGTGGTGCTAAAAGAAGAACCTATATTTACCCAGTCAACTCCACATGGAGAATTTAACATAAAGAGGAACCAGCAGCCAATAAAAATCCACACTGAATAACAATTTTTAAAAATTAGAGATCATACTAGACAATTATTCCGACTATAGCATAGAACTTCAAGACAAAAGACATGAAATAAAATGATGGCATGCAAATATGCCAACAGCAGACTATCCCCAGCTTATTTGGCTCTCTCTCTCACCCATAAAGCACTTCCCACATGCCTCTCACACAGCCCAACGCCCCTCTTTTTTGCGCAACATCCGCTACCTCCCTGTATTCTGAGACACACGCTCGAAGGACAGGACAAGTCATCAGCACACAACTGGACACATACACAGAGTTTTCCTTATTTCAGAATTTGTTATGTACCTCTTTTCAGCGACAGAGGCCTATCAAATTGTGTAGCTTTTATCCAAAGTGTGCCCAGGAGTTGATAAAGCTCCAGTTTTAAAGCCAGGACAAAATGTTATGAAATGGGCCAAGAAAGAATGTTGCAAGCTCCAGCAAGCAGCTCGCATGAAGCAGGGAAGTACAGAGAATGGAGCATGTTCGTGTATGTGTGTTTGCAACTGTAGGCAAAAGGAGAAATAAGTTAACCGTTTTGACGCTGATTGGCCTCTTAAACAAAACAATCAAACTGCAGCACAATAAAACAAATAAAAACCCTTCCCAGAAACATAAGGTGAATTATAAAGGAAACCCAAATTTATCTGCTGCTGCTACCAGTAGTTAAACTCTAACTGAGGCCTATTTTATCTGAATCCTCTAGTGGCTTTACTAATAGTTACATTAATCCTGCATGTATCCTCCAGTTAGCACTACATTTATTAACATATCCTAACCAAAGCCATTTAACTAAAATGACCACATAATGACATAAGTGGTATTACAGAAGTGCCATTGCTGTTGTGGCTATTTCACAAGCCTGGGACAAGTCCTATTTTGAGTCCGGAGTTGCAAGACAATAACATCCAGTGATGCAGGGCGGGTAAAGATATGACTGTGGGTCAGCAGTCATCATAAAGCAAACAAAATGTGTTATCACAACATGTTACTTT
This sequence comes from Coreoperca whiteheadi, assembly GCA_011952105.1. Taxonomy (NCBI): domain Eukaryota; kingdom Metazoa; phylum Chordata; class Actinopteri; order Centrarchiformes; family Sinipercidae; genus Coreoperca; species Coreoperca whiteheadi. The sequence goes on from CM022484.1 coordinate 14,262,488, forward strand.
AACATTAAATGTCTCTTTTCCATATGTAAGGAAGATCCAAATACTACGCTAGACACATTTTCACAGCCAAAAACTATGGAGAGATGAATATACAATCAGTTGTTTATTAGGTACACATAACCAAAAACTAATGCAACTAACACAACACCCCTGCACTCAACCCAACCTTCATGTTGAATTAAGGCTATAATGTTATGTTTTAGTTTAAACAGTTTTTCAACTTCATGGCGATTTTGAAGGCTGTAGTTTGTGATGCTGTGTAATTTTATTGCATTATACCTTGTGTCTATATTGTACTATTTATATCAATGAGGGTAGAATAAACCGAGTGTATTGTGCAAATAAAGGCATTGGTTTAACTGCCTTTAGGTGGATTTATCATCCACTACAGTATATATCTATAGTATACCCAATACTACTGTTATATAACTAGTCATCCTATGAATATAAAAATAAAATGAATAAAAAACTGTGACAGGCATACTACAGGTACACCATAGGAGATAATACATAGACTTAAGCTCAGTTTGGTTAGTTGATATTCACCGCTTATTGAGTATCAGAGGACGATGAATCACAGCCCTGTATCCTAACACTCAGGCATGGTAAGCCCCTATAACACTGCACTTTAGCCCAGCATTTACCTACAAGCTAAGCTATCTCAACAACGCCATGTAAAAATTAGCCTACGGCTGCAAAGTCACGTGAATGTGTCTTGTTGTGCTGTTGTCGTCTCTTTATTTTAAAGAAACAGGAGCCGGTGGTGTTTCTGTGGTTTGGGAGACAATGCTAGGCCGCCATGTAAAGCCTGGGAAAGGGAGGAAAAGGAAGAGGGCAGTGTGGCCGCCCCTGCCTCACCTCCTGGGGGACACAGGGAACCAGGAGACGGGGGGGGGGTATGGAGGGTCAGTACGGAGAAAAAGGTGGAAATTATGAAGGCAAAGAGGTCTGGTTGAGATAGCTATATGGTAAGGGAGGTTAGATAGGCTCCTTTAAATGTTGACCCACCATAAAGTCGCTGCCGAAGTTGTCCTCTCCCCTCTCCTCGTCCCCCTCGCTCATGGCCTTCACCCCCTGGATAAACTTTCTCAGGATGCCGGCTTGGTCCATCCTTCAGTCCTCTTGCCTTTTCCTTTTAAAAAAACAACCTCCCAAAGTAGCAAGGGGGAGAAAATTAAAAAAAGATATAACAAAAAAAGGACACAAGGGAGGAGGGAAGAGGGGGAATAAATAAAAATAAATAAGCTTCACGGATCTTCCCAGAGAGTCATCGTCGGTTCACAACACAACACCTTTTTTTTTTTTTTTTTAATTATCGCCCCATGTCGCTTCTGCCTTTCCTCCTTTCTTCTGCGCTGTTTTCACACCGATGCCGTTAACGGTTAACGTTAGTCCCACAGAGAAGCAGCGGCGCCCGGGGTTTCTCCTCTACAAACAAGTTCCCCACCGTGGCGTAACATAGACTGTAAACACTTGGTCCTGTGAGAAAAGAAAAATAAAGACAAAAGACAACAAAAAAGCCTGGTCTGGTCAGTCTATCTACCCCTCCCTGTCTACCTCGGTTGCCACATTCACACACTGCTGCTCGTTATTCGCTACTGGGGAACATCCGGACTGGGCAAAGCCAAGGGAGAAAGCGTCCCTCCCCTTCCACGATATAGCCGCCTCTGATTGGATAACTGACACTACAACTTAGAATGTCATTGGCTTAACGTGGATGTCGCTCTACCAAACAGCCAGGTCTGATTGGAGAGAATGTGTGTCCGTCGTTTTGACGCGTTTCGTCGTCGTCATTGGCATCGTGAAAAAACTCAATACGAGAAATGTAACATTTAAATCTATGTTCTAGGTGTAATATTGTAATGTATTTGTAATGAATTTTATAATTTACTTACATATTACTGTATGTGAATATGAACAGGAATCCTTTTTCTAAAGCCTTTTTCTTACATTTTGTGAATTGTATTTTTATTACATGGATTATTCATACTGTCAGTGTTGTTATGTGTTGTGTGCATATGTTTTAATGTTTCACATAATTAACTGCCAGATGGACCAAAGACTGTTTTTTACCTTTGTGGACAATAAAGTTGTATTCTTATCTATTCTTTTCTATACCGATTACACTTTTTTTGGTTAAATTCATAATGTCTTTCTCATCAACCTCTGATCTGAAAGCATTCCTAACTCACTTTTCATTGCTGTAGCTCTAACCGTGATTTGTCAGAAATACGTGCTTACACATAACGTATGTCATCAGAATTTATCAAAGGTCTCACTGTGTACACAGGAACAATTCCAGACTAGTATCTTTGGTATTTGGCAGCTGTTTAAAGTTTTTCTAAACACCAATTTCTTTAGGTTTGCACATTTTAATGTCAAACACAATGAGTTTACTTGTAGTGAAATTAAATGAAGGCTGTATGAATAGCCCTGCCATGCCTGATGAAACCTGCCATGCCTGATGAAACCTGCCATCTCTTTCAGATTGTATCTGTTGTGGAGAAGGAGATGAATTTTCTCATTAACCTCTCATCCAAACCTGACTAACTTCTCACCCTTATGTCTAGCATTACAGTATTTGTCTGAAATAGCTGTTTAAATAAGACCAGAGGTGAAACACTCAAATTGTTAACTTAATTAATGGTGGTCCCTTTTAGTTAAATCATTCATGCATTCATGTCTGTAATTCTGTAATGTAAGAGGTCCAGGTAGCACTCTGTCTAAATCCTCTTTCAGTGGTAGTGGGAGGCAAATATTTACAATCCCACATGGAGCACTGACCTGCTCCACTATCTACCAACATACATGTTCCTTCCACTTTATGCACTCTATCGGGAGATATGGGAGAGAACAAGTAATCTTCTGCATGGTTTAAAATCAGAGTGAATAGATCTAATAATCCTGTCAAGCAGCCATACGGCCGTTACTGGATTTTAATCCAGATCATTAACACACACAAGATAGATAGATGGATGGATGGATGGATGGATGGATGGATGGATGGATGGATGGATGGATGGATGGATGGATGGATGGATGGATAGATGGATAGATAGATAGATAGATAGATAGAT
>CM022484.1:14266461-14389002 GCA_011952105.1 Coreoperca whiteheadi
TTTTTTCCCCATTAAATTTTTTATGTTTTTTTCCCCCCCCCCCCCCCCTTTTCTGTGTTTCTGTCATTTACCAGGCATGGGGGGCACCGTTGATATTCATGTCTGATATAACAGAGCCTTCAGCCCTGCCTTTGTAATTGTTTTTCTCTGTTCTGTCCCTCTCTCAAATAAATTAAACTAAATGACTAATCGTTTGGTCTATAAAATGTCATAAAATAGTAAAAATGTCCATCCCAATTTCCTAAAGCCCAAAGTGACGTATTCAAATGTCTTGTTTTGTCCGACCAACAGTCGGACTCAAAGATATTCAGTTGACTCGCACAAAAACACATTTGAGAAGCTGAAACTAGGGTGTTATGTGGCATATTTGCCTGAAAATGATGTTTAGTAATATTATGTATGTGCGACAGAACAGTGTATATAGAGTACTAGTTGGACTTAATGTTTTCACTTGATCACTTCGTGTGGCTGAATCAGTATGTGTGTCTGTTTGTGGTGGGATTTGTTTCTTCTTCCACAGTTCAGTGGAAACAGGTCAGGCAGACTGAAGAGATGAACACACACCAAAGAGTACTCTACTGTACTGTGTGTGTGTGTGTGTGTGTGTGTGTGGGAAACAATATTTTAAGATAGAGTTCCACCCCCTTCTCTCTGTCACTTCCTTTTCTCAGCACTCATTCTGGTTTCTCTGCACTGCATCTGACCCTGACCTCTGACCTCTCTGTGGAGCTGAACAAAGAAATTCCCAACAGGGATCAATTACATATCATATTAATATCCCCTTTTTCTTCCTTAACCACGCGGTCCTGTCCATCCTCCTTTACTGTCTCTCTTTCTTTCCTCTTTTGCCTCCTGTCAGCCCTCTCCTTCCTCTCTTTCTCCCACTCCAACTACCTCTTTCTTCTCACTCCCCTCTTTTATCTCCCTCTCACACATTTCTCTTTCTATCTCTCTCTTTCTGGAATGTGCTGCTCAGAAGCAGCTGAGTAGAAGAATGTTGCTGTAACAAGCCCATACATAACCCCGAGGGAGGGAGGCTCCCCACACACACACACACACACACACACACACACACACTATCTTTCACGTCATGACATTTGTTCTTTGATTTTCTTCATCGCTGCTAAACGATAAACTCCCTCCTTCCTCTCCCCCATGTTCTGTCTTTCACACATATGCGCCTACAGTAGAGGGCAGAGCATGAAGCTGCATGTTTGAGAACGTAGCAGGATGAGTATATCTGGGCTGGACACACACACACACACACACACACACACACACACACACACACACACACAGAAAATGAGAGCGATAGATAGAACGTGAGCCTGCCTGTTGCAGTAATGAAGTAGGGTGAAAATGTCTACCCTCAGGATAGAGGAATGACTCAGTGGTATGTTACACAACCCCGCCATGCCTCCCTCTGTTATAGACCTCAGAAGTCAGTCATATACAGAGAGGAAAAACCAGAATAAAAGTATGGGGAACCATAACCAATGCAGATGCCTCCATACATGTCACATTATCGGCATGAAAATGATGAAAACCATAAGCTATGGCCTTTCCAGTCAACAGATATCAACCTAAATGAACACCCATGGGAGATTTTGGAGAGATGTGTTAGACAGCGCCCTCCCCCGCCATCATCAAAACGCCAAATGAGGGAATAACTTTTGGAGGAATGGTGTTCATTCCTCCGGTAGAGCTCCAGGGGGTTGGAGAACTTATGCTGTGGTGGCCCAATGCCTTATTAAGTGTTTTCCTTTAATCTGTCACCTGTCTGTATCTGGAACTGGCTGATTGAAAAACACAGAAAGAAAGGAGAAGACTAAACTGGGAAATGTTTCAGCCTGCGGGCCCAGAAAGTGTCATCTCTAATTCCGAATTGAGCATTACCAGTTTTGAGATCCTTTATGTAAAAGTAATTGTAATGTAGTGGTGTAAAAAGTACAATATTTCCCTCTTAAATGCAGGCAAGTATAAATATACAGTATCATAAAATTGAAATGCTCAAGTTATTGTACTTGTGTATATATAGTGTCCAACCCTGATTGCAACACACGAGCATCATCATGTGGAGTGCCAGCCTTAGGAAATGTTAGCTGGAATCTTAGTATTACAAGATTTGTAATTACAAGATACATATATATGTATATATATATATATATATATATATAGATATATATATGTATATATATATATGATATGTACGTACACTACCGCTCAAATGTTTGGAGTCACCCCTGATTGATGTGTTTCTTCTCTCCTTCAACAATGGATATTTTAACATAGATAAAAACAGTATAATTATATACCAAATGTGTTATTTACATTTGAAAGATTTTTAGAATAATTAAATAATTAAAACTTCTGTTCAGTCGATGTACCCACAGTGTTGCATGACAGGCGAGAATGCTGTTGTAATCATTTTTTCCTCCAAAATACCAGAAAAGCGTAAGTGACCCTTGACCATTTTTTAAGCACAACTGTGACACCGGGCTCTAAAGGGAACTCGTGTTTCTTTGGGCCCTCTGCAGTTTACTCAGTGGTTGGATTGAATAGGTTTAAACTGTGATTTGACAGTCCCTTGTATGTTCAGCTGCTATTCCGTGATCCAATTCCTAACCCTAGACTAACCTGCTATTTCTATTTTGAAGTTTTAAGAATAGCTTTGCTAAAGCAACACGCCTGTTAAATCCAGCTTGTCAGAGGCATTACTGTTCACTTGACACTGAAACAGGAATCTGTTCCTATTTAAATCTGCACATATTTTAATGCTAAGCTTCCAATTCCTTTTACCAATGACTGCTGATTTCTTACATTCGTATTTAACTGTTGCTCAGAGGGATCTTTGTGTCTTTTTGCCCTTTCAATTGTCAATCTGGTCGTACAGCATTTTGTTCTTCATGTACAAAACATTACTGTTTTTGCAAACCCTTCATGCAAAATAACATCTATTTGTCAAGAAGACTTTCTACAACCTAAAAGCATGAAAGACCTTTCAAAAATATAGAGTAATCCTCTCAGCCATCTGACTGTACCGAATCAAGCTTTTGTGGCGGGCAACTCCAAACATTTGAGCATAGTGTATGTTACCACAAAAGTCAACATAAATGGAGTAAAACGTGAACTAACTTTACTGTTACTGTCACACAGAAGTGATGAGTCTCGGCCTTATTATCTGTGTGATATGAGTGTAGAAAAGGCTGTGTGAGGGGGAGCATGTGTGCAAAGTGGACCGAGTGGTGAGGTGGGTGATGTGGCACTGCTGTGCCTTCTGCAGCAACACCCTCAGTGTAACCCTTCCCTCAACAGATTCCAGCCAGCCTGTCTCTGTCTTCACCAATGTCACACAGACACACACACACACACACACACACACACACACACACACACACACTGGCAGGCAGCCAGACATTGGCGGTTGGACGCTCTGTCAGATTTAGACATGTAATTACTGTCCTAGCTTTTGAGAGCAGTATATGTGTGTTTGTCTCTGTGTCTATTTAAGTGTACTATATGTGTGTTTTACATGCAGTGTGTTTATGTCAGTGACACTGGTGCAGAGTTTCCCTGCTTGTATATTGACACATTATTGTAAATGGACAACCGGACCTGACATACAGTCCAAGGAGACAGTCGACCACTTCAAGTCACACAAGACTGTAGATTACACAGGGGCATAAGAAACTAAAAAGAATCAATCATTTTGGTGTGAGTGCCTTCATCTAAAATTAGGACAACCATCATAGCTTAGAAACCCTGTTCAAGGCGATTCCAGTCACTGCAGAGTTACTTATTCACTGGCGCCACCATGTGGGCCACATTTGGAAGTTGCAGTACAAACATCACTTAAGGCTGATGTTTTTCACTCAATACATTTTATTGTTCATGTAATTCATTTACGCAATCAGATTACTTGTAGTTCACCTATTTCCGGATTTTGATTTTTGGTTTGTTTTTGTTTTTTTCTTGCTTGCTGTTTATTTTGTGTTATTATTTTATGTGGCGCTCCCAAACAATGGGCGACGCACTTTGTGGAAGCTAATGGGGATCAAAGTAAAGAATAATAAAGAGTAGATTACTATTTTATAAATGAATAATCTACTAAGGCTTGATATTTTACTGATGGATGTTTAAAATCTTATAAATTATTAGTCGATAAATCATTTCATTTTTTGTTTATTTATTATTTCAGTTGATTATATTTCAGTTGCATTTTTCTCAGGTGCCCTTCTGGAGTAAAATGGGATTTATGTAGAGGACAGCAACCTTGAATTCATGGTGTTTGGTCACATTTGTTTGCTTCACATTAGTTACATGTCATTGTGTTGATTTATTACAGCAGTATTTTCAATATTTTTTTGGGATTATTAGCCATCTTACCCACTGCAGAGCTGGTTTTTATTTCATTCACAAAGTCTTTCTTATATAGCATATTTGGAGTTTGATGGACAGCCTCTCTAGGTCAGCGATCAAATTCCCTCCTCTAAATCTGGTTTCACTGAAAAGAGGCATTGTGATATTCTGTAACTGGAAAAAGAACTGCTTTGGAAAAAAATAGAAATTGAAGATGTCATTTTGAATCTTCATTCTCAAAATAAGAATGACAATTTAACCTGGGATATAATGGGATATATTTGAATGATTAATTGTTTATTTTTAACAGTTTATATATTTCACATTGGCCCATTTCGGTAACAGGCCTCAGCGGAACGTACAAATGGAACATACAGGTAGAACTGTGATGTCAAAGCTGCTGTTTCATGTGTTCCATGTTTCTCAGTTCATTAGTCCACGTTCACAGCTACTGAACACATCATATCTGCAACCTGCACATTGATCCCAGTATTTTGTGAGAAACGTTTACCTCAACTATTTCCCTTCTCTGAACTGTCAGACTGAAACCATGAGCGACAAGAAGCAAAGGTAAGACATTTCGAGCGACTAACGTACATGGTCTTCACCCGATCCTTTAATATAACAGTAACACGGCTAAACCTCTTTGTCACCAGGCGACTGCCGAAAATCGGAGTAAAACGGGAGAAGAGAGAGGATGTAAGCCCTGTGAACCCAAACAAAAAGGCTGGTACAAGATTACACTGTATTAGCTCCCTCTGTATTTCACTTACTCTCTGTCACACGCTTAAAATACATTTCTATCAATGTACCTTTTATTTTCTATTGTTTCTTCATCTTGATTCTTTTTCTACGTTTGTTCTTTTTGTGTTATTACTTTCGTCGGTTTCACTTTAAAACGTGTTTGCCTAAAAGCTTTAAGTAAGACCAGTTTGATCTTTCTCTTTCCAAACAGTAACACACAGTAACTTTAGTTCTGTGTTTCATGCCACAAAGCTGTTATGTTTTGTGTTGCCGAACTATATGTCTGGTCAAACGCTTTTTCTTACTGAATTTACTATTTAGCCACTTTCATTTTGTGTATTATCCAACACAATATTTACATTTTTTTTTTATATTTTGTGCCATATACCAGATCCATGCAGGAGATGTCCATGACCTCCTGACGTCACATGTGTCTAAGCCTGTTGCGCACGGATGCACCCTGCCAGAAATTGGCAATGGCCGGCTGCTGAAACAACACACAGGCAACAAGATAATGGTTTGTCTACCTCTCTAAATAATTACAAAACAAATCCCTAATTTATTTTGCACTGCATACTTACAGTATTACATTCGGTTGATTGCTAATATAACCGTGTTTATTATTGCCAGTAGTATTTACAGAGAACAGTTAAATATTATTATTAGAAAATATTAGTGGAAGGCTTTTAGTAAGTTGTCCTCCTCGTTTTTCTCTCTTCTTTTTCCTACTGTATAAAATATCAGCATACAGGTAGTGGCGAACTGGTTTCAACCCACCTTCCCCCATTACCGGTTAAAGCTGTTGCCCAGCAGCAGGTCAGGAAGTACAGCAAACGCTCCTCAGCCTCCAGACATGGCTTTGAGGAACTGCCCCTGTTACCTGCAGGTGAGAGGAGCTGTTTAGTCATGTATCAATCTGAAGCACTTCACTTTACATATTTTACCAGAGAGACGCAAATAGCTTTTAATGTTTCTGTTATGAGACAATCAGAAGGACATTATATGTATGAGCCTTCTGGTGCCACATTGTCAGCTTTATGCAGCTCGAGTATAACCTGAAGCAGGTTACTTGCAGTATTTCATACTGCTCAGTCAAACCTTTAAAGGTTAACTGACATATTATTCTTTAATCCTCATGCAGTTATCAAACAAGACTGCAGCAACAAGGAAGGCAGTCACCTGAGACGGGAAAGACCAATGCCCGTCCACCTGCCCCCGATTGAAAATATGACCCAGTCCAGCTCCAGCAGCTCCTGGTCAGCGGGACACAAACCTGAGACGGCTGTCCTCAGGCCAACCACAGAGCTGAAAAACCTCTGCAAGCTGCCTGATATAAAGAACGCTCAAGTTAAGTGCTCCAAGCCAAAGGGGGGGGATCGGCACAGACTGCCATGTGCACTGCCAAGGAAAGAGGGACTCAAGCTGCCGCCAATTACAAAAGCGCAGAGGGCTGAGAGTCCCAGAACGGACAAAGCAAAGAAAAAGACGACAATTTTATGAACCTTTAAATCATAAAACTTCTCCCATCAACTTTGAACTTTCTTACATCATTTGTGTTGCTGCTAACTCACTTTATGCTTTGTATTTATATTACACATGTTTTAACACTCACAGAGTAACTCAGCATCAATTAATTCGCTGATTCAGCAGATGGCCAAATGCAACATTTGATTACTTCCAAGTGACAAAGCCCTCTAGTGTCCACAGTAATTAGGACTCCTGTCCATCAGGAGCAAAGGAGGAAGTACAGAAAGGTTGTAGAGTGACAGAGGGCGGAGGGTCGGGAGGTTGAGGTGTAGGTCCAAGGTTTGCGTCTAGTTTCCTAACGTTACACCTGAGGTCAGTGTTGGTTTCTTTTAACCATGACCACAATCATTTCAAGTAGGTATTTTTCTAACCATGAAGACAAAGGTTCCCTAACTTTGACCATGTAACTAATACAACCCAAACCATGATCTCTCCCTAACGCTAAGCAAGTCAATTTTGTGTTTAAACTGAGCCAAACCTTAACGTTAGCAGTGCCAGATGAGAATAGAGGCAAAATTGTGAATCACTTTGCTGATTCTTGTCGTTTTGTTCTTTTCAGTTCAGAGATTCATGTCACCGACTATGAATAGTTTGTTCTCTTTCTTTTCTATACTAAGTGAACACATCACCAGTCATAACGCCGCACCGTGGTATTCAGTATGATGCCTGTTCAAGCTGTTAAATTCAATTCAGTACAAAACCAGGCCTTCGCAAGAACTGTTTATAAGATTAACAGCTCAGCAGCCAACTATCTACAACAGAGATAGAGTTGCTGAGACGGGTGACGAAGAACAATTTCATCCTGTGGACTGCAACATTGTTGGGGATAATATTTGCAGTAAGTATTCATTTTACTTGCGTGGAGGAAGTACTCAACTCCTGTAGCTACTTAAGTAAATGTAGCAATACCGCTATTTAATCAATACTACTGTTTATGTTTTGTATTAAAAATCTTAAATCGGCATCCTGTTTGTGATTATGTTTCTATCTTTTTAGCTTTGTTCGAAAGAAGAGACGCAGGTGGGCAAATCCCACCTCTCCTGTGTAGTTGAATATATGTGTAAACGTGAACTAGGATGAGAATGGAAGTTCATTCTTGACACTGAAAAAAGTATTTTGATAAAAATAAATCTTAACTCAAGGTCTGCTTACTACACCAGCGTTTTTCTGGAGCTTTCAACCAAATCTTTGCAGTAGTCATGCAGACAGCTCAACTTCCATCACATGACCTACCTTACATTAAAACCAACATTTTGACATCTTGGGAAAGCCGATTAATTGTTTTATTTGGATTGCTGGAAGATTTGGATGGACATTCATTGTCCCCAGAGGATGAATCCTACGGACTTTGGTGAGTCACTGACTTGTTCTCTAGCGCCACAATGAGCTTGACATTTTTGTTGTTTATTGAAATATCTCAACAACTAATGGATGGGTTGGCATGAAATTAGGTACACACATTTGTGGTCACTGGAGGATAAATTGTAAAGACTTTGATCCCATGATTTCTTTTCTAGCGCCATCATCAGTTCAAAATTATAATTTGTCCAACACCTAGGTTTATGGAGAAATACCTGCACAGGCCTCTCTGTGCTGGACAAACTTATAGACCATACATGTAATGAAAAGCTTGAACCTTCATGCTTCAGTGTCTGATACAATATTAGCATGACAAACCTACGGCCTTATAACAGGAAACCTTGGCGTGCTGTGCTTAGAAGTCGTTGCCTGGTAGCAATCCCATCATTACACGTCAACCGATCTAATACAGGCTGAGCAGGAAGCCCTCGCTGGCTGCAGTTAATGTAAACAGCAGTAAATCATTTCGAGTCTGTGTGGCTGAGAGAGATGGTATGGACTTTATCACTGCGGGCTAGTAATATAAGACAAAACACATTTTTTGTGAATACTTTTCTACACATTAGTTACATTTAGTTTCAAGTACTTATATCCTTTACTTAAAGCAGCCATAATTGATATTTTCATAACAGTGTATCAACTAACAATGTGAAACAGGTCGCTGTGACAGGAAAAGGAAGCAGTGATGAACCTACAGAGAATTATCACCTGAATTAGCAGAGCTGCTCCACTCCTGTATTGCTTTGGTTTTACCTCACCTATTAGATTCCTGTGTAGATAAGATGATTTTTATGCAGTTCTGTCCCTCTCAACTGCTCAGCAGGGATGATAGTGTGGTGCATGTGTCTGTTTCCCTGGGCTTATCAAGCACTGAATGTACTGTAATTTGTAGTGAACTGTTATATGGTTGTTACGCTTCAATTTCACGTTCTGATTGTCCTACTTTATTATTATTATTTTGTCTCCATTATTGTTCTGGTGTACGGTCCACAATGTTTTCATGCTTAAAACAAAAACAAACCCCACAACAAATCACCGAAATAAATCTTCAATCAAACATTTCAAGTTTCTTTTAATTGACGTGACCAAACCTCTACACGTTTGTGGAAAACATGTTCCTCAATAAAGTTTAAAGTGTAACATAAAAGTAAATTGTAAAAATGTCAAATACATACGTAAACAATAATTTAAATAAATACAATTCTGGACAAGATCAACTCATTGCGTGTAAAAAAATAAGACCATCACAAACATTATAAACAAATACAAAGAGCTGAAGTAAGACCAAAAAGCAAGTGTACGCCGTGGTTACAAGTAACAGAGGCCTTGCAATTAGTTTTTTGTTGTTTTTTTGCATGTGCTTTGAATCACTCACTTTTAGTTCAAGTACAAAATAATTAAATACTAGTAAAAACATGTCTTCTGGAGGAGCATTTTGTGGGACTCCCACCAGGTCAAGATCAAAGATCCATTTTTGTTCCTCGAGCCCTGAGCTTCCCGGTTTTAGTGTCATGGCTCTATTGTAAATAATAACAAAGACACTCTGGCAGAGAGACGCAACACACACACACACACACACACACACACACACACACACACACACACACACCATTATAGCCTGCAGCAGGTCTGTGTGTATGAAGAATGTAGAAGTATTTGAAGTATATACAGAGGCAAACGTAGATCCGAGTGAGCCTGGACAGGCTCTCTTCTGTCATCTAGAAACGACTGCACACCTCGGCCGTTAAAAAAAAGTTTCTGCATGAATGTCTTTGTTTTTCTCTTCTGGATGTTCCTCTCTCAACCGTCAGCTGCTGTGTCCTCTGGATTTCAGATTACCGTGATGGATTTCAGCTCTCTGGATCAGACAAAGTACATTTTAGATATGAAATTGTGAAAATAACTACAAACTACTGGACATGGTTAACTGTCTTTTAAAATGGGAATTTCAATGGGTTGGTTTGACAAACAAGTGAGTTATCTTTACTCTTTGTATTTATTATTTCTACAGGAATTACATTTAAGACATTTACAGTAATTCATGTAGACAATAGTTTTATATTTTGAGAAATATGCTCATTTGCTTTTTGCTGAGATGAGAAGAATGGCACCTCTCTTACGTTTGCTTATGCAGCTGGAGCCAGCAGTTGGTTAGCTTAGCATAAAAATGGAAACAGCTAGCTTGGCTCTGTCCAAAGCTAACAAAAACCACCTACCAGCACCTCTAAAGCTCACTAACACGTTATATCTTTTTTAAAATCTGTACAAGATATCAAGTGTAAAAACAACAGCACATAACTGTAAAACCACAGTGTGATGTTGTCACACACGGATAAAAAACCCCAAGATATAATGTGTTAATGAGAGAGCTTTTAAAGGTGCACATTTCATTAGCTTTGGACAGACCCACGCTAACTGCTTCCCCGTTTCCAGTATTTATGCTAAGCTAATTAAGATAAGCCAACTATCTCTTTTAAAGCATTTAGAGAGGTATCGATCTTGTCGGCTAACTCTCAGCAAGAAAGTATATAAGCGTATTTCCCAAAATGTCGACCTTTTCCTTTAAAGGTTGCTGCTCTACTAGTGCCAAAGTGAAACTCGAAGCAACATTTGTGCAACGTATACAAGATGCAGTGTACAGTTGACTACATAAAAATATTAAACTACTAAAAATACTACCGAAACTGGAATTACACTCGAGATAATTGATGAATCTTCCCTGATTCAATACCACTTAAGTAAACCTGTCATAGCTCACCGGTTACCACAAGCATTTGTAAAAGCCCCCGCATAATGCTAACATGATGGACAACAATGAGGCAATGTGACTTCTTACCTACGCCATCGGCTGTGTCATCGGCCAGGGGTTCAGAGTTTATTACGTACTTGCTGCCAAATATTTGCACCAACTGGTCAAAGAACTTACATTCCTGTTTCTCTCCTCTGGAAACCGGAAACAGAATTTCAGAGCTTATTATAAGGAGACAGAAAGTTTTGCCACAAATTCATGTGTAGAACATCAGTGGATCAAATGTTATGAGGTTTGAAACATGCTGAGAGACTAAAACTGTACTAAGAATGTAGATGTTAAGACCTACAGCATGATCTAACCACATCATGCCGCTCGGTGCTTACTTTCTGCCTTCTAGGAAGTGTCGGAAATTGGCCCTCAGCCTCTTTATCCTCGTCTGACACTGTTCAGGAGTGCGCAGGTAACCCTGGCTGGCCATGACCTCAGAGATCTGGATGAAGAGGTGTTTGTTCTTGGTGCAGCCCTTCAAGTTCTCCTGGATCTCCTCACTGCCCCATATGTCCAGGAGAGCCTCGGTCTCCCCGTCGCTCCAGGGCAGCTTAGAGCTGTCACCCACCCACTGGGTACCTGACGCAACTAACAGAGTGGAATGAAGATTGGGGGGGAAATTTGTATAGCATAATTACAATAATGAGAACAGATATACAGGAACTTCTATTCTACCTGACTGGTAGAGAAACATGTGAATAACCTGGCATGTACAGTAGCCAGAATTAGAGTGAGATTTGCTCACTTGTATTTATGGCATTACTCACTTTTCATGAACCAATTTACAGAAAACAGAAGCAGAGAAAGCTGTGTAATAAAACGTGACACTGAATAAAACACAATGTGTACTATCCAAATGGCTTTCTGACAAAGGTCTTTGTGGAAAGAAAAAAAACGCAGAATAAAAAGACAATTAAGAAGGGAGTTTTTCCCCTTCGTCAAGACAAAGTTATTGGACATTTTGGTCCGGAACCTTATTGATTGGGTCTTAGTCCATGCATTTGTTGCTTCTAGGCTGGATTATTGCAATTCATTATTATCTGGCTTCAGTCCCTTCAGACTCTCCAGTTGATCCAGAACGCTGCGGTACGTGAACTGAGAGGAACTAGGAAAAGAGATCATATTTCTCCAATATTAGCTTCTCTGCACTGGCTCCCTGTAAAATGCAGAATAGAATTTAAAATCTTCCTCCTCCTCACCTACAAAGCTCTTGATGTTTAGCCACCATCGTATCTTAAAGAGCTCAGAGTACCTTATTACCCCACTAGAACACTGCGCTCTCAGAATGCAGGGTTACTTTAGGTTCCTGGAGTCTCCAAAAGTAGAACGGGATCCAGAGCTATCAAGCTCCTGCCCTGGAACAGTGCTGCTGTGGAAAGGAGGCGGTGTGGCTCGGATCACCTGGAGCTGCTCAGTTGTCCTTGTGGCTCCGTCCTCTTGTTTTACAATCTACATTTTTCATCGTAAGTGTAGGTACTATGATTTTCTGTTGTGAATCTTCTGTACATACAAAATCTACTGCATGTCTGTCCGTCCTGGGAGAGGGATTCCTCCTCTGTTGCTTTTCCTGAGGTTTCTTCCATTTTATTTCGCTGTCAAAGGGTTTTTTTGGGTAGTTTTTCCATATTCTAATCGAGGGTCTGAGGACAGAGGGTGTCGAAATGTTGTACAGATTGTAAAGCCCTTTGAGGCAAATTGTGATTAGTGATATTGGGCTACATAAATAAAAATTAATATATATTATAATAAAACAAAAAAATAATCAAATGTGTCAATCAATGTATTATACATTTTGTTTGTTTGATCCAGTGTTCTTGGCATCCAAAGGTGTTACGTCACAATTTGAAAATAAATCCCAACCTAGATGTACATTTTCTTTAAGTTTCACCTTTCTTCTGACCAGGCAGTAGTGTCAAGTGGTCCAGCTCATCTGCAACCGCCGTGTCTGCAACTGAGCCGTCCACTTTCAGCTCCCTCCTGAAGATTTCATCCATCTCGCTGAAGAATTTAAATTCCTCCCTGAATTTAAAGGGAAAAAAAGTGACCATCAGACAGATTTACACATTTATATTTGTGTCAACGCTAAACCCATCCAAATCCCAAATGTTTTCCAAGACAATTGAACAAAACAGAGCAATTTTGACAAAAAATATTGGTTAAATTCAGACATCATGCAGGCCATCACTCATGAAACAATCATTTAAAAACTGCAGCTTTGTCAAAGAAAATATCCATAACAGGGTTTGTATTGACAAACTGATAAATTCATCTAATTTTACCAAAAAGTGTCAACCACAGTCCATGCCTTTCAGTCACAAGGCCTTAAAGACCTAGACATCAATTTTCACAGTATTTATGGATTAACTATGTTGTTTGCATTTAACAATGCTTGATAAAGAGCAGATAAGATTTGTAGAATATTGCCTACTTTGTTTGACATCTAATCAACCAAAACTGCCTCATGATGCTGGGTATTAACAACAATACCTATAATATAAATTCTATAAATGTGTTTAGAAGAAAAAAGAACCCTAGTTTTGTCATCACTGACTTTTCATGGAGGAAGCCATGTTTTAGGCGCTTAATGCGGGAGTAGCATTGCTCTGAGGTCCTTATGAATCCTCGGTCACTCATCTTCTCAGAGATGTACTCAAACACGTGACGGTTCTTCAGGCAGCCCCTCAAGGTGAGCTGGACATTGTCTTCACCCCAGATCTCCAGCAGGGTGCGAGTCTCCTGGTCCGACCAGGGCATCTTTCTGCTCAGGTCAGCCAGCAGGTGTCTGGCTGAGGGCTGCTCGTCTAAGTGGAGGAACAAAAGATTTATTAGTAGATTTGAATCTTTGTAGTATCTACACAATAACACTGTGCACTTTTATCCAAAGGTGTGATGGCCCAAACTGCACTTATTAAATGGATTTGATTACATTTAAACCTACACATGTCAGGATCCTTGTCCATTAGGGGCTGCAAGGTGGCGTCAGCAGCAGTACTGTCCACATTAGGATACATAGAGTCGCCGAGCACCGGAGCCAGGAGGTGGAAGTATCGAAACACAGCGGGTCGTCCTCCACTTCTGCAAAATGGAAATCAAAGGCAAGCACGTCTGCTGGGGTGGAAGTGGTGGTCTTAATTTGAATGAAAAAAGCAGCTTCAGCTGATGTTTTAATGACGGCCAATGAAGGAATTATTTACTACTGTTTGAAATAATAATGCCTTACAAATCTCTTATCAATTTCATTTACCTCCAGCTGTTCAGATAGCGTCTGTAAGTCTTCTTCAGCCTTTTGATCCGGGAGTGGCACTGCTCCGTCGTCCTCACGTATCCCATGGCGGCCATTTTCTCTGACATGTCGGCGAATATGTGCCCGTTGCGGACGCAGGTTTTCAGGCTGTGCTGCACGTCATCTGCAGCCCACAACTCAACGAGAGTGACCGTCTCCTGCTCCGTCCATGCTGTGTTCACAGCATCCGCACCTATTTCAGGTGGATGCAGCAGTGGGAAAGACGGATTGAATGTTTATCTAATGGAGCTTTTCTTCTACTTCTGTGTGAACGAATGAAAATCACCGTACCTGGATCCTGGTCTGCTTGTTCGTCTTTTTCATCATACTCATCAATAGAAGCTGCCTCCTGTCCAAGTATTTCTTCAAGCGGCTTGTAGAATCTATAATCTACTCTTCTCCCACATCTAGAAGGTGTAAAAAGGCATAAATATGAACCATTACCGGCATACTTGATTATAATTGCAAACGCACATAAAGGCAAACTGATAGAAAGATTGATCTCACTTCTTCTTGTCGTAGCACTGTCGAAAGTTGTTCCTCAGCGACTTGACTTTCCAGCGGCACTGCTCCGAGGTTTTAGAGTAGCCGAGGTCTTGCATTCTCTCCGAAATGTCGGCATAAACGTGTCCGTTGTGGACGAAACCCCTCAGCCCCCTCTGAATGTCTTCGTCGCCCCAGATCTGTATAAGCGCCAGGGTCTCCTCATCTGACCACGAGCTAGGTGCCGGTTTTTCTGTTGACATGCTGGTTTCTCCATCTTACAGTAGAAACACAGCACTTGTCACTATACTGCACTGGTTTTGGTTTGAACGCACTGTTTTTCACGAGTTACTGGAGTTTCAGTTCCAATAAATATGATTTGTCAATACTATTATACATTCCCAGTAGCAGGAAATTCCAATTCAGTAAAGCATAAAAATATACTGCATAAGCTGTTGCTGTGATGATTCTTATTTCTCTTCATTTAAAAATGCTTCATACATCCGCTCGACATGAGTTCATTCTGATAACAAGTACAGTTTGTGAGTTCGTATGAGTTATAAAATGCATTAAAGCAAGACTATGTCACTTTTCTAGAAGGAATAACACATTCTTCCTCTTTACAAATGTAAATTTATATCAATAAGCAATAAAACGCACCCATTCTTAGCTTAAAACAGGGGTCTTGGCGCTACAGCCTCTCTTGGTCTGGTACGACCAGTAGCCTATAGTATAGCTTATAGTAGTGGCTAATGTTAGCTACTATAAGCTAACTTTACAGTGCTGTGTAACTCTGCAACTCCCTTCTGTTTGTGCTACTGTTACACTACATTTTAGCATTTACCATTATCCTGGTATCCTTGTCAGCTGTTCAGAAAAAGTTTCAAGGCCTCGCTTTGAATATATAAAGGCCCATTCACTCTCATACAGTAGTATTAATAATTCAGCGTGTGTGTAAGTACAAATTGTATTCATAATTCAAAACCCTCAATATTGCACACGGATCAACTGCACCAACGTCCATTTACTTTACAGTGACTTCGTTATTATGAGTTATATGTTGTATTGAAGCTTTCAAAGTCCAATTATCTTCCACTGTACTTAAACGTCATCCATTCCATACAGCACAGAACACATTTTAAAATGCTTGGTTTTGTAGCTGACTTACCATATACAAGCACATTATGATAGTTGTACGTTTTGTATTATATGATTCCTGAAAGTACTTCCATTTACTCCCATTGATTTTATAATTTAGCCATTATTGTACTGTACAAATTTAATTGAAAAGTTACTGTACTGAATATAAAACACTGAACAATTAATGTATATATGACACCTGAAGAAGTGTTAAGTAAAGCTCTCGCACCCAACGAGTGGCTCCCTTGCAAGTTCTGAGACACTAGAACAACTCATAGGAGCGCGAATGCAATGCAGTAGCATGCAGCAATCACAAACACTTTCTACAGAAAATTAGGGCTGAAAATAACGTTGACTTTTTTTTTTTTCTAATTTGCCAGTTAATTTTGTCTGTTAATCATCGGAAAATAGTGAAAAGACTTCAAATTGCTTGTTTTGTCAGACAGAGGGAAATGCAGACATGATTTACAAACTGATTTACAATAACAAAGACAAAAACAGCAAATGCTTAACATTAGGTTAGCTGGAACTAAAAAATGTTTTATATTCTTGCTTGAAAAAAATTACTTAAACAACGTCAGTGACAATAATGTAAAACTGCATGATTGTAGCTACAATTAGTAAATAGTATATTCCTGCCTTTCTATTCACAAGTTGATGAGGACATTTTTTTACCTGTTTCAGTCACTGATTCACTATTGGAGTCTTCTGATATTTCGATGGAGTCCGTTACCACAGTGGAAGATGTTGACGGCTGCTTGTCGAGGATTTGTTCCAGCAGATCATAGAATTTAAAGTCGACTCTATCGGTCCCAGATGAGCTACAGGCAGAGGCGGTAAAGGCAGTTGTGTTGACACACACACACGTCCTTCAGTACAGTACAGTAAAAAAAACCTGAATGTTGATTTGCAGCTTTTACCTCAAGTTTTCCTGACACTGCCGATAGTTGGCTTTCAGCCGTTTGATCCGGGTGTGGCACTGCTCTGCGCTGCGGGAGTAGCCGTTGGCGCGGAGTTTCTCTGATATCTCGGTGAAAATATGACCGTTGTGTGGGTAGCGTCTCATGCTCTGCTGGACCTAAATATAAGTGAAATTCTTAGTAAAGGTGGCAATAAAAAAACATTTAAAATTACTTTTAACAACCAGACTGATTAGGATATCATGCATCTGCATCCTCCATTTTGGGATTGGATTCATTTCTCTTTTATTTTGCTAGAAAGCTGTCTCTATGTACATGATTTCATGTCCTTGTGCTCCTGGAGGTCTCTGTTGCTAGAGACACTAAAGAGTTCCAACTTTCTTTTTGAAGAGAAGGAAAAAAGCTTCCTGCATGATCAAAGCTTTAAATGACATTTAAAGAAGTTCTACAGTGAGTTAGCATGGTCTCAGAACTCTGATTTGCTGCCCATATCTTTTAGAAATTCATGAATAATGAAGAAATTGATGAAGTGAGATGGCAGTTCAGCCTGATTATCAGGACATTTAAAGACATAACTATGTAGTTAAAATGCAAAATGTCCATTGTTATGTTGTCCTCTACCTGTGGGTCTCCCCAGATCTCCAGAAGGATGATGGTCTCTTTGTCCGACCAGGGGACTTTCTTCCTGTCTACCTGAATGCCCACAGAAGACTCTGAAGAGAAACAAATAGAAAAGAAAACACTTGATTTGAACTTTATTGAGTTGATTATGCCACCATTTATTCATAGGTCACTTTACAGTTGTTAATATTACATTTGGTTATTTCTTTTCTGAATATGCTGAGCCAAAAAGTTTAGAAACAATAAAGATGAATTTAATTATAATGTACACACCATTAAAGTTACATTGAATCATTATAATTTATTTTTATTATGACAATCCACTTGGTATTAGAATATCGTGGTCTGATGACCCTGCAGTCTTGCATTTATCACTTAAATAGGTGTTTTTTAAATGTTGTTTCTAAAAAGTTTGACAGAACTCTACTTGTTGAAGACCGCTACTGTTCTCTTTGGACTGACTGGTGTCATACATATCCAAAAAACTTTGTATTTGTCCAATCCCATTTTAGTTATTTGGGAACCTTATTGTCCACAGTGTGAAACATTTGAATTTGGCTTTACAACTCACAGCAGAAACAAAACAATTAATAAATAAAACAAGACAGACATCACATTTGAAAAGATACAGATGGAGTTGAAAAACTAAAATTCCGATTAATTCAGATATAATTCAAATTTCCTGCTTAGCTGCATCTAGGGCTCCCTTATATTTTACTAGCTTTGTTTCCATATCACTTCACCATCTCAAAAACGTAAATATTGGTTAAACTATAACTTAGGACTACGTCAGAAAACATTGAATGGCTTATACATATATGTATATATGAATTTGTTGTTACCAGATGTCAGAGGCACACAGGGATCAGTCACTGTATAATGATTAGGTGGCAGGGTGACATATTGTGATTAAAAACACCTCAGCTGGTTATCTGAGCTCCCTTCTCACACCCCCAGCAGTCGGAGAACATTTGAGTTTACCGATATCCTGATGGGAGAAGGAAGGAAAGTCGTCGTCTTCAGGCTCTCCTGGCATTTCATCCAACTGCTGCACTGAAGAGAAGTCCTTCACTAAAATTCTCCCCAGTTCACTGTAAAACTTGCACTCAACTGGCTCCTGTCCTTTCAAGCTGCATCGAGGGATGAGAACAGAACAGAAATACACTGTAAAACAAAAAAAAACAACTTTCCTTTCCCTCTTTCTGCTTTGAGTATACATACTTGTTTTGGTAGCATTGCCTGAAACTTGATTTCAGCCTTTTCAGCCTTGTTTGGCACTGCTCTGGTGTTCGGGAGAAGCCCTGGACGGCCATCTTGTTGGATATGGTGGAGAAAACGTGTCCGGTTCGTTGCATTCCTCTCAGCTCCTGCTGCATCTTGTCTTCACCCCACATGTTGATGAGGGCCAACGTCTCCAAGTCTGTCCATGGAACGCTTCTAGTTCCTTAAATAAAAATAGGAATCACATTGTTTGTCAACTATAATAGTCTTACTGGAATATGTCCTAATATATAATATAATATAACCATACATTATGGTTAATGTCTAGTTCTTTTTGTGCTTTGGGAAGCATATATGGATATAGAGACAAAATAAGAGATAAAGTCAAATACAGGACACCGGCAACTATTAAGATTGTTTCAGAATTAAGGGGAATCAAAAATGTCTATTTCTGAAGATGTAGTTTTTGGAGGCGTTATATTTTGCTGCATTGACTTGTAACGGTATTGTTCCTCTTCATTCCCTGTGTGCGTGCTGTACAATTATTGCACTGACATGTATTGTTAAACAGCGATTCTGATTATTTTTCATTAAAAAGAGAACACAGCCTCGTAATACATATTTATAAAATCCTTTTAACGTCACCAAAAATAATGTATAACGCCTGCTCTGATTTTAAATTTTTATGTAGAGCTGCAACAATTAGTCGATTAATTGATTGCCAGGAATTGTTGGTCAAATAAAACAAGCAATCATGAATACATGACCTCGGGCTGTGGGAAATTATAACTACTTAAGTTATAACCACTTAAGTTATCAAACATCTAACATCCCTGTTGCAGCAGTGGTTTAACTGACTCAAGTAAGTACAAAAATGTGACATTGTACCGATTTCCAGTTGGCTTGGGTGGCCGACAAACTGCAAGTCCTCGTCGCCATCGTGGGACTCGTCTTCATCGATGATCTCTTCAACATCATAGGTGACCTCAGGAACAGCTGAGGGAGCTGAGGAGCCGAGTATCCGCTCCAGCTGCTCGTAAAATTTATAATCCAGCCTGGAGTTCCCTCTGGTGTTAGATCAGGGAAAAGGCAGCATGGATTTTGTTTCAATTGCTTTTTTCTCTATTGTTTCACAAATTACAGCAATGACATCTAAGGTCTGCAGGAAATACTAGTTATCTGACAAATTGCAATGACTGGACAGAAAGACAAGCAGAAAGGAAGGACAGTAGTTCATTTAATACCCACTTATTGTTCTGACGGAAGCATTTCTTCAGTCGTTTGATCCTGGTCTGGCACTGTTCCACTGTTCTCATGTAGCCTCTCTCGGCCATCTTCTGTGCAATCTGCGTGAATATGTGACGGTTTTTCAAGCAGCCCTTCAAAGCCCGCTGCACTGAGTCCTTCCCCCAGATGTTGAGCAGATTGAGTGTCTCCTCGTCCGACCAGGGAACTTTTGTGTCCATTACAACTGGGAGAGAACCATCCTGAGTGTCTAGATTGAAACCAGAACAGTTAGTCAAAAAGCCTAAGCTTAGACATACCAAAGTATCCAGTGATCCATACATAAACTGTACAAACCTGTATATTCTCCCCATATCGAAATTAGAGGAGATTCACCTGAATTGTCATCACCCACTGATGAATCCCTGTAGAGGTGGAAAAACACACACTAAATAAAATTGGCAGATTGGTTTACACACTGTTTTCTAATCTGATCAAAGTGGTTTCTCTCACTTTGTGAACCCCAAAAAGTTAGACTGGATTTGGGCATAATTCAGCCACAAAGCACATATGCCCAATTAAAAAAGATGGAACCAAAGAGTGTGGAACAGATTTAAAGCTATAGGTTTTCAGAAGATTAAATGACAAGGATTAAATGGAGTTACACACATGAGCTGCAACACAGTGTCTACAGCAACTTTGGCACAGTGGTGCTCTGAGCTAAATGCTAACGTCAGCATCCTAACAAGCTCACAATGATAATACAAAGTGATTTTTAGCAGGTATGTTAACCATGTTCACCATTTTAGGCTGAGGCTGATGGGAATGTCATTAGTTTAGCATTTGGCCATAACCCAGAGTACTGGAAAAGTTCACGTTTGACCTGATGATGGCTCCAGATGAAATGTCAGGGGGTCACCAAAGTCACTTGGTTTCATTGTCTGGGAACAATGAATGTCTGTACAAAATGTTGTGCCAATCCATTGAAGAGATGTTGAGATATTTCACAGAATAACTGAAAACGGTGACACCGCGGATATCTGTACCAAATCCTTAATAGTAATCCATCCAATAGTTGTTGAGATATTTCAATCTAGATCAAAGTGGTGGACCAACAGACTGACATTGCCATCCTTGGAGCCATGCTGCTAATGTGGATGAAAAGCGAAATAACCCCACGATTGATGAAAATAAAACAAAAGTGATGCCTGTGCCCTGAACCAATAGGAAACCACACTGTCATGTCTTTGCGCTCAGCAAATGAACAAAACATTTTTGGTAATCTTACAAGAAATCTGTCGCCTCCGCGGGCTGTTTTGTGGGAATGTCCACACCTCCGCTCAGCTTCCTCTTCCTGAGAACCCGCCCTCCTCTCAAGCTTTGGCTGTTGTCATTGGCTGCTGGATCTTTTTCCGCATTAGATGTCGTGAGATCTATGGTTTCATCACATGGTCGCGCACTCATTGGGTTTTGCACTTTCCTCTCCTGAGAAATGTTCCCGCCTCTAACCAGCAGCTGCCAACTGCTCGAGTCTCTTGTCTCCTTCAGTCTTTGACTCGGTGTCCTGGAGCTCCTCCTGCTCGCCCTCTCCAGGCTGCTAGTGTTGAAGGGAGCGTCAGGACTTCCTTTGTGCTCTGGAGGGTTTGAATCTTTGAGAGCAGGTGAGCAAGAGACGGTGTTCGTGACAGGTTTGGTCCCAGGAGGCAGAGACAGGGAGGAGAGGATGCAGTCATCCATCGGTAATAATCCAGGATCTAAAATTGAGAAAAAAGATGATTAATTAAACCCCAGTTTGGCTCAAACATAAATCTACTTATCAAAAAACTGTCAAACCCAAATTTAGCAAAATGTAAAATGTGTAAATCCTGGATGTCTCCAAAATGATTACAAATTTTGCAGAAGACAAACAGACATGTTACAGATTGGTTTTCTAAACTGCAATCTGATCACTTTCTGTTTGGTGTTTCAGTGCTGACTGTTAATTCTGTTGACTTACTGTTAAAATGTTACAGTACACAATTACAGATCACAACCATGAGCCTACAGTACCTTTCTCTTCAAAATGGCCAAGGTTTCTGTGGTGTTCAAGTACAGCCTTCATGTCCTCTGGCGGGAAAAAGGATTGTAAACAGCCGTCTAGGAATGACGGAGCGTCTCCGAGCAAAGCTACCAACTGAGAAGAGAGATCAAGTTACTGGCTTTAGTAAATTCTGCATTCATTTATTTCTCTACTGCCAAATTAGTCACAATTGCTGACCCACATAAGAAACAATTTGTGTGACTATAGCATCTTAAGGAAATGAAAACTTCAGGGCCTAATGAGCATTTTTTATTTTATAAGTGATTGCTACTAATCTGACTTATGTTATTTTGCTATTCTGCCACTGCTTGGTACAGAAAAGGGAAGGAGGAGGAAGCAGTCCACTGGGACAATGTGCTGCACCTGAGCCCAGTTAACCCTCCTCCAAATCTGTCTCTGGGTCAGTGGTGCAGACAGATGAGCCCTAGCACTGGGCATAGGTGCCACAGTCAGCCTGAAAAATGCGAATCAGTTTGGAAAAATGCCACAGCTATTTCCTGGCAATACACTTGTCTGTGTTGCATTTGGTTTAATTTGATGGTGAGATAAAAGGCAAAGACAAAGGCAAAACAAGTAGTGCAGACTTCCCACAGGGCCTGAAAACCTCCCCAGGTAGCTGTTCATTTCACATCAACCCTGTAGTGGGCAGGTAACAAAATAGGGATATAATGTAGCCAAAATAGGACCTGTTACATAAGCATTAATGTCAGCAGCAGTGTGGCTGCAAAGACTTATGCTCGTTTGAAATTGCCTTGATAGTAGCACTAGAGAAAAGCTCATCGTGTCACCAAAGTCAGTATGTTTCTTTCTCTGGTGATTGTAAATGTACACCGCTTATTTCATGCCAATTCAGCCATTAGTTTATTAGATATGTTGGTGACATACAAACAAATAAAAAGAAAAGTGTAAAACAAATTATTACAAGAAGGTATATAATTCTTCTTCTTATTATTATTATTATTGTTGTGTAATTGGATGACAATGCATGCCAAGCTAGCGTTCAAAGGGACATGAAACCTGTGTGAAGTCTGGAACTGGCAGCAGCTTCTCCAGTCTGGATATGAACTCCCACACCAGCATCTCAAGTGCTGCATCATACTTTGAGCCAAAATATACAGGGAAGATTTCCTGCAAATGACAAAGGGAGAAAGACAGATTAAGAGAGAGAGAGAGATACATTTAGGATGGGTTGTTGTTGGGAAACTGTGTCCTGACCCAGTGAGTTCACTGCTGCAGCATGCGTTTGTGGAGGGGTCGTGTGATTTTCCTGATGCACAGCACAACTTTTCTCACTGCACTTGTAGCGTGTCTCACATATCCCGCTTCACAACCTTGAACTTCTGAAATGGTGTAACTGCCTGAATATTTCAGTTACTGCGGTCGTAATTCTGTCACACCTGCATTTAGCAATTCGATTAACCCACCGTCTCTTGTGAATGATATAATGGTTCAGTAGCCATTGCTCCTGTTAGAATTATAACTAGACCAATTACTAAAAATAACTCTAAAAGCTTTGCATTTGTCCACTAATTGAATATCAATCCCTCTGTGTCCACAGAGAACACCAGACCAAAATCAGATCATAAAAACGGAGCTGGACTTTCTTGTTTGTGTAAATTTTGTTTTTATGGTGGTATTCAGAATATTGTGTTAGTTCAATGTATACAGACGAGATTTGGATCATTGCATTATGAAATATTATATGGGATGTGCAACAATAAATAAGAAAAAAAAGATTTCCCGCGCAGCTAAAAGGAAAGTAAAACACATTAGGGAGTGAGTGCCGTCTCACCTGGAAAAAATATTTTCTTTCAGAGGGATCTTCCAGTAATGAATGCACTAACTCCACAAAGTTCACCTCAGATTCCTCCACCTGGTTGATGGTTACCTGTTATACACACACACACACAATATGAACACAGAAATGCTTAAATCAAGGCAACGGAAAACAAACAACACTTGATCACACCTGCGACTATAGTGTATTCTGTATTCTACAGTATAATAGCCTGAAGCTGACTTTTATAATTTCTTTAAATTGGAGATAATACAAATTCAAGAAAACAAGTGTGTATTCTTGACATTAAAAAGGTTTTTATCAGGTTTGAACAACCCAACAGTCATGAGACTCAATCAATCATAACTGACCCAGTAAACTTCCACACCAGAAAGAAAACTGCTGAGTTTGCCAGTGACAGTTTACTTACATGGTGATCCTTGGCAGTGCTAACAGGAGCTTTAATTCTGTCCAGATGTGGCTGAATGGTCTGCATGTCCACTGGGTGCTCACCTCGACACATCTCCAGAACCAGCTGAATATACAGAGACAGAAACATTTTTCAAATACATCACATTCAAATGCATGTGGGAGAAGTTTGCCTGCAGGGCTTTCTGCCAGAAAGCCTTTCACAAATACATGACTGTCACCCAGGAGACCACTGTTCTTGTCCTGTGTGAAACCAAAAGTCAACATTGACTTATTATATTAACCCAAACCATGATCTTTTCCTAAACCTAATTTTGTTGCCTAAAACTAACCAAACTGACTGAAAAAAAGAAAATAATAAGTCAACTAAGTCTAAAAATAATAAGTCAATGTTGACTTTTGGTTTCACACAGGATACGAACCCCTGTCTCCCTGGTGAAAGTCCTGTGCTTGACCTAGGGATGCACTGATAACATCGGTATCAGCCGATATTCGCCTTGTTGACTGCTATCGGCCCAACGGCAATTAGGATGACATTCACCGATGGCAGTGGCCGATGTTAATCTGTTGTTGTCACATCAATTTTGCGCTGGCTAAATTTTGTGTTGGTTATTTGTATTTGTTGTATAGCAGGCTAAAAAGGCTTCTGAAGCAACTGAAAAGAAGGTAATAGAAAAGGTTGTTGCATACATACATTGTATGATTTAATTTATGCTCAGTCAAAGATAATGTAATGAATGACTTTAAAACTGTTGGGGTTTTTTATAATGAAGATCTTTGTTTCTCTGGCACACAAGGGGAAATAAATGTAGTTGCTACCCTGCCCACCTGATTTATAGGGGAAGAAATGAAATAAATACAGATATAAGTGAGAGAAAACAGTCACATCACAAATCCAGAACAGTACTGAGGCCACACTGGGGTTGTCTAAACCATCTGTAACTGTAACAGTGAATTGACAGTTATCATCTCATCTACTCATTCGCTGTTTAAGATTGGAAATTTGCCTCTTTGACTAACAAAAGACAAATACCTAAAATAAGTATAAGTGTCACCTCAGTATGATTACACAGTGATTATTACTGACCCTTGCCCTGAGTCCCAGGATGAGTTGAGCCCTCTGACTGTAGCTCATCAGCTCTGGGACCAGCTCTGTCACCATGGTAACAAACTCCTCCAGCATCCCATAGCGGTCCACAAGTCCCTGCTGCACTACTTGCCATACTGCAGCTGACAAAAGCTGCAAGGGCGGGGCCAGGAGGCGTAGATAGTGGACTGGAGGATCATTACCTGAAGTGAGAGAGGAAAGACAAAAGTGAGGAAGTAAAGACCAAAAATGACTTTAACATTTCTCGTAACTGACATTGACACTGGATGAAGTAGGCCTACGTTTGTCAGGCATAGGCAAGCAAGCAAAAACAGACATGATCATCTGGTTATTCTATGTATTAACACTCAAACAAGCTACTACAGTAAATGGACCTTGTGGCGAGATTGTTTTGTCAGCTAGTTTCTCCATTTATTTTCCAGAAATGTACAAGATCACAATATATAATAATATGACAGATACTGTAACCTATCAATCAATGTGAAAAACTAAAACACATCAATAAAGTATTCATTTAGATGGTCCTCACCACAGTCTGTCTGGGAGGTCTTCTGTCCACTAAAGCTGAATTTTGATGTTTAGACAAGGAAAAATTATCCAAAGCCCACTTCAGTGGCAGTTTACTTAACTTATGGTACACATCATTTATCAGCACTTCAACACGCAATCTGAGTCAACAACATCCACCTGACACTTAGCATGCTGGCCAAGAGCACAGTATGCATTAGTGAACTTGATTTATAGCGGCAAAGTGCCTGATGAAATAATGCCATGACAGTGCTGCTCTCAGGTGCACTGACAACAGCATCCATCAAACTCAGAACAAACTCACATATTGTTAAATGCTGTACAACCGAGGAGCCCATTGAATTTCTGACAGTCTGGTGATTTAGAGACTAAAATAACTATAATAAGGTTGTGATCAATACTAAAAGGAAACTATTCTATCAAATCAACGAGTCCCTGATGAGCGTGATGGGGAAAAAAGCATGCACTTAGTATGCTGATAAGCGTGTGGATCAAGTTAGTCCTTATAGAAACACAGAATAAGTAAATGTGCGTTATCTTTGTTAAGGTCACTGTAAACTCACTGATGACAACAGAGATCAGGGATCATTAAAACCGATATCGTGATTTTGTCATTAGGGTACACGCACCTCGACTGCTTCCACTTTCAGCCCCGCGTTTTATTTCCATTGAGCAGCTGACAACGAAAAAAAAACAGACCAGATGTCCCCCTCGGTCAGTAGCGATCAGGGAAAAAAAAAAGAGAAAGCCTAATAAATAAATTCTGCTAATTTCTGATTAATAAAAACATCCATCAGCGATCGCCAACCCAAGAAATGCGAGCGCAGTTTTGCAGGACGCATTGATAGGCTCTTGTTTTTATTCTCGCATTGGGGAGGAGAGACAGAACAAAGGTTTCTGGTCTCATCCGCCTCAGTCCAGATCACGGCAAGCCCTCTTTCCTGGTTGGCTGACGAAGACCGGATCAACCAGGCAGTTCAGACTTCACAACACTAGTCGGCGCCAATGGCTTTCCATCAAGCAAATGTCTGAGCAGTTTTAAGGATAGGTGGGTGGCTTTGTGTTCATGTTGGGTATCTGTGCTGTGGTGAAAGAAGTATTCAGATCTTTTACTTAAGTAAAAGAACAAGTACCACAATTTAAAAATACTGCATTACAAGTAAAGGTCCTGCATTCAAAATTTAACTTAAGTAAAATTACAAAAACAGCAAAATACTCTTGAAAAATCAAAAGTTAAAAGTACTTGTACAAAGTACAGAATGACCCATTACAAACTCAGAAACTCATTCATGTTGTCACTGGAGCCTTTAACTCATTTTTACATTGCTGTATATCATCATCTTAATCATCCACTCCATGTATATCCATTCAATATTTATTTCTTTGCACGATTTTATTGTATTGTCAATAAAGCTGATTCTGGTTCTCATTTTCGAGTACAATGTGTATATGTTTTATATGTTGATCATATGTATATGTGAAACATCTTAATCTGAAAGGTAAATAGAAACTTAGAGTTGTCAGATAAATGTAGTTAAGTAAAAGTATAAAGTAGCATAAAATCAAAAGTAATAGTACTTTAGTAAATGTAAATGTACTTATTTACTTTCCACCACTGTATGTTTATATCCCTATGTTTATGTGTATTTATGTATGTATACTGCACATCTTACGTTATGTTTTTATGATGATCTTAGTGTTTTGCGTAATTGGTTGGTGCAAAGTACTGTATGTCTTTGACTTTGATCCTAACAAACCTGTCTTTCTTTCTTTCATTTATTTGATTAAACAAGGGATTATTGGTGTGGACAACTTAACACCATCTTTATCCCCCTTGAATCTGCACCTCATGTTTTTCTTTCCCCCTTCACAGCAGGGTGACAGGTCATAGATTTACTTATTTGCCTCCCGTTATTGATTAATTTTTACCTTGGACCTGTTGCGTCTTTTAAGACAAAACTTCTGTATCGTAAATTGTTTAATCAGCGTTTGTTTTGCATGTTGTAATTCACAAGTAACAAATCATGTAATCTCGTTAATCTGATTAAATGACTGACTTGTTATGGTGTGTAGGGATTACTTTTTGACCCTGGAGCTGCAATTTTGAACTTTTCACCTCTCACTAATGCACTAAGAGTATGTGAGTGTAAGAGAGTGGACCAAAATCTGATAAAATACATCTGCAGGATCAACTGGGACACTGTGGAAAGTCCCCTTTCCATTAGTGGGGTCCATGAAAGCATTCCTGCTTGGCCCTGTCTGCAGACTTTTGTCATGAGTTTGAGCCGAAATGCTGATGTTTATTACAACAGTAATAACTAGCTACTACTAAGTACTACTACTATGGAGGTGTTAAGAGTGCTCTACATAACCACCATCAAAAACACAAAATGAGGGAATATCTTTTAGGAAAAATGGTGCTTCATCTCTTGAGCAGAGACTTGTAGAATATATGACAAGGAGCACTGAAGCTGTTCTGCAGACCCTTGCTAGAACACTTTATGTTCTGTGTTCAAAATGTAACTTAAGTACAAGTGCATAAGTATAAACAGCAAAACATACTTAAAGTATCAAATGTAAAAGTACTGGTTATGTCGAATGGCCCTTTTCAAAGTGTTATTTTATGAGCAAATAAAATTTATCTTTTTATTTGACATAAAATCCAGACCATTTGTTTTTAGGGGGGGAAGTCATTTATTTGAAGCTGTATTATCAAGTGTTCCTCAGCATCTGTCAGGAGTCATCTTGCTAATTTGACAAGACATTGTATGTTTTCTTTGTCACCTCTCTGTGTGTGTATATACACATATTTGTACAAATATAAGGGTTATGTATGACAAAAATGTAAGTAACTACTTGCCAGGCAATCCCTTGCTCTTCATTCTCCTCAAGACAGCAAAACGAGACTTTTGATGTGTTCACTGAGTTTGCCTCTTATTTTGAAAACAACCGGAAGTGCTAGCTAACGACTCATATATTTTTTCCCTAAAACGTTAGCGAGGCTACGCTATCGTCAAATGCTTTGGGAGGGATGTATATGCATTGTTATGGTATAAAACGTACAAGGTGACTGACAGGCTCTCAACTCTGCTACTAGCTAAATAGAGCTAACTGGCGGCAACGGTTAGCAAAGCTAAGCTAGCTAACGCGCTCCTGAAATGGCCCAAAATCCAGGTCTGTATCTGTATCGGGTATGCTTGTAACTACTTATTTTGGAGAGATTTTACATTTTTAGTAGCGTTAAACGGTTCTCAGTAGTTTGGCTTGGCCGCAGTAACGTTACGTTACAGGTCGAAATGTACCGAGTAGTTGTACTAAAGCGGCCCCCCTCGATCGAACAACGCCCCCTGCGAGCCAGGAAAATACCCATTAGACTCACTACCGCCACCTTCCGCCTCGGAGTGTGGACTCGATGGTCCTGCAGGAGGCTGCAGTTTCAGCATATACGTTTTTCGTGGCCATCTACAATTCAGGACAAGACCACGTCCAGAATGAAGAGAACTATGCCCAGGCTCTGGACAAATTTGCCACCCAAGGAGCGCATTTCTAGGACACATACAAGGTGGACGACAATCAAAGTGTGAGTATTAAATGTGGATCAAGTTTTATTTGTTTAATATTAAAAACAATTCTGGTATGAATTACCCAACTAGGTATCTTATATTAACTGTTGACTTGATGACTATGGTATTTAATTCTAGCCGGCACATTTATAAAACTTGCTGGCTGATAAAAACATGTGGATATGATCTGTGTCTGTCAGCTACATTAAATCACTGCCTGCTGCTTACTCCACAATATGTGTTATCAGCCAGTCTCTTCATTTTGACATTGTTTTGTAATGTTGGATGAGACATTTGGCATCTTTAGTAGTCAGTTATATGTAGGCCTTTATCTGCAGGCTTAGTGTACACTGCATGTAACCACGTGTTAAGAGTCTGTCATGTACATATGTCTATATGAATTGATTTCATGGACACAGATTAAGCTCAAAATGTATTTTGGTCCAGTACTAGGTTTAGGCCGAATTTTTGACTGTGAAATTATCTCAAAATGTTCAATTTGATCTATTAGGCTCTCTCTTTTTTAAGATGCATATAACAATCCAAGATGGGAGATCCCTGCCCGAATTGAAAATATGCACCACATGCTGCAAGGACGTCCACCGCCCGTTCTGTAGCTCAACCTTGTTCCACCCAACAAAGTTGAGCAAAGTCGGAAACCCATTTAGAGAGCCATTTCAACCGTGCAGTTCTCCATGAAGGTAAATTTAAACATTGTCTCGGGAAATGAAAATGGAGATAAAATGTCTCTATGCATTAAAGCATTAACAGCTTGAATGTTGTGATCAATTCCATTTGAGGAATGAATCAAAACAAGTCCCTCTCTGATTTGTTTGTGGTGACCAGATACTTGATTCCTAAATTTACATTTTTAAATAATATGATCACAAAATAATAATACTATGTTCTTATGTTTTAGGGTATACCATTCACAGATGTGGGTTAGATTGCTGACCACAATGGCATTACCACTGCATCCGCTGCCAGTCAGTGGTGTTATGTAAACCGGACTTCGTTAAACACTTGTCTTTGTGTAAGGAGAAGCACCGTGCCATAAGCCCCCCCGCCGCCAAACCACCCACCATCCATTGAATGGAGTGATGTGGATGGATGTGGTGGAGGTGTGGAAGGAAGGATGGAGATGGATTGTGAGAGTGAACTGGTCATGGGGGAGGAAGGAGTGGATGTTATATATGTTATTTATATATATATATATATTTTTTATATCATTTTAAAAGTTTTGGTATTTGTTTAATAACTATATATATAAATTAAAATTTTTGTTAAAAAAAAAAAAAATCTTAAATCTGCTCCCAGAGTCGTCCTTGTGTCTTGCCTCTCTCCAACCTTTCAAATATCTGGCTACAAAGGCTATAATGGGCTGATTATGAAAATTACACAAATTGCCCAACATGCAACTCTTAGCAACTAAGTTGAATTGCAAGACAGAAAGTCGCATTTGGGTGGAATACCGCCTTGGTTGCACCTTTGCTGTCATCCACTTCGCTAGGTGGCGCTGTCGCGAAGAACTACAGTCCTAGAAATGCGGTCCTGAAACTGCAGCCTCCTTTATTGCAGGAACATGGTATCGGGCATAATAAAGGCCTTTATTAAGTATATCTGTGGTATCGGGAGTGCACTAGGAACTAAACGCTACCCATTAATCCTTCCTGTCTAATAATATGACAGAAAATTATTCTTTATATTATATTCATTGTCTTCATAAGAAAATTCCAGCTGTCCATCATACTTAAATTATTACAGCCTAAAAGAACAATTCATCTGTATGGTAGTTCCTGTATGTGGACAAAAACTTAATATGCAACAATTTAGATAATTATTTAAGTCATTTATCAAGTAAAAACACCAAACATTCTTAGGTTCCAGCTTCTCAGATGTGAGGAGTTGCTATCATTGTAAATGAAATATCTTTTGGGTTTTGGACTGCATTAAGCATATTTCACTATTTTTTGACATTTAATCGACTTAATTGAGAAAAGAATGGTCAGACTAATTGACAATGAAATTATTCATTAATAGTAGCTCTACAACATATATTTACTGTTGAACGTGTCGGAAGATGTAATAGAACTGCCAAAGATGATACTGCGTGATAAATGTAATCATCTTTATCATTTAAGTTTTGAGACATTGTATAAATTAATATTGTGGTGTTTATTTTTCTTTACTGCCTGAATCCACGGTTAGATCCTCATCTCCCCCTGTCATCCCTGCGCCTCCTGGTTCCTCCACTGAGGTTAATGTCGGCCTGTATGTGGCAGGTGGCCTTGGAGCGAAATGTAGCGCAGTATGAGAAACTGGCTGAATTCATCACGTTGGTGACAGAGTTGGTCCCAGAGCTTCTGAACTACAAACAGAGGACTCAGCTCATACTGGGACTGAGAGCTCGGGTGAGTGAATGTGGGTATTAAGACTGTCTGTGGGCATCTCTTTCTGTTCTTTGATCGTTCTTTTACGCCCATTTGCATCCATTGTCTGGTCTGTCAAAATGAGTTTTAGTTTGAAAGTTAAGCATAAAGGTTTCACTTTGTGTTTTTCAGCTCATCCTTGAATTCTTCACGAGGATGGATAAGGTTGACTGTAAAGCTATCCAGGATCATCTTAACAGTTTCCAACAGAGGACAACAAACCTCGTGCATGAAGAGGTAGGCAATGTCAATGGCAGGATGTTTTACATGAGGAGATAGTCATAGATGTCTAAGTAACTTCAGATGGCATTTACTATGAGATGTAGATGCAGACATTCATAAACAGTATATTTTAAGTAGGAGTGTCGTTTGAATGTAAAACCGATCATTTATTAATATAAATAAACTTCTCCTGGGTTTCTTGACAGGACAAAGATGGGGAGGTGGAGATTTCTAAGTCAGCATTTGTGGAGCTGGTTCAAACATTGCTTAGAGACCAATCTGAAAAAGAAAAATTCTTCAAGGTGAGTTTTACCCCCATTTTTTTAGGTTTTTCCCCCTCCAATGGTAAAAGCAATTCATATATTTATCTACCTTACGTGTCTATTTATTAAATTATCTGTTTGATGTTCTGGATACACGATGTTTCTAATATATTTTTCTTCCTGCCAAAGGAGGTCTACTTAATACAGTATGGAGCTCGTTTTGATACAGCGCTGCAGATCCTGGTGTGGGAGTTCTTCTACCGACTGGAAGAGTTCCTCCCAGTACCAAGTTTTTCACAGGTAGGCAGCAGAGTGACGATAAACCGATAAACTGACTATCCCACTGACATTCCATCCACTCGATCCCCAAGTGCTGGCTGATAAATTATGTCTAGGTAATTAGGTAATCGTTGCCATTGTTCCTGCTTTTTCTGAATCACAGAACTGCAGGGGCTAAAATGACAGTCTTACAGTAGTCTGGAAGAGAATAATGAAAGTCACTGGGACATTTGCTAGGTTCAGAAAATGTGGTAATTGTAAAGCAACTGTGGAAAACAAAGTCTCTGGAGAGACTGTTGTTTATTGCCATTTCTCCTATACCAACACAGATAATAAATGTAGATCAACATAGTAAATAATGATCTTGGAAAAAGAAGCAGGTGTTTAAAGTTTAAAATCCACCCACTTCCGCTTTTCCAGGTATTCTGCACGTTTGACATTTCTTCCCTTGACTGTGAGTTTGAGCAGTTTGTCTATGACCCTGAAGATCTGAGGAGGATTTTGCAGTACCAACAGAAGCGGCAAAAGTTGACTAAAAGTAAGAACCGTTTGGTATTCTGTTTCTCGCAATAACAGTCAACATGCTGATATATCATTCAAATTTGCTTTCGCTAATCCCCAACATGTCATACTTTCAGTATTCTGTATAGAAAATCTCTGTAATATCAATTTATTCTGATGCTGGATTCCTGACAACCAGCACCTTGCACTACCTTTTACATGGAATCTCACCTCTAACTTGACTTATCTGTGTTTCTCAGGTGAATTCACCTTCATGTCAGACACTATCCTCTCCACGCTTGCATCTAAACACACTTCAGTGGCATCTGAAGATCAGATTGATCAAAAAATGGATGGGGGAGGTGTAGACGGTAAACAAGACACTTGGAAAGCACAGGGAAGAAATCAGGAGAAGTCAGAACAGAAGACTGTCAAGCAAGAAGACAGCTGTAGCATAGAAGATGTTTGTGAGGATGATGAGGAGACTGAGGACAGTTCCACTGAAACTATTTCAAACTCTCTGCTGCACGAGTATGGGCTGTCACCACTCACTTCCTCTCCATGTTCTGAAGAACCTGGTGCAACAGGTGACTTTGGTGAGCATCTCTTGCATTGTACATGATTTTCTGGTGTTGGCTGTGAAGTTATATTGTGTAAAAATGTTCACTTGGCATGTAAATCCTGCCTGCTGAGTGAATTCATAACTAATTCTCTTATTTCCTGTTGGCAGAAACAGCTGGTGAAGCCACCTCCCAGCCACCCAGATGCTCACGAAGCTCAGTGGAAGGAGTGAAGGATCGCCTGGATCCGAGAAGAAACAAAGAGCCATCAGAAGAGAGCAGGATCCAGGCCTCGACAGGGGGCAGAGCCAACGTCTCTCTTCCATTCAACGAGAGCTCCAGAAGAGCTGTTGAAAACACCTGCGTGGAGTGTGGCAAGACTTTTGCATCTCGGTCCTCCTTGAAGAAACATCATGTTGTTCACTCTTCTGTACGGCCGTTCAAGTGCACACAGTGCAACAAGGCATATAAAAGTCAAAAAGACCTCAATCAACATTTACTTATTCACTCTAAACCTAAAGTCCTGTCCTTCACTTGCAGCCTTTGTGAGAAGAGATTTAGCTCTCAGGCTTTGCTTACAGTTCATCTGCGACGTCACAGCGGAGAGAGGCCGTTTGCCTGCTCGTACTGCGACAAGAGGTTCCTGACAAACGCGGTCTTGAAGTCCCACGTGCGCATTCACACTGGTGAGCGCCCGTATGCCTGTACGTTTTGCGACAAGAAATTCACACAGCTGTATCCGCGCACTGTGCACCTCCGGATGCATAAGCAAGAGAAGCCATACCTGTGCAGCACATGCGGTATGTCCTTCTGTAGCTCTGGGGCCTTGCTAGTGCATTCACGCACTCACACAGGGGAGCGGCCTTATCAGTGTGAATCCTGTGGAAAAGGTTTCGCCACGGCTGTACAATTGACAGTACATCGGAGATTCCACACAGGAGAGAGGCCGTATTCTTGCTCACAATGTGACAAGTCGTTCCATTGTAGTTCAGGACTGAAGAAACACATGAGGACACACACAGGAGAGAAACCTCACCAGTGTTTAACGTGCCACAAGACATTTTCCCAGAAATCCAACATGAAAATACATCTCAAAGTCCACAAGAACATCTAGCATACTGTTTTCGAAGACAGGTTGTTAGCATGTGTGCTGTATCTTAAGTGTAGATTGAAGCCTGGTTCATTCCTATGTCAGGACAAGCGTCAGTGCATCTTCATATCAGTGACTTACTAACTGTCACATCACTATCTATGTAAATATGTATTTAATTATGGACTGGGTACACTTAAATATTACGCGTTGGAGTGCATATAAATGCACTTCATGTTTTAAGAGACCATTATTAAAGAGCGTAATGTTTAGGATTAGCTTAGGCTAAAGACTTGATGTTAGTGTTATGTTTAGAGTTACAGTATGTTAATCTTAGGGTAATCCTTGATGGCGAATGTAATCCAATAAAATGTGCTGACAAAATACATCAACAATAGGGAGTGCTCATTTGTACTGTCAGAATGTGAATGAGCGGGTGTGTTTAAATTGTAAATTTTACCCAAATTAGTTAATTCAGAGTATAGTCCAACCGATACAACTGAGATAATAATTGAGTTGAACAAATCTGTTACTGATATATTGTCCGATATAAATTTTCTTTACACAACTCATGACAATCATTTTTGATAAGATTTCCTTCTAAGTGTTTTTTTTTTTTACAATTACGACCAAGGACTTACTGGACAGCTGAAAAATAAACTTGTCACAACTCTCTGGTGGACAAACTAAAGAATGGTGACACGGTTTCAAAACATCTTTCTCTACTTTAATTTCTTGTCATTTAATGGATGAAATATATACGCCAATACAGATATATATGCTAGGAGCTAATATATCAGCCTCATGGATTTATTGGTCGGACTCTAGTTCAGAGGATTAAAATCAGTGAACATATTGAAATATTGTGCCAAATGTTACTTATGAACTTCTGACCATACGGTTTATACTGTACATGAACCTAATGAATGTTTGTACCAAAGATTATAAACACGGCTTTATTTTAACTTCAAAATAGGTTTACATTTAGTCATTTAGCAGACCCTTTTATCCAAAGCGACTTACATATGAGGAAAAATACAGTTATGTCAAAATTCATAAGCTTTTGTTTTTTCAAGACATATTGTTCCATCTAACACCCAAAGAGTGGATGGTCAGTTAGGAAAGTCTTACCATAGAACTAGAGAGGCTGCAGCTGCCATTGTAATCCTTTGCAAATCCACTTTTCTTATGATTCATTAGAGAACATTAACAATTTTATCACCTTGTTGACCTCCAAATAATCACCAGGAGTTCCAAATGTATTATCATCAGATGACTGCATGTTTGTTTTCATTTTAAAACAGTGGCCCTGAAGTATTTGTACTTCAATGCAGTACATGTAGGCTATCATTCCAGTTATTAATCTCCAATATGTTATATTAGGGCTGCTGTGAGCACATCAGGCTGTTATATGCAAACAGTAATAAAAAACATAAAACACATCACATATGAGACAAACAACAAGCGAGCAAGTTCCAAATATCTGCTTTTTACAAAAGAGAGAAAGCCAGTAAAGATAGCTGTTTACATTTTGATGAGATTTTTCATCTGAAAATCTTATTTTGAAAACTGGCAACAGGCTGATGATCTGCGTTTCCATAGCAACCACACTACTTCCGTTAAGCGTCTCATGCCTTCAGAAGAAAACCAGAGAATTTGACTGTTACTATAGTAATACGTTATATATTAACATTGCCTTAACGTACTCTCGTTTGGTATGTAACCACTAAAAAAAAATAATAATTACACAAATTACCATATGGTGAGGGGATTAGTTTCAGGCCAGGAGGAGAATTTTGACACGTCATTCATGCCTAATTTAAAGATGCCACTTTTGCTTTGAAGGATTTGGACCGGAGGTTTTAATGTTGCTGCTGGCGAAACGCAAGTTCTTCAAAACGTTAGCTAGCTAAGCTAACGTTATACTTTCCTCTAACAGTGTATGCATCACTGACTGTATACAGTCTATGGTATGCACTGGCAATTGTATAATATATGAGCTACCCATGCATAAAGCAGCCTTGTAAAACAAAACTAACGATTAGAGGATAATCTCTGCTGCACATAGCTAACGTTACATATAGCTGAAATAGCAAATTTAAGCTAACTAAGTGCTTCTACAATGGCCAGATATCGAGGTATGTATTTGACTATATCCTTCTACTTATAGAATACTAATGGGGATAGTTACAGTACATACAATGTTGAATTCCTTTAAAGACGGGATGTAACTGTCAAAGCTGCCATGGAATGTATCTAGTAGACAAAAGATGCATAATTTTACCTGCGTAAATTTAGAAGTTAGGGCTGTAACGGTTCGGCACGCACGTGACCCGCGGAATAATTGAGCTTTTTAACTTTAACTTTGCTTTTATCTTGCGGATAAATCTAAATTGTTTAGCGTTAACAGAGTGAAAAATAGTTTTTCTGCTGATGTTGCTTTTTAAGTAACTGTTATCGATACTCGATGCTGAGTTTCAAGAGTCATGTGTTCACGTGAACTGGGCTTGGTAATAAGTCAACATGGCAGGAGAACTTCGAGCCTCCCGCATCATTTGAGTCGCACGTATGGGAGCATTTCGGCTTCCCCGTAAAATGTAATAATGACGGAAGAAGGGTAGTGGACAAAACGGTAACGGTTTGTAGACACCAAAGGTTTTGATGTAATAAATGGAAATGCAAATGGAAAAAATTGTGTCATCCCCCCTTTTTTTCTGATCCGAAAAATGATCCGATCCTTGACGCAAAATCTGAAATGTGACCAGAACAGTGAGTTTTGTGATCCGTTACACCACTAGTAGAAGTTAATGAGTTTTTATTTTTACTTTTCTTTGCCTGAATCCACGGTTAGATCCTTATCTCCCCCTGTCATCCCTGCGCCTCCTGGTTCCTCCACTGAGGTTAATGTCGGCCTGTATGTGGCAGGTGGCCCTGGAGCGAAATGTAGCGCAGTATGAGAAACTGGCTGAATTCATCACGTTGGTGACAGAGTTGGTCCCAGAGCTTCTGAACTACAAACAGAGGACTCAGCTCATACTGGGACTGAGAGCTCGGGTGAGTAAATATGGATAATAGAGCTATTAATGAGTAAAAGGAAGGACATAGTTTTCTCCACCGATACAAAAGCAAGATGACTCATAAATTGAGCCAAGATACAAAAACCAGAATGCTGTGAAACAAAATGTATTCATGACTTTACATAAACTAAAGGCATCTTTCCAGTGTTGGAAATGCACTTTTTTGTCCACCTGCCACTGTGGAAGAGTGGACTCCAAAATCTACCAGCCACTCAGCAGTGTCTCTACCTCTATCCTCGTGTTGTTACAGTATACAGTGTATACTGTATACTATACACGGAGTGAGTAGTGGTGTATTAGCTGTTTGATCAAGTACCTAATCGCACCTACGACGCACGCGCAGGGTTAAGTTGGGGCTCGTGTCGAAGCGATGCACCTGTTCCTACGGTGGCCAGTTTACATCCATTAGGCAACTATACCCGAGCACGAAAATAGTTTAATCATGCTGAGAATATCAGGAGGCAGTCAGCCAAACATGTAGCTAACCATGGATACTTTCAGGCGAATGAACACAAGTAGTTTGTGTGTTGAATTCTTTCATTTACTTACCTGTGCGGAGCGAATGAAGCATGTTGGAAACATCCGTTCAGATGGAGAGTTGCAGTTGGTCGAGCTAACGGAAGAGGCTAACGTCAGGCTATGAACACGGAGCTGCCGGCGAGGCTGTGGACGCAGCACAAGCTGGCCGAGTTCAACAGGCTGCTCTGTTACGTTTCTTTGCAAATGAATCACACGTAAAGAACCCGGCCAAAGAGGGAATCATCAAGTTTTGATGCCTTTTAATCTCTACTAGTTAACATTAACGTTAGCTAGCTACAGACTGCCGCTCAAAGGACACCGTCAACTTTTACGGTGTAATTATTGTTATTTTTTTGCATGTAGCTAAATAAATTCACGAGTTGACGTCGTGAATCCCTCGACACACCTTGAATTTGAACCCCTTCGTTGAAACGCCGTTATTGTTTTTCTGTGTCTCCTCGTTAAAGTGTCCGAGTGAAACAAGCAGACTCGCGCTTCGGGCTGCGCTGCGGAAAGTCTCAAATCTCCCGGATACTGTTTTTATTCACGCGCCGCCACAAAGTCCGCGGCATTTGGCGGGCGCCAGTTTCCAACCCTGATTCTGTCCTAGCTGCGTACAGTGAAAGCCATGGACTGTTGATGTTGGCAATTCACTGATATTGAAACATGTATTCATTTGGTACTTTATTGTACTGTGTATACTGACATGGCATAAGGTTGTATCTTTCACTACTGAATATACATTTCAAAATATAGGCCATTTTTTGTGTTTTTCAGATCATTTTGGAATTTCTAAAGAAGGTGGATCCCATTGACTGTAATGCTGTCCAGGAACACCTCAATATCTTCCAAAAGAGTACAATAAACTGCAATGAGGAAGAGGTAGGAAATATTTGTGCCTCAGTGTTTGACATATAGACACACTGGCATGACCTTAAAAAGTCCTCCCAAATGATTCTTTTATTATTAGATAGAGATGCAAAATTGATACACCACATGTTTCGATAAGGGGGACACTTGAATGGAAAACTGATGAAAATAAACCTCCTCTGGGCTTCATGGCAGGATCATGATGGAGAGGTGGAGATATCGAAGTTGGCGTTTGTGGAGTTGGTTCAGACATTACTCAATGACAAATATGAAAAGGACACATTTCTGCAGGTGAGTTCTGCTTCAACTCTTAACAGCGTCCATCTGTATCGAAACTGTGTGTTTATCTACTTCATATGTATATTCTTTAGTAAGGATGGAGGGCCATGTATTAATGCTATTTTTCCTGTCCAAGGAGGTATTCCCAGCACTGTACGGAGCCCGTTTTGATACAGTGTTGCAGATCCTGGTGTGGGAGTTCTGCTACAGACTGGAAGAGTTTCTTCCAGTACCATGTTTCTCAAAGGTAAGCAGCATCAAGTTATGTCTATTCACCTTGGGAATGGCCTTTGTTCACAGATCCTGTACTATTAACATGATTTTAGTGTTACTAATAGTGCTATTTGTGAATTTAAAGGAAAAGTTTGTGCATTTGAAGTAATGACCAGTGCATTAAGCCTTTAGACAGTACTGTGGGGGCTAGAATGGCCATGTCTTGTAATAATTACTTTTGGAAAAAATCTTAAAATTCATGGTGAAAGTCATTTCATTGGGTTTGTTTGGTCAACTGGCAACTAGCACATCAGGTGTAGGGAACGTCCTGGACGTTGCTGGAAAACGGTGCCAGTTTTCCTATGCCCACCGAGGTTATGAATATGAAGTTGAAGCTGAATGTTCGAGATTTCAAAGTTGAAAATGGATAGGAACTTTTTTATTAAACATCTTTCACTCTTTTCCACTTTTCCAGGTGTCCTCTGTGTTTGAC
Source organism: Coreoperca whiteheadi (assembly GCA_011952105.1). Taxonomy (NCBI): domain Eukaryota; kingdom Metazoa; phylum Chordata; class Actinopteri; order Centrarchiformes; family Sinipercidae; genus Coreoperca; species Coreoperca whiteheadi. The sequence continues at coordinate 14,306,423 of CM022484.1, forward strand.
TTGTCCTCCTCTGACCTCCAGTTTGAGCAGTTTGTCTCTGATCACGACGATCTGAGGAAGATTCTGCAGCATCAAAAGCAACGAAAAAAGTTGACTAAAAGTAAAGGCCTGTTTACATTTTGCATTTTGTGAAGGACTGTGGTAATAATGCAAAGATTACTCCCTTCCTGTTGATTTTGGTGTAATTCTGTTTAATTTAAAAGGTTCCCTGTGGAGTTTTTTTTACCCCTAGTGGCGCTATGGTGCTGTTTTTCCCGCAGTGGGTCCCCGTTGTGTTTGTCTTGTGCACACGAATGAGGATGCAATACACAGTCGTACGAATGTTTTCACACTATTTCACTGATCAGAAGGGGGCGGTAACTTGCCAAGATATGCAGCAAATGAGCCAGCGAAGGCAGGGAAGAAGAAGACTGCTAATAGACATGGATGTAAACAATGCTGGATTTAAAATACTTAAAAAAAAAAAATCAAATCAAATCAGCCTAGCAAGTATTTTATGGCGAAGGAAATGCAATTTGTTTTGGTGAATAAAACATAACTTTTGCTTGTTTGCAAGAAAACTCCACACGGCCCCTACAATGCTTTGGCTAATACCTACCTCTGATCTAATCTTTTATAAGTACGAAATAATATAGAATTACGTTTAGAGTCACTGCACAGAAATGATGAGATTTGATTTGTATCTATTAGCGGCGACCTGCTCTTTACAAGAATTTCACCTTTAACATGAATGTTTTCTGCCTTAGGTGAATTCTCCTTCATGTCGGACACTATCCTGTCCACACTTGCATCTAAACAGACGTCAGTGGCATCAGATCACATGGATAGTATAAGAGATGGAAAAGGTGGAGACTGCAGTGATGAAGAGACTTACGACAGTTCCATTGAACCTGATCCATCAAACTCGCTGTTGCAGGAGAGAGGGGAACCACCACCCACTTCCTCTCCATGTTCTCAAGAAGCTGGTGTGGCGGATTATCCTTCATTTACAAGATATCTCACACAATGTTCAATTACATTTGCGTTGTTCTCACTGAGAAACTATATTTTTTTCACTGTGGTTACACTCATAAGACTAGCTCAAAGCTCTTTAGCTAAGTCTCACTGCTGCTGTTACTCAAATTGTATTACTGGTGCATTCATTTAAAAACTGCAAACAAACGCATGCATCGGAGTCCGGTTACACAGTCCAAGAATTCTCAGTGACCATGGTATAAAAGGCCCTTAGTGCCTTACAGAGCTATTTGCCTGTATTATCAGCTGCTGTTAAGACACATGCTAAAAAGACAAAATGTAACCATTGTTTTGGTGTTTTTTGCCTGCAGATCATGCCAGCAGCTTAGTCCGTCAAAGCACCCATTGTTCCCTACCAGGTGTTTACGAGACACAAGGGACACTCCTGAAGCAAACCTCAGAGGAGCCTGCAGCGGACAGTACCAGAGTCCAGGAGAGTTGTAGCGCCGGAGAGTTGAAGTTGAACTTGCATTCCAATGCAGAGGAAACTGAAAACCTCAGCTGTCCACCATGCCGTAAGAGTTTCAGGAAACCAATAACGCTCAAACGTCATCTAAGAGCTGAACACCCAACGCTCAAGCAGCTGCACCGCTGTGACAAATGCGAGAAGACGTTCCAGACAAAGCGTCGTCTAGAGCAGCACCTTCAAGCGCATGCTGAAGTGAAACCGTACGTTTGTTCCTATTGCGGCAAAGGACTTCCATGCCCGAAAGTGCTTAAAACTCATTTACGTCTTCACACTGGGGAACGTCCATATGCCTGTAAGTTTTGTGACAAGAAGTTCGACCAGCCGTACTCGCTGACGCAGCACATCAGATTGCACAAAGGGGAGAAGCCGTACCTGTGCAGTGAATGTGGCAGAGCCTTTTCCAACTCCAGTGCTTTTCTGATCCATTCACGGCAGCACACAGGTGAAAGACCATATCACTGCAAGGACTGTGGGAAAAAATACATCACACTGCAAAGGCTTAAAGTCCATCAACGAATTCACACAGACGAGCGGCCATTTCCCTGCCCCCAGTGTGGTAAGTGTTTCCGTTGCCAATCGGGGCTCACTACACACCAGCGAATTCACACTGGAGAAAGACCTTATAAATGTGTTGCGTGTGACAAAAGATTTTACACATCACACAACCTGAAAATACATTTGCGAAGTCACAAGACGACAAGACAAGCTAAAGCATCTACAGAGTGATCTTCTCGGTGTGGGCCAGATACTGTTTACCTGCTCTCTGATATGTGGAACATTTGGACAGTTCCAGTTTGTGTTTGCAAGCAGACGAGTTATAAAGTACAGTAATTAACGTTAGGTTTGCGGTTTCCAAGGTCTGCACAATGAAGCCCCTTCAACCCTTTGCCCCATCCACTGTACGCTGATGGCACATCTGGATATTTATACCATCGTATACAGTCGTTTCAACGTGTTACCGTACGTGTGTGTGTGTTACTAGCAGAGTTCAGTAATAATTTGCTATAATTGCTGTTTTGTGTTCAATAAGGAATGTCACATTTTACCGTCTTGTTGCATTATGAATAGTTTTTGTATACCTTTTGTGAAATGTACTGTCTAGACATTGCAAGTGAACTTTGAACATCACTGAATAAAATAATTATCTGGTTTAAAATGTTATGGCCTATTTGAGTATAATTCCTTTCTTCTCCAGACTAGAAGAGTTCCTTCCAGAACCACGTTTTTCCACAGGCAGGCAGCAGGTTAATGAACTCCCCATTAAAGCAGATCTATATCCTAAAACCAAACTTGCTTTTATGCTCTGAGCAGACATAATGACTTGATTTATACCACCAAACTCAGGGCTGTACTATAGTCATTATTAAACTGTCAGTTGTTGAGTTATCTCGTGATTGTACGCTGACTATCATTAATGCTTTTTTTTTTAAAGATGGTCTTTTTATTGAGGGTTGACCTCACTGCCGTCGACCCTCACTTTGAGCTGCTTGAGTCTTTGATCCTGTAGATCTGAGAGTGCTTTTGCAGCAACAAAAAGGCATTGTATGGAAAAGTTACGTAGACATGAAATTATTCAACTTTGTCTAAAGGCTTCATCCTGTTACATGTACTGATCTGAACACCTAGGGGTAACTGAGCTTTGAATTAATGCTTTGAGTTTGGAATCACTGGATACATGGATTTATATCCATTAGAGAGATTTAATATCCTTGTGTTTACAGTATGGGACTAATGGAAGAAAATACATAAGATTTGCCTGTTTCCTGTAAAACACCTGATATTTCAGGGCTGTTGAAAGTCTGTTCATGTTGAACAGTCTCCACACTCGCATGTAAACATACATCACTGGCATGTGAAGATCAAGCTGATCATATGATGGATGGGAAAAAATACAGGACTGAGAAGTCACTGTGAGGAAATAAGGAACAGAAGACTGAAGCGAGGAAACAATTGACCTGCAGAACACATCTGTGAGGATGATGAGAGCCAGACAACAGCTCCAGTGAAACTCACCGCTCACTTCCTCTCTGTTCTGAACAAGGCACATGGCAGGTGACGGTGGTTGCCTTACATGATTGTCTGGATAATACAACAAAATAAGAACAGTGGTCGCACAGAATTTAAGCCGACTTGTTTTTGAATAAAGTATGCTGTCTTGCCATTTTCTCTCAAAACTGAAAGTGTATGAAGAGTCGGAAATTCACAACAGGCCTTTGGAAAAAAAATAAAATTAACTCAGTCAAAGTGCAAGTCCACACATTTATGTGTGGGACCGTCTGGCCCTCTTCCAATGCCTATGTTTGGTATTGTGGTCACTGTGTTTGCAAAAGCACTTTGAATGAAGGTCCTTGGTGAAAAGGACTGGTCGACTGGTCAATTGTCTATTAAATGCCTTGATGTCTTCAAATTGCTGTTTTGGCTGACCAAAAGTCCAAAACTATGATATTCAATTTCTAGTGATGCAAAACAGAGGCAGCAAACCCTCAATCTGAGTGGTTGAAACTGGCAAATCTTTCATTTTGCTTGATAACTGACTAAAACACATCACTTAGCAAAACTGTCCTGATTATACCCCCCCCCCACCTTTCTTGAAAGCAAATAACAGGGACAGAATCTTCACTTGGCATGTAGATTCTGTTGAGCGAGTTTATCCCTGTAACTGTTGGCAGAATCTGCTGCCAGCTGCTCAGAAAGCTCAGTGGCACGAGTGAATGAACATCTGGATCTGAGCATAAACAAGGAGCCATTGAAAGAGGATGTGATTTAATGTTCTACAGGAGCTCTCAGGTCCCATTCAGCACGAAACCAAAGCACACAGTGGCCCAGAGCGAATTGCTGACCAAATTAGCTACAAAGTTAACTGAACCAAGGAACACATGGCCTACAATATTGGCCTAACCAAAGCATCCCCTCAAACAAGAAGTTTGGCAATCTGAGCTAGACCAACTAAACTAACCTCAGTTAACTAACAGTAGTCAGATAAGAACAACCTGGAGCGGAACACGCTCAAAACTGTGGAGATGACAGTGGATGTCAGGAGAAGCACACCAACGCTGCCCCCCAATCATCATACTGAACAACATAGTTTACTGTGGAAGCCTTCAGGTTTCTGGGATCCACAATCTCCCAGGACCTAAAGTGGGCGTCCAACATAAACACGGTCATCAAAAAGGCCCAGCAGAGGATGAACTTCCTGCGCCAGCTCAGGAAGTTCAACCTGCCTCAGGAGCTGCTGATCCAGTTCTACTCTGCAATAGTCCAGTCTCTTCTCTGCACTTCCATCACTGTCTGGTTTGGATCGGCCACCAGACAGGACAGGAACAGACTACAACGGACAGTCAGGACTGCACAAAAGATCATCGGTGCCGACCTGCCCTCCATTCAGGACTTCTACACGTCCAGAGTCAGGAAACATCACTGCAGATCCGTCACACCCTGCACACAACCAGCTTCTCCCATGTGGGAGGCGCTACAGAGCACTGCACGCAAAAAAAGTTTCTACACACAGGCCGTCACTCTGATGAACAGTTAACACCAGTCACATTAACATCCATTGTATCTGTACATTTCTATATCTGTAAATACCAGACATACACTGTGTATATCCACCTACCTCATGTACATAAGCTACCTGTTACATTAATCATATTTAACTCCGCATCATTTGCACTAACTGTCGTACTGCTGTGCACGGAAAACCAGAGTCAAATTCCTTGTATGTGTACACATACCTGGCCAATAAAGCTGATTCTGATAAGCCCAACTATTACCAAACTACAAATAAACTAACATATCAATAATAAAGGAAACTAAAGTACAATTAACTTTAAACGGATGAGCCCCCACTTGTCACAGGCCAGCTCGTAGCCTGCAACAAAAAAATGAGGGGATGCGGACAACAGGTATAGGCCAATCAAAAGAAGATTTATTTATTAAAATCAAAACTATAAAATGTCATGACATACGGTGTGGGTGAAGTGCATGGGTGTGTGAATGTGCCGGAGGGCAAACTAAGTCAAACTGCAGAGGGGAAAAAAACCAACCAAAGTCATACCTGGAGGAGCTGAGAGAGAGAGGAGGTTGGTGCCAGCGTTTTAAACAGTCTGAGCCCAGGTGGCTCCAATTTCTGACGACCCTCCTCTGCCTGCAGGAGGACCCGCCCCTGCAAGGCCGTGACAGGTGTCACGCTTGATTTCAGTCACCACTTCAAATGTACAATTTCCCCCTTTTCACCACCAGAGGGAGACACACACCTTGCTATATTCCAACCGAACGTGGACAAACTCACCGGCAAAGGGGCCTGTAAGAAATTCACTTGCTTAAACTTCCCTAATGGCATCCCTCTCAGGAAACAGATCTCAATAATTCATAACAGGCGCTCATAAATTTCAATGAGTTTCTAATTAGGAGGAGCCCAGAGTAATTGTCTCTGAGGCGGTTCTAACAGGAGGAAGATCATGCTGACAGATTGACAGAGTCCTTGTGGCAGATTGCTGCAAATCACCTAATTATAAGTAGAAGTCAAACTTTCAGCTTTTAATGATGATTATTTTGGCTTTATTGGATAATTTTACGATCGACTGAGAAAGGAAGGCTGAGAGATGATTACACGTGACAAATGTGCCGGGCATGAATCTGACATTTTCCTCTTTACTTGATCCTTTTCCTTGGATTTTTAACACTCTGTATTTGTGGTTGTTGATGTTGATATGCAGGCTTTAGTAAACTTCCGTATATTTTGGTGTAAAGTTCAAATGTTACAGGAACGCTGAAAGACTAGAATCTTTGCACAACATCAAAGTCATACCTTTCATTAATGATTTCTGACATAAATATTCTCCATTATAGAAGCAGTTTGTGAAATTAATGTATTTGTATTTTCTTCTGTACAGCAAATGATGTATGTCCAAAATAAACCAGTGTAACAGAAAGGCTTCTTGGGATTAGAAATGGGTTTTTTTTCAGTTGAAGCCCGTTTATTTTATGTTTAGGGCATTGAGGACATATCCTTAGTATTTCTTCTGGGAATTTGGGGGATTTTAGCAATGTTGGAGAGAGTTTATATTCTACAACTAAAAGCTTGCTCATGCTATGCTATTGCTTAGGCTGATTCCAGTTTCTTAGACTCAGTATATTGAAATGTCATCACCTTTAGGCCACCAAAATAACTAACTAAATGAAGGATACAGTATTTCTCCACCAGAATTTTAAGTAGACCTAGTTTGAGAAATTGAACCTTTATCTGAAAGGCCCATCATTTCATAAGATTGTTTTCTGGAAAGAAGAATGTAATTACAACTATGTACTAATTATTTTAACAATTATTTTAATAGTTTAGTCAGTTGACTTCGTTGAGCAGCTTCCAGAGGAATTTGCTTGATAATTAGCTTAAATAAAACGTACGTGACTTATAATGTAGTATTTCTAAATCCTGGCTCTGACTGTTAACTCTAACATTTTAGTATGCACTTCATGTTAAAGGAAATGTTTGAGATTCGGGGAAATGTACTTATTGGCTTTCTTGCCGAGAGTTAGATGAGAAGATTGATACTGCTCCAATCAATATGAAGCCGGAGCCAGGCGACAGTTAGCTTAGCTTAGCACGAAGACTGGGAAACTGGAAACAGTTAGCCTGGGTCTGTACAAAGGTTATTATGTAAAAAGGCGAATAGATGTTTTCACACTTGTTATTGTACGTATTAAACAGAGGCAAACGAGATATTTAACTGTGTTTGTTAATGAGCTTCAGAGGTGCTGCTAGGCTAAAGTTAGCGCTTTCCAGGCTTTATGCTAAGCTAAGCTAACCAGCTTCTGGTTCCAGCTTCATATTTAACAGACAGTAGGGGGGTGGTATCAATCAATCGCTCAGCAAGAAAGCAAATAAGCACATATTCCCAGTGTCCAACTATTCCTTTAAAGATGCTGAGAAGACGGTAACAAGACGTAAAGACTTGCTATTTTCTTACAGACATCCCAGAAATATTGATATTAGCCTGCCAAGCACATTCGCTTGACTGAATTACCTCTAATACTGCAGGGAGATGAATAAAATCCAAGTGCAGTAAAGCACACAGTGTAATAACAGTAATCACTTAGTGGAGTTCATCTACAGCAGCAAAACAAAGGTCACTGACACCCCCCTTCGGGACATCTCATGGATATTAGGCACTATTTACTGATGGAGGGTAATTTAGTGAGATAACCCTTAAGGACGGTATCTGGTGGCTGTGGAGGGACATCCAGAGGTATTTTGTATGTGTGCGAGCACATGAGCTTTGACTTGGCAGGAGACACCGGACAGGTGGATGCTCAGCCAGCCAAAGTCCCATTACTTGCACAGGGGGCAGCAAGTGTGTGTGTGTGTGTGTGTGTGTGTTTGTGTTTCTGAGTGTGTGTGCGCGTGCATGCATGTAGTAATTACTTTTTCTGAGTGTACATGTTTGTGTGTGTGTGTGTGTGTGTGTGTGTGTGTGCGCGCGCGCGCGCAGACGGGGGTGATTAGAGATGGGTGGCGGGTGGAGGGCTTGTCAGAAGTTATCTTCCCATCTCATCTCATCATAGGCAGTCTGGCGGATTCCCTCGATGGCTCAACAGACCGACGCCGCGGTGCTGCTGTCAATCGGCCCGTCAACGCCTGCAGAAATCGATGCCAATCTCCCTCGGTTTCTATTTTTAACCGAGGCTCAGCACCCAGGCCTTTGATAAGGATGCTGCCTCCTTTTGGCTCTCCTCTTCGCCTCGGATGAGGCCCCCCCCCCAACCTCTTTCTCCTCCCGTGCTGATGAGAGGTGATAACAGACAGACGAGATGGAGCTAAAAGCACAGACCTGCCTGACACTCTGAAAGAGCCTTTAATGGTGGGGAAAATGATGATTGTTAGCACTATTACAAGTAGTAAGCGCCATAGGGGTTGTAATATTAGTCAAAGACATGATTGCTTTTAAATACTTCTGCTACAACTACCAATAATACACTACTACAACCTTCACTGACAAAACTATAGAAATATCACAATGTAAAATGTACTTGGGTGCCAGCTGTTTCAGGGTGTGAAGATGTTGATGCATTAACTGGTATTAGAGGTGACTATTTTAGCATTTTCTGGATGAAAAATAGAATATTGAACATCTAAATTTCCACAAACAGGGGCAAACCCAGTTGCTGATGAAGATCATGTGATGTGATCGAAAGCTCCAGAACAGCTTCTAAATGGACCTGTTTTGTTAACTATTTTAATATTGTAGCCAATTTGACATTAAGAAATGTAACAAGAGTTTGTTGCATGTTTTTGTTTTACATTTAAAACTCTTCTGCAAAGTCACTGTGAACTGCAGTCCTCTGATTTGTGTGTGTGGAATGTACACATATGTATACATATGAGTGACAAATCTCTGTCAGGATGACAATGCCCCTATCCACAGGCCATGAGGGGTCACCGAATGGTTTAATGGTTATGAAAATAATGTGAATCCAAGGTTGAATTAACTGGGCAAAGCTGTCAATGGTCCCAAAAGCTTGAAGTTCATTGTGGGTGTGTTGCTTTTTGATAATTGACTAAAGTACAATATGAGCTGCCCTGCCTTATCATGTAATCTGATGGGCCGAGCTAGTCGAAGGGACCTTTGTCAAAATCTAGTTGTACCACTATTAATCTATTACGACAGAATCACTATTGTTGCAAATACGACACCGTGACGACAAAGGAACTACGCAACTAAGAAACTTAGCATGAATCACGGCCTTTGTAGTCACGCAAGGGAGATTTTGGACCCACAATGTTCTCCACCAAAATCATCAAAACACCAAATGAGGGAATATCTTTTGGTAGAATTATGTTTTATACCTCTAGTAAGGTTTGAGATACTTTGAGGCTGTTGTGGAGACACTTTATGTTGTTTTTGTTCCTTTAATGTATCACCTATCTGTATATAGCTACTGGAGCATAAAATGTGGTATACCCAAGTGTCAGCAACTCAGAACTCTGATTAAGCACAGTACGAGACAAAGTGTACTTATCACCACCTGACTATTGTTTCTCCTCCTCCTCCTCCTCCTCCTCCTCCTCCTCCTCCTCCTCCTCCTCCTCCACTGCTTGTAGTACCTGTGTGTTTTTTAGATGGGACGGGATCTCCTCTCCTCTGCGGACTCGATGGTGCTTTGTCACCACTCAGTGTACGCTGCAGAAGGAACTCCTGGCAAATGAATTCCCCCCTCGTGAGCTCGTCTTCAGATGTTGCACATTAATAATCACTATTGCCCTGCGAGTCCTGCGTCGACAGCAATCATGTGCTGACAAGAGTGATGTTGTGCTGGGAGTTGTCGGAAATGTTTCACCGATTCATTGTGTTTGACACAATGGTAATGGCAAAGGAGTGAAAAATGTTTTGTTTTGAAAACGAATACTTTGAAATTCCGATCATTCGTTGTTAGAAACTGCAGAGGACATCATTGCTTTTATTTGACTTAATTTTGAGTTTGTCCCTCTGTCAGGAGTCATCTTGCTAATTTGACTATAACTCACAATTATGTTGAGATCCTTTTCATGGTTTTAAGTAGAACAAAAAATGATGCACATTTAATTAGTGCAAGTTTGATGTTTTAACAGCCTCTCTGTCTCTGACTTTGATGCAGGTACAGCAGCAGTGAGTAGGCACGGCGGCCTGCTGGTTAGACAGAGCGTTGTGTAACTGAGAGGTCACAGGTTTGACCCTCATGACACCCAGGGTTAATCAACAGCTGTGTGTTTTGGCACTGTGCCCTTGAGCAAAGTAACCCTAACTTATCTGAAGTTATGCTGCATTAGAACACCGTCCTAATATCTAAAATACAATATGTTTTCAGTGTAAAACAGGAATACATTGATCTACAAGCTTCGGCTATCATCTCCATTTATTGCATTTTGTGGAAAATATCTTGTGGCGTTTCTTTTAGTGCATGTCTATTTTGCTCTTAAGTTCTTGGCAGAACTCGATTCAAAAATTTCCCCTCTAATTGGGTGTTTTTGTGGATGCCGGATTAATCAGCCGCAGGGTATTTAATGTTGTTTGGGCAGCTGAGAGGTAATACAGCCAAGCCATTAACATATCATTAAAGAGTCCTAAGCACTGTAATTGCAGCCAGAACGCTGACGCTACACTCTCATTAAGTGGACTCTGAGAGAGGCGATGCCTCGTTGTGATGGGTTTTAGTGAGATGTTGAGAACAATCTGTGTAACTCAGCACACTGTTGTCACAATGAGACATTCATAGGTCACACTGTGAGCAGCGATCATTTCCAAAATGTAGGTTTCTTTCGGCTTCTGTTGTCTAAACTTTCATCATACACTTAAAGCCACTGGGGGTTGCTTAGACAGGCATCTAATTGACGGCATATCTCATATCCTACTGGTGATTAGTGAAATAACGAAGTTTGCTATTTCCGTCTTTGTTCAGATTTACTGAACACAGTTCATAAACACCCATCTAATCATCTTTGCCTCACTAAAACACTGCACAGCTGGCACAGTGTGGCGTCCTTAACGAAGCGGTCAAAAAACAATAGGCGCTTCCCTCAGTCCAGCAACACCTGCCACCTGCGTCAAGGTTCCTACCTAAATTGCATTTGATGTGAAGCTGAAAGGTGACACCTGCTGGACCCACTAGCGTTCTGCACCCTACACTAAAAACCCAGATATGGCTCTTACACAGAGGTTGCAAAGGACTCGAGTTGCTTGTAGGTTTTTAGCCATGCTAGCGGCATGGCTCTGTTGATGGTAATGTTGGGCTGCCGGTCTGTCGGGTTTGGTCAGAAGCATTCCACTGAAACTTCTTGGAGTCTCCAATGGCATAATGATGTCTTCTGATGCGGGTGAATGCTCCGATTGGTGCTGCTGGATCTTAGCGCAGCTTTTGATACTGATCACAGCATCCTGACTGAACGGCTTAGGCAGTGGGTGGGGTCTCTGGGAGTGCCATGCTGGTGTTCCTCCTATCTCTCCGATAGAAGTTTCTGTGTCGCTTGGTCCCTACAGGTCTGAAACTACTGCTCTTTCCTGTGGTGTGCCTGAGGGTTCTGTCTTGGGTCCTGTATTATTTGCTTTGTAATGCTTTGTTTACGTCCTATTATCAGCACATTTATAAGTCTCTTATCACTGTTATGCTGATGATATCCAACTGTATGTCTCTTTAAGGCCTGATGAGACAGACAAACTGACCGTTTTGCACAATTGTCTGACTGCCATTAAGGAGTGGATGATAAGACTGAGGTCCTTATCATTGCTTCAGATAGCATAGCTTCCAAGGTTGCTCAGTGTATTGGCCCCTTTCTTCAGATGTACAGTATAATCTTAGAAATATTGGTGTTATATTTGATCTGTTGACTTCAATCAGGATATCAAATCAGTGGCCTGTACATGTTTCTTCCATTTAAGAAACATTACCAAACTCAGATCTGTTGTATCGCAACCTGAGCTAGAGATGATTATTCACGCTTTTATATTATCCTGGTTAGACTACTGTAAATCCCCTTTCACCTGCCTGTCTGGCTGCTGACCAGGTTCAGCAGGTCGATACGCATCACACCCATCCTATCGCCTTTACATTGGCTTCCCTTCAGGTTCAGGATTCATTTTAAGGTTCTTGTTTTCACATATAGAGCCCTGCGTGGTCAGACACCCGAGTACATCTCTGACCTGATCCACCCTTATATCATCAGTAGATCACTTGGGGTAGCGCTTACTGTTCGTTCCTCGTGTTTGACTGAAAACAAAAGGTGATCATGCCTTTGAAGTGGTGGCTCAGACGCTGTGGCCCGCTCGTCCTTTAGACATACCTTCTACGGTCTCTGTTGACGCTTTTAAAAAGAAGCTGAATGCCGACATTAGCATTTAGCTTGAAACACCACTGTGCCTAATTATATCCTCACAGAGTTGCTAGCATGGCTGTAGACTCTTTGGCATGTTAGATTAGTTTCTAATAGGTTAATATTTGTTTTCTAGGAGTTTCTTTTGTCCATTGTGGAAATTTCAGTTTGGAATAAAACTCATTATCTGCAGATATTGCAGGCAATGACACACACTGCAACAGTTGCTCTTTTCATGAAACACATCAACCTGTCTGAAAGCTAAGCCTCTCTCTCAGTTCACCTGGTAAATCCACTGTGCTCGTGAAGGGAGACGTAAATGAACACGAGGAGACAATTTAAAGATGGATTGAAATCTAATTAAACTAAGAGATTATGCAAAATAATGTTCATATTACTATTAGGATTGATTCAATTTTTCATCTATTTTATTATAGATGCTAAACTATATGACAAAAATGTCATAATGTGCCTTGTGCATAAAACTTTGTGGAATTCAAAAACCTTGTTTTGTTGACACTTTCTCTGTATCTATACTTTGCAGGACTCGTCTGTGTCAATATTTGACAGACTTTCTGGTTTAATTACAGATTCCCTTTTGTGCACTCGCCCAAATTTCAGGGATTATCCAATTACTGCTTGCGTGCCGACAAACAAGGGGGCCTCTTTGCCTTTCACTAATTGGAATGAGGAGTTGTGCCAGTGCTCAAAGGAGAGGCCTATCACTGAGAATTATTGAATAGAGGAGTAAAAAAAAAAAAAAAGGATATGTGGTCTGCCTTGGGCTGCTTGTGGATTTCCTCTGATTTCATCAGAAAAAGATGGCTGAGGCGATTCCCCCAGACAACAGCCAGCTGGTGTGTGTAGGCGAGCTTTGCTGTCCAAAATCTCTGAGAAAAGAAAGTGAAAGAATCACGCTGTGCCTCTGCAATTCATCCTCTGCATCAGAGTTACCACTAAACAATCCTTCAGCTCGCCTGCTGTTAGACAATTTTATGGGATAACATGGTGCAGCAAGAATGACATCTTTATTTTTTAATGAATCACTACGCAATTGTGGTGTTATGTATGGCAATTTCACGGCTTATAGTAGAGCATTCATGTCAATGATGTCTATTATTGACTTATAAACCAATTACTATCTACTGAAGCTTATTTACAGTTAATATTTACTTTTACTAATAATTGAACATGCTTTACTGCTTATTCCTGCTGCTCTCTCACTGTTTGTACAGCTCCTTATTTAGCTACATGTTGCGTGCATAAACCGGTCTTCCTCTGGCGTCGACTTTGCCCTCGGTTTTGATCAAATCCAGTGAGACATTTGAGTTAAACAGCCCGACTTACAAGAAAATACCTCTTGTAAAACTGGAAACTGGAGACCCAGTGTGTGTATTTGTGCATACAGTTGGTCCTGCGTGTGGCATTTGAAGAACAAAAAAAAAAAGACTTTGACAGACAAATGAAACAAGAGATATGCGGCAGGTTGAACAGGCGTGATTCATAATTTATTGAGTAGCACTGACGTTACAACAGGGAACAAATGAAGCAGAGAACACAAAAGAGCATTATTTATTACAGGAAAAAAGTGTAGCCTGAGGGGGGGTGGATACAGTAGCACAACACTAAGCCTAATGTACACAAACAGGCTTCATTATTGCAGCTGTCAAATGAAAATCCCATTACTCCAATTCTGATGATTTTCATGTTTTTACCTGAACTTGAGGATTATGAGACCTTGTACAGCTTGATCAAGTGTCATAACCTGAGGAGTCATGAAAGCCGTTGCATAATTTAAAAAAATGCACAACTGTCAAAGTCGAAATGAGGCTGTGGTGTGATATTTCTCCGAACATTTTGACATTTTGGAAATGTGAGGTTTACAGCACAGTCAGATCATAACCGAGGAACGCAGGAAAACACATACACACCCTCAGGCGAAACAGAGGATGGCAGCGATCTGTTCGAACACAAGTTCACCTTCATATTCCCGTGCTGTTTTAAATAATGCAGCCTCTTTCCCATAGATGCCATGATGGCTGATTCCCACCTTTAGATTCCCATAGACCCCCACTGCTCCAGGATCGAATCCTCTCTCAGCCTCCTCTAATGTGTCTTCACTGCTCTACTATTCTCTCAGACCTCCTCATGTCTCTATAAAGTAGAAAAAACTACGTAGGAGTGGGAACCGGAAAAATGAATTAAACTGATAATGCAAGCAAAAGAAACCTATCCCTCCCACTGAATATTAGATCATAACAACTTACAGCCTTGAATAAATCATTAAACCTCTGCAGACCATATCTATTGCAATTTCATCTTGAATAATTATCCACCTCATATCGGTACAGAAGTAATGTCACACAATTGCAAACATGTGTCAAATTCATGTAATATCCAGGGATTAATAATTCAGTTTTTGGTTTCCGACAACAACTCATTGAGGCTTTATGCAGAGTCTGCTCGGGAGGAGAGAGAGAGCAGTGCATATTTCACAGCAAATACAAACAGAAGGTTGACATTTAAACCCAAACCCCCACAGCACCGAACTGGACCCAACAGGAAGAGGATAATTTGAATTTCCTGCTTAATTGGTTGACACTGAGTTCAGTTCAGGCAGAAAGTTGCCATTATTAGCCATTTTGAGCCGGCCAAAGTGTCCTGGATCTAATTTGCAAGGGGACAGGAATTTAAAAGGTTTGCACTGAGCTGAGTTACAGTTTTCAGGTTGGTGCTAAAAGCTTTAAAGGAACAGTGTTTGTCTGATCAGTCCTCAGGGAGCCCTTTAAAAGAATATATGTGAAATGAATGACCAAAGACCAAAGTGTACGTGAATATACAAAAGAACTAAAATATAGTCATTGTCTGGTGAACACCACGTATCTTCAAATTTGATGAGTTCGAATTTTTGACAAACTGAATGTATTTATTTCTGGGTTGAGAAAATGTGCTTAATTTCATAAAGCTGCTATAATCAATATCTTTAGTTACCAGTGGAACAAATGACTACATGTATGGGAAAGAGCTGCTCATAGTGACTAACCCAAAGATAATTATCACCTGCCTCTGAAGTTACACTCAGCTCTATGGAGCGTTTTAACATCTTTCAGCTCATTGTTTTGGTTTTCTAGCCTGTACCTTTACGGTTTTGGTTCAAATGCGACATTTCCAGCAGCAGCAGCTGTTTTTAGCCAAAAAGCTCTAAAAACTGACCGTACACTTCCTGCCCCGCACCAAACCGCAGGCAAGACACAGTTAGCGACTAGCTGGTGAACTAAGTGGAGCATTTAGCAGCTAAAGAGCCAGATATTTCCCTCAGGAGTTGGTGGAGACTAAAAAGACGACTAAATATTATATGTACATTCCTAAGGTGGACAAAAACATGACTTCAAATGAATGCTAATGTTGCTAAAGTAACTGCTGTATGTGTTTTCTAACATCGCCATATCAACTTTATAAGGTTACATTATATTTGTCGGTATTGTTTTACAGCTTTTTTTCTGGTGCCCAAAAATCAAGTCAGTTCAAGTCAGTTAAACCAAAAACCCATTGGATTTTCTGACAAATACATTGTCACAAAGCTGAAAAGAGGCAGTTTTTCTTGGCTCATGAAAAGTTGTCATGTTGGAGATACGTGGTTTTCACAGGACAGCAATGGCATGTGAAACTGATATTTGTGATGTGCAATATCTCACACTTCTGCAGGTCAAGAAGTGTCACAGTATCCTGTAACATGTTTCTGTCTGTTCCCACCTTTGTGTCATAGGAGGCCAGATAGTCCCATCAGATTCTGTACATTATCAAACAACATTCATGACCTACCTCTGCACGTTCTTTTTATTTCAGTTGTGACATCCACTCCTCCTGAACTCAATTTTTGAGAACTTTCCAGCTCCAGGTTTGTACAGCAACCGCAGGGCAGAGGAATGCAGGAATGAGTTTGAAATTCAGGGCACGTGCAGCCAGCATGCAGGTGGGAAATCTATGAGAAAAGTAGGTCTGTTCACAACTTAGGATTTGTCAGCCCAAACTTACACTACATCCTGCTCCTTGCTTTAAAACCAATTGTTCAATCAAGTATAATCATTTAATTAAGCCATTTTAAAGTATTTTTCACATTACAAATCTGTCCAAAAAGATAATCCACTCTGCAGCGATTGCCCTGTACTATTTTAACTGCGTGCATATTCTGATAATGGGCAGGACACTGATGTGAACATGGCAGCTGTCATATCCACAGGAAGCTCGCTGTGTGTGTTGGCCAGCGCGTTGAGCACTCACTGCGTGTTTAGTGGCTTCTACTCCTACATGAACCCATCTACCATCACGTAGGAATAAAAAGCCATAAGACACAACAGCAATCTCACAGGAGGGAGGAAACAGAAGGAAGGAGGAAGGAATATTAAGGGGTTGTGTGCTCTCACTGGGAAGGTTGAGGAAAAGAAGCAAAGCGTAGAAAGTGATCTCCAAAAGGGCAGGGCAACAGGGGGTAGCATGGTTGAGAAGAAAAAGTGGATTTGAAGAGGAAGGGAACAAGGGAAGGAGAGTCATTGAAAAGGCAGAGGTAACCCACAGGTGATACAAGACCATGCCCTCTGTTTGTCTTTCCCTCTGTTTGATTATGTGCTTGTGTGCAGCAGATGAATATGTATTGCAGGGATTGTTAGACTCTGAAATTCCTCTGTGTGTAAACTATATTTGATATGCTCGAAGCAAGCTGCTCTGATGAACCTAACCAAACTCCATCTGCTCTGTCTCCAAATAAACACGTTTTTTTAGTCCTACAGGCAGCCGCACATGTTCAAATGCAAGCTCGTCTTTCTTCAGGTGTTGCACAAATGAATATATATCCTTTAAAACTAGACGTGCTCCCGGTAATATCCACTTCATATTGTCTGTTCACAGCTCTCCTGCACTAGAAAGCCAGTCACGCCTGTGTGTAAAGGGGTTACAGTACGAGTGTATGCACGCACAAGTCAGGCACGTCCAGATAAATATGTATGACTCCACAGCGGTAGGTTTCCTGCTTTGTATGCTAATGATCTTATACAAGTTTAATAATGCAACTGTGGTGCAATGAGGGTGGGGAGGGGGAGGGGGAGGTGGAGGTGGTGGTGGTGGTGGTGGTGGGGGGCTGACTCTGAAGAACAGACCTGTGGAGCCTCACAAATCCTCTGTTAGGCCTCAGGAAGCGAGGCGTGAGCAGTGAGGTAACAGGTTACATTTAATCTTGCTAATTAGACTTGAAAAAGGATGGATTTCCATTCAGTTCAAAGGTTGCTGGTTCCTCTTGATAAAATAAGCCATTTTGTTATGTATTCGCAAGAGATTTACATATAAAACATCATTGAATGGCTATTATGGTGTTTATTATTTATATATATATATATATATATATATATAAAAATGTGCTTGATTTTAGTAGGAAAAGGAAACCACAATTAATTAATTAAACAGATTATGATGCCAAAATAGTGTAATCCAGTGCACCAGCGATATTTACATGTAAACATAATCAGATTAAGGGTATGCTTTCTTGTAGACTAATGTGCCCCACAGTATATAAAGTAGTTAAAATTTGTTTTATTTCTCAACCAGGTGCAAGATTAAAATACATGTTAAATAATCAGTATTTATTCTGGATAAAGAGTACTTTTACTTGTGATACTTAAGTACATTTTGTAGATAATACTTATGTACTTTTACGTGACTATAGGATTGTTTTCTTTGACGTGGTAATGCTACGTTTTCTTGAATAAAGGACCTGAATACTTCTTCCACCACTTAATTGCTTTACATATTACATTTAAGAGGTTTATGTAGTAATCTAACCTGCAAATGATTCGACTTAACAGTTAATATGTTTTGGTCTACCCGGGGATACTATGACTAAGCACTCAGCAGAGGCTTGTCAAAGAAAATAGCGATGGAAAAGATTTTCGGAAGCACGTATGAAGAGCGAGTGTTCGTGATGTGGGATCATATGTGATTCCCTGTATGTTTTATCTGCACTCCGTGTTATCTGAAACACAACCCTGTGTCAGGTGAGGCTGTGTTCAGGCTCCCGGTGTCGCAGGTCTCTGCATCACCTCCTGAAGGATCCTGCGACAAACACAGAAGGGAGAGAGGAGACGTGAGGTGCGTTCACCGAAGAATTCAACCTGAAGGGTGAAATCTTTATTACTCCACTGCGGCTTTTATTTAAAGACTCAATCTTATGCCTTCAGTGTTGAATTAAGGGTCATTATCTTATGTTTGCAGAGTTCCTCCAATAACAAGGAAGACATTTCTGAGTTTCATTTGTCAGTCTTAAAAAGCTGTCAATCTTTGACATGTTTTCCTTCCTCCTGAGAAAGTATTAAGTTTTAAGTGTTCATACTATGATTTTATAGACACACCCACAATTTACAGCTCCAAAAAGCCATTAACCACAAACCAATTAGGTCTCTTGTTGAGCAGCAACTAATTCTTGATGACTAGAGCGGTTTACAATGCCTAATGAAAAGTTAATAGTGAGCACATTCCTGCACCTGCTAACGCCTCCACTGAGGGGAAAATTGTTGACAGTAGGTGGATTCAGGATTAAAACCATGAAGCTTGTGGGTAAAATTCTCCACAAACTCCCAGTAATACAGTACCTACATATTTTGGAGAGAGGGACTGACCGTCCTCACGAATGAACAAAAGTTTAGCTTTTAATTTATCACCTAAAAGGCTTTGGAAATTGTTTGGGATAACACTCCACACAATGAGCTGTGACGTCTTCATTGAAAAATGATTGATTGGGCTGCCAGGGAGAGGGGCTGTTTGAGAGACAGATCACTCAAACAGTCAAGCTGTAAAAGCCCAATAATATGATGAATGGTCTATTTACCCAACAGATGAGGAGAGACTTGCATAGAGATTAAACGTGTGGTTTTGGACGTGTCCTGGTCACAGAATAGATTGGAAATTTGAATAATATGTCTGTGTTCACCGTCAGGGAGCAAGTTGGAAATGAATTTACGTTGTGATTTTCGACTGCGAATAATGTAGCTTGGCTCATTTATCACCTTGGATTGTCGTGCAGCAGGGAAAAAAAAAAATGGGTATATCGATTATGAGGCTTCACACCTGTGTGGATTTTCCACTTGCACAAATCCCATAAACACAGGCCACCAAGGGTCCTTGAAGATCTTGAAAAGGTGTGGATATTTGTGATTAATTCCCTCTACTTTGAACTTAATTCTTTGTGCACAAAGAATTAAGTTTGCGCCACATTTTCATTATGGCAAAACCATTATTAGTTGCGCATTATTGCATTGTGTCTATATACTTATGTATCACAAATGGACCATTCAACACCTATAACACGCACAAACTGTGTCTAAAGTCAAGCTCTAATCACTTAACCAAACAATGTCTCTGAGGATTGAGAGTGCATGATGATATTGTGACCCAATTTTTTACACATAGCATCTATAATTGATGTGCAATAGATGTAGCAGCCTCAGATCTGATAAGGGCTTGGCTCTGATGGATCTCCAGATAGGCTTTCGTGGGGGGAACAGATGTAGAGTCGTGCATCAGAGAGGGATGGGGTTGCCTGTGATCGTTTCCACCCTGCAGCGAACAAAATAGCCCTCATATATCCCTGTAATCTGCATTAGTGGCGGAGCACAAGCCAGGAGACAGCACAGAGGGGGATGAGTAATGGGGCTACCGCTGATTTGGCAGGCCTATATTACACCTCAAAACTGAGGCATGCCCAACTGGCGAGAATATGAAATGAGGATGTCACAAATGAGCATCATCCTCCCGTAACGCAGTATTTATCAGCCTATATTACACCCAAAAACATGTTTTTAGCAAGCTGCAGGCCATTTTTACTTTTTTTATGTTCTACTAGTGGCTTGAGTTACATTTACCTGAGAGAGCAGGGCTTCTTTCAGTGGTGGAAAAACTTAGTACATTTACTCAAATACTGTACTTTAGTATACCATTTTTGGTTCCGATCGTGGTCATGCTTTAAAAAAAAACAAACAACAACAGTGGGTGTCGGTTGGAAACAGGAAACACACGGCGGCCTTCAGTGTTAAAATCTGATGCTCTGTTGAACCACCCGTCCACCTGACTCCCATCACAATTACTTCGGGTGCTTGAGGGCTTTGTCACTTGAACATAAACAAATGTTTACTGAAACGAAGAATGATAGTCTCGAGTTGAACCACCAAGGAGCGATTCCTCCTCGAAACTTCTCAGATGGTTTATTTAAATAACAGTTCGAGGTCCAAAGAGGTCAAACTCAAATAAAATGTAACAAAAATAAATATAGATTTCTGAAGCAGAACCTTTTTTCTTCTTTCCGCTCCCATTAACCAGCTCATAAAACCTCAGATTTATCTTGTGACCGTTTGGAGGGGCCCGACCCCCAGATAGGGAACCCCTGACTAAGCTACCTAATTGTATGTAAAGTAGTTAAAACTAGCTCCACCTTGACCAGCTAAAACAAAAACCATGTTACATACACATTGATCCATAAGTAGCAATCTAATAATGTAATATATAATAATAAATCAGTGCCAGGGGCAATTTTTCTGCAGAACAAGTGCTTTTACTTTTTAAAGTACATTTAGCCAGTAACACGTCTGTACTAAAGCAGGATTATAAATGCAGGCCTTTAACTTGTAATGAGTATTTATATATTTTGGCATTGGTAAAGGGTCTGAGTTTTCTTCCACCTCTGGCTTCTATTGACCGGCACATTTCAGCTGGCTTTCTATTTCCGCCCAGTTCTC
The DNA here is from genome assembly GCA_011952105.1 of Coreoperca whiteheadi. Taxonomy (NCBI): domain Eukaryota; kingdom Metazoa; phylum Chordata; class Actinopteri; order Centrarchiformes; family Sinipercidae; genus Coreoperca; species Coreoperca whiteheadi. Next base: position 14,327,523 of record CM022484.1, read on the forward strand.
AGTATGCCGTGGGATGAGTAATGACCTAACATTGGTTTGGCATCTTCTGTCTGTATTATAAAAAAAAAACCAAAAAAAAAAACCCAGAGCCATGAGCAACGAGAGTATGAACATGAGCCCAGAGCCAGAGCAAGAAACAAATGTTTCTGTCCAGCAGCCGCAGTGGTGTGTACATCCTGAAAATAAAAGAAATACAAAAATCACATCCAAAATAAAGTGTATTACACTCTGGACCCAGAGGGGAAAAGCAATTAGTTACATCTACTTTATGTCTCTAGAACTTTTTTACTCCTACTTCTGAATGAGCTTTAGCAGAGGAGAAATAAGCAGTGAAGTTATTTTTAACTGAATATTTTAATTATGGGAGTAAATTTTGCAAGACAAGAAACTCTAGCTGTAACCCAAATAGCAGAAATCTTTTCATCTCATCTCAAACAGAGCTAAATCCTAAGAAGTGAGGATATATAATGAGAGCATAACAAACACAGCGCCTGGCATTAAACTCTTGTAATGGCTTGTAACAGGATATGCTTACTTGCTATCTGAAATTAAAGCGTAGATATTACATCCCTTGAGGCCAATCAAGTAGTTATGTGTATATTCTGCCGGGACACTAATGTACTCTTACGAAGCGTGTGTTTGTGTGCTCAGTGTGTATGTTGTTTCGCCATGCCTGTGTGAAAGCAGTTTAATTTCCTCTCATAATTCATGGTTTCCCACATTAATAGATTGATTCTGGTGCACTCGTGTTTCTATTTACAATTAAAATACCTCATAAACAAAACACACAGCTCAGGGAAAGAATAGCTACAGTGTCTACGCTCTGCTAATGTTATTTTTGCAACACTTTGAATAGAAATTCGATTATCAGGAAGAGAGAGATAGCATGCTGCAACATAACAAATGGTGAAAAACTTTTACTTCTTCATCAGACAAAACCAAGTCATTTAATCAACACCACTGCCTGAAAACATCAGCATATGGTGGGCATTAAATAGACATCATGGAGTGACGAGCAGCAGGAGCGTCTGTACGTCAACCCATCAGTTTTCTCTTCAGCCTTTACATGATATGTATTCTGCTGCCGTTGCATGGTTTTTCCATTATCTGAGCGACAAATCAGCAAAATGGAAATGTTGAAAAGCTGAAAATAAGATGAGACTGAAGATGAGTCCAAACAATAAGAGCAGAAGTGCTACCTCAGATAATAAGTCCAGGAGAATGAAGATTATGTCCATTTAAACCTAATCCATTGTTGTGCCTTTGATGTTTCAGCCACAAGGACTTTCATTAGACAACCTTCTTCTACAGCCAGTCTTCCCAGGCTTTACATATGCATAACATACAGAAACTACTGGTTCTGGTGTCGTTAATAGACCACAGGACTTGGATTTGGTCACTGTTAAAAGTGTGCATGTGTGAAATTCCCTCTACAGTATCCTTTATGCTCCCGCTGATAGCTTCTAAGTTTCTGGTGCTGCTGTTCTTCCACTGCAGGGGTATTAGAAGATTGCTTTTTCCATTTCACGTGTCTCTACAATAAAAAGTGCTTGTGGAAGCATTTTGTAAGCGAGTAAAAGATTAACTCCAGACTCCCTGTCGAAATGCAACATCTGACTGACCAGAAAAGGTGAAAGGTGTTGTTAACAACATCAGATATTTTGGGTTTTTGTTGCATTATGTTGTAAAATGCCCTTTATTGAGAATGAAGGTGTTGGATTGAGCTATTATTGCTCTAGTTGATCAGTGTGCATTGTCCCTGTCCAAAATAAATTTAAAACGTCATAAGAGTATGGTGAGGATACTGTAGCTGTGTTTCAATCGATGTATTTTTATGCGCATTTTGAAGTAATGCATTAGAAAAGCTCGAAAGACACGGAAAGATTAGGAAAAAAAAACAATTTATGTTATGTGATGAAATTCATGGAGGTGACTGTTCGTGGCTGCACTGTCACTTGCACGTGACTCAGGAACTTATTTTAGTCGACATGACACTTTTCTCAATGCTGCATTAGACTTCATATGATATAGATTATATATGGTATTCTTTAGCTTATGTTCAGGTCACTGAGCAACATGAAGAGTAACTTTTTTCTTACCAGTGTACGTGCTTTGCTGTAAAGAAAGGATGTTTATGTAGGCAGCTGATGAAAGAAATTATTAATTGTCTAAATATCAAAACCCTCCTCCCGAGTATGCAACAAATCAGTCTTATCTACTCGGCCCTTTCTCATTCTCTCCCTCCCCACTTTCATTACTCATTGAAGGTTTTCTCTTTCCTGTTGACTCCAAAGTGAGAACATTTTCATGAAGGCAATAAAACGCTCATCAGCAAAGGCCTGAAATTATTTTTTAATATGACGACATTTTAATGAGGACTGAAGGAGATGGCTGGTTTGGCTGATGGCAGCGCCTCTTTATCAATGAGTGGCAGGGAGGAACTAATGGCACTAAAACAGGCAGGCTGCTATTCTCTCTCTCTCTCAGTATGTGTCAGTCTCTCAATGTCTCACACACAACACGTACTTTAAGTTCTTTATTTGCAGGAACTAAATTAAGTTTTGCCCGTATTCAAGTATTAGAAGGATACAAAACGATTGTTTCCTGTGACAGGCCACCTGTCCCTACTGAGGAAACCGGCCATATTTGACCTTTTTCGGGCACACACAAACACACACTCCAGACTGCTCTCTGTCCGTCCTTTCTCCATCTCCCTCTCTGCCCAAGTGTTTACGTGTTTTGTCATTGATTGGAATTTAATCTGAGGACTTTTCAGTTTAGCTGCTTCAGAAAGCCTGTCAGATGTGAGCGCAGAGATGGAGTGCACTGCCCAAAGGTTGTGTTATTGGACTGGAGAGGTTATGATAAAATTACAGATAGAGCCATACAGTGTTCAGCATTTAAAGTCATGAGAAGTCCACATCTACTAGCTGAAGAAAAAAAAGCCTTCTGTATCATCTGTCTTGATATATAGGGTTTATAACGTAGCTTTTCATGTTCAATGAAAATTACACGCCCTTTATAAGCATGACCCAAGCCTCAAAACTATAACACAGCTGAGACATGTTGTAAATTAATGTCACAAAAGGTGAAAGTATATATATTACTGCCAAGATGTGCTAAATTACTGTCAGAATGTGTTTTGAATGTGACTTTCACTTGAAGCCTTGAACCTAATGAGTTGTCAAGCAAAATAACAAGCAAAGGCTTTGAAATTGTAGTAAAGTTATGATAAGCAGCAAATTAATGTCAGAATAGTGTCACTCACTAAGATGCTTTACTCATTACATGCTGTTATATAACAGAGTATGATAAGTAAAGTGCTTACTACCTATATTACACACTCTGCAGCTTTATATTTTTTTAATGAGACTTTCACTTTATGATCTTACTCCAGTGAGAGTGGTCAGACTTGGCTGACTTTGCTGCCCAAGGTCAGGACAAAAGCAGTTTGTGTAGGAGAGCCCCCTGCCCACCAGACACTAAGCAAAACCACTTCTCTGCCTCCTTCCTCTTTTTCCATACAAGGTCGTCTCATGCTGGCTACGCCTCTGCAATTAGCATGCAGCCTGTGGCGTGGCCTGTCTGGTGGCGAACGCACGAGCACGGCGCCCTGCTCTCTTAATGAGATGCCAGTCACTAAGGGTGCCTGCGGGACTGTGAAAGTGAAAAAAAACTCCTGGGGTGTTCGTGCACTACCTCATGGGTGGTAGAGGAGACTATTCAAGTGCACGCAGCTGGCAGGGCAGGCAACTCATTTTACATAACACACACTATTTGGTGGACACTTTCATCCAAATCGCGGTACTCTGCCATGAATGCATGCATTTTTAGCACGGGTAGCCCCAGAAGATAGTGTAGCCCTTGCTTTGATAGAGCTTTAGCTACACAGGACCTCCCTGGAGGGAGAAACAGAGACACGCTTATTCACTGAATGATCAAAATAGCAGTGGATGCAGCAGCTTTAAGCACAGAAAAGAGTCAATAGAGTTGCGAAGTGGGAAGAACTGCTGGTTTTCCCCCGAATTTCCATTGCAAAATTTTCTTTAAGCGATATCTTCAATGTAACTCAACATAGAAACATGGGAGTCTCCCAGATAATGTAACAATCAAATAGGTTTCTGCTATGGGCATCTCTTTTCATTATTTAAACTTAATTTCTGAAAGATCTTGATACTACTTGATACTGGCTCTTAATACTACAATACCCATGAGCCTTGGCTGCTGTTGTTACAGAGACAAAGCTAATCAAAGGCGCGTATCTGAGCTTTAGCGAAGTCAAAAGGTTTTGTTGTTGAATTTGTGTATAAAATGCAGAGCTATAATTGTTGAATTCGAACGAAGTTGACCGAGAATCTCAAAGCAAATTGATTTTAGCTGCAGAATGTAAAACATGTTTTCTCAACAGTGTAGTCTTTAGCTTTCGCCCACCGTTAGCAGAAGAGTAACAGAAATTTTACATCTGCGATCAGATGTTTCTTGCCGAAATGCACCTTGGGAGTCGTAGTTAACGACTCCCTCAAAGTTTTTATGTACACTGGCTGGTACCTTTGACTTCTTACCAAAAAAAACAGATATTTGCTAATCTTTTGTACTGATAATTCAACTGGAAGAGTTTCATGCAGACCCAGACCAAACAAAGTCATGTAATGTTGTCTACTGGAAAAATGAATGGGCCTTTCGGAACCATTGGTGTTCTCTGTGGTAATAGGTTGTTACCTAACAAAGGGTTTCGGCGAGTCACCAAATGTATGAAATTTAGTTGGTGCTTAATTCCTCCTCCTAGCCCATGTGATTTGTGGGGTTTCTGGGGTTCACACAGTTGTGTTATCACCACCACAAAATAAGATCAGGATGGTCGTGGATGGATTAGAGAACACGCAAAGTGAAAAGGCCGAATCAATAGTAGGGATGTCATCTTGTGTCCTTTAATATGTAGTATTTGCCCATATTATGTATGGTGCTCTATAGTATTTCGTGTAATATCTGTGGAGACAAGTGTCAGTCAGTATAAGCTTTGGTGGGCCTGTCACGTGTTCATATGCTAACTGGACATTTGTTTCCAAAAGTTATGAACTCAGCATGTAAAATATAGTGTGTCAGATGTGTGCAGATACAAACCGAAGCTGAGACGGACCCCCCCCCCCTTCATTTTGATAATGCAGTGAAGCGCAAAGCAATCAGAGCTGAGCAGCACAAAAGAAATGTGTTTCAATATTCCTCTTCCCTTATTTTTTTCCTGTCAGTTCATTTGAATTTACAATCAGATCCTGTTTATACAACATACTGTATTCAAGAGAAAATATCACCATATTCCAGGTATGTCCTTTTACTTTAGCAGCTTGCTAATTGTCTAATTAGTTATTTCATTCACAGCCAAGCTATCTGTGAATAGCAGCTGCTTATTATTTCAGTTCTCACGAACAATGTTGTCCTTTATAATAGAATACAATTACAGCAGAGGTGATTAGTAAACTATGAAATATAATATACAATATGAAATTATTATTTGGTGCAGCCCACAGCATCAACAGGCTCCTCTGACCACCTGAAATGTGACCGTAGGATTAGAAATACATTTTATTTGGTATTGGTTTCATAATCATACCATATGGCACTTGACAACCTTTTCACCCCACAATATAAAGACATATGAAGGATCAATGCACCGTATGCTGATAAAATATTTATCTCACCACTGGTTTAGTTAGCTTTTTACTGCATATTAATAGCGCTTCTGTGCAGATCTAGCTACTTACATACAGTGTGTACTGTTCCTCAACACCGCATGAAGCATAAAAATCACAAAGCACATTTTACTACAGTAGGAAGTCATTATAATGCAGGTCTAGTCACTAGTGCTGTCTACAGCAAAAGGAGGCTATAAAGATGTGTGTGTGTGTGTGTGTGTGTCTGTTCAAAATTGTAATCTCACGGCCTAAAATTTACGCTATTAGATGCTATTAAACCATAATTTGAACAACAATACTTCTATATGAAATTGAAAGAGCAGTCTGAAATTGTCAGTTCATAAAGGCAAACAGAAAGGTTTTGTTTCTGAGTCAGATCTGGGTCTGATCCTCTGGGTCTGATCCTCTGAGGCGTTACATATACACAGTGTGCCATGTTTTGACCCAAATTGCTTCTTTTTGAAAGGGGATTGATGTAACTAGGCCTTTTGAGGGATCAGTACTAGATGTTTTACCTTGTTACATGAATTTTTCTTTAAGTGCCAGAGTTTGTTGCGGTTGGAAGAAAAGCTTGTGTTTCCCATCCCAACACTATGTGTCTGTCTCTATCTATCTATCTATCTATCTGGTAAAAAAAGATGAACACGCAGGATGAGCAGTATACAGCTGATCATACACATCTTAAAACAGCCCTGGGGGTTAAAGACGTGAAGCAGCGACATGCCTCACACAGTCTCGGTGCCTGCTAATGGCCCCCTGTTTGTAATGGCATCCGTATAGCACCGCTTGACGAGCTGCCAAAGGGGGTGTTCTGTTATTGCGGAGCCAATCACCCACTAAGTATTTGCTGGCTCCTATTTCCTTCCTGCTAATGTGTGAGCCTCCCCAATGCCGCAGCTAAATCGACTCTTTACGCCTGACTTGTCACCCTGCAGCTATGCACGGAGAATCCCAAAGATGCATCGTCGGAGGGCAGCTCAACGTCTCTGTTGCCATGGATACGTTTATGGGTAGGGATGTGGTTGGGCGGTTATAATGCTTTTACTGCAACCCTAAATCATGGAAAGTGATGGTGTTCGATGATTAGGATGATGAAGGTGACGTGACCTTTGCAAGGGTGTTGTTAGGCGGTGATTGCTCACTTTAATGTGTCTTTGGATCTACTGTGTCAGATGCTGTGTTGGATGTGGGTGTGTGTTTGTAAACTGCTTCAATAAAAGCTAGATTCAAAGGTCTTTCTAAAAGGCAGAGAGAGATGATGAAAGAAAACCAACATTTTTCACTCAAGTGGTCAAAAGCCAGCGTAAAAAAACACGGTAAATTCTGCACAATTGCGCCTGTGGATGTACAAATAACATGCAGACTCACTCACTACTGGAGCTGTCCCGCTTCTTTTTTGTTGGTTTGAGACTATTTAAAAGTGAAGAAATATTCTATTTTATGTTATTTTATGCACCATGATTTGACTATGGCCAGTTATGTTCCGCATTAAAATAAGAATAAAGAGCGAGTTCCCTCCCACAGAGGCCACCATGTTGCACCGCCATGTTTCTACAGTAGCCCAGAACGGACAAACCAATCACTGACTCTAGCTAGGGCCTTTCACGTTTTTCACGGGTTTCGCGGCCACCGTAGTTTCTCCTACACACCTGGAACAGGAGGATGATCCGAGTGGTATTGAACTGGTTGCAATCTGCAATTGCACCTCTAGAAGCCACTATATCCTACACACTGGACCTTTAAGTAAAGTTACATTTCTAGATACCATGTCACTTTGTGAAAAGTTATTGGCCTTTCTGTGAAAGTTTCTGTGTAAGTAAAGCTTTTGTAAGGACCCTAAAGACCTCATGATAGCTACAGTTAATATAATTCTGTAATGATTAACTATCATGCCAGAAATAATTTTTCAAATGGGGTACATCGCTTACTGGAAGGAAAGTTTGTATAGATTTATCCAGCCAGGTAGCAATGTCAAACTTAAAAGTGCACCTGCACGGTAAACAGAAAGGTGTCCTGCTGATAAGAGCAGCAAAAAGCAAAGCTATGAAAGTAAGAGCCAAATAAACTCAGTAAGATGTGAGTCCTCAAGAGGTCCGTGTGGGAATGAGTAATATGTGAAAGCGAGTCGATGGCTAGAAAGCCCAGACATACTTTGCCCCCCGTTATCGGCCCGCGCAGATGTGCCTCAGCCTTCTCTGCACCGCTCCCATTCGCCACATCCATCACAGAAGTGCACCTTGGGAGATGGAGAGGATGGTGCAAGTGCCAAGCCCACCATCTGCCGTCGTTTAGAAATAAATGACAGGCCCAAACCTAGTGGGAGCCCGTCTCATTCCACTGCCAGCGTCGGTGCGGTGACGGGTCCGCCCAACCTTCCCTTTTCCCTGAAATCTATGTGTGAGACCCCTGCCAGTCATGCTGGAGTGTGCCTTGGAGAGAGACTTGGAGTGGATTTGGTCAGTGAAGCACAGCCCTTTACTCAGGGGAGCGGGCAGGTGGAACAGCGTAGTGAAACCAGCTGTCTCCCAACTGATTACAACAGCCAACACGGAGAGTTGGAGAACTCATAAACTCGATCCGCCTGCATGGAAAGAAGCTCAAGCTCCACTTTATTTGATTAGAGGTTTATTGATGATCTACAGATGAAGAAACTTCCACTTATAACAAGCTGGGAGTTTTATGGACTGCCTGTAGGTAGGTCGTTCATTCAGACATATTCCTACTAATTGATATTTCACACACATGCAATGTAGTGTGTGCAAAGTCCACTGCAGAAGGAAACAAAACGGTGCAATTTAGCAGTCCTCCCAAGGTGGAGATTAAGGAAAATTAAGTAGTTAACTGAACCAAATGGACAATCCAGCTACTGTGCGAATGATGAATGAAACCAGAGGAACCATAAAACTAATACACAGACATAACCCTCATCAGGGTGAAGAACTATAGAAATAATTATTTGTCTAAAACACAAAAAAGCCTTCCCCCTCCTTGTCTTTAATCTCCTAGAGGATGATTTCCTGTAGCTTTTCTTTGCCAACTGTAACAACAGACAAAGTATTACTTCACTGAGTTCTCGTACGTGACAGCTAATATAAGTTTGGCCCCAGAACTGAGACGGGAGGTAGACTTTATTAATTTCATGGATTTCGAAATGAGCCGTGGTGATAAGGCTATCACTCTCTTATCTGGGGATGGCGGGGGCGTAATTAAGCCGATAGCCAGCGATGATGAGGAAGTGGTGTGAAAAAAAGCCTTGGGGATATGAGGGCGGAATCTTCAGGGCTCGTTTACCAGAGGGATGATTAGATTGGCACTTAATTGCCACCTTTTCTATTTTTAGGGTGGGAAGTTTTCTTATGAGGCTCCCTCCCCCACTTCTTCGATTTTGTTTTCTTTTTTTTGTGTGGTCAAGGTCAGTTTAAAGATTGCTCGATTGTCAGATGGGCTGAGGTGGATTCAAAGGGGGAGGTGGCGGGTTAGATTGAGGAGGGGGAACATGTCCACCTTCCTTGCCTCTGGGAGATTAGGGTCAAGAGTAGGTGGACTGCAGTGTAATAGCACAAGACAGAATGTCGGAATTCCAGAAATGGCTAAGTTTCATCTCTTGAACTTTACCAAGAGCCTCAAACTCTGATAATTGTTTTGTAACAACAAAACAGGCTTACCAATCTGTTTTTATTGATTCCTCGCCTCACTGTCTCACTGCACCAAAAATCCTAACTCAAAGCCTGGACATCCTCTGAATCCTCTGAATCCTATTTCATGTCAGACAATGACCAGGTCGACCGAACCAGAGTGCTTTCTACAGAAAATTGTTTCAATATTCACTCTGCAGTGGCTGAGGTCTAAGATATAAAATATACTTTATTCCAATCAGCATGGAGAGTGAGTATCTAAACAATGACTACTTTTTAATTAAAATGCAACTTGGTTTTACAAGCCCGCTATCCCTAGGAATTATGTCCATATTGGACAAATCTGCACCTCATAAGTTATGTTGAATGCCATTGTTCAGTGTCAACTCATGAAGCAGAGTGCATATGCAGCAAGGCAGAAAGTAAGGGTGTGATGTCGGGGTGATAAATGGGTGTGTAGCACGTTGGATTTTCCCGCAGGAGATTGAAGTTTGCGTCCAATTACAGAACTTCAATTAATGTTTGCCTCTTTATTAACAGCATTTCCCTAGTCAACCAAGTATTTTACTTGCCTAACCCTAATCATAGTTTATTTGCCATCACGGTGATCTTTCCTTATGCATACCGTAGATGTCATGCGCAGATATTTTATTGAGTCAGAATTTTATAAATGTTGGTATTGGACGTAAAAAGCAATTTTGCATAATTTTTGCAGAATTGTCCAATATCAACGTTTCCGTCTGGCAATAAGACTGAGTTTCACTGTACATGTGGTCAGTCTGAGTTGACTATTGAAGATGTGTTTTGTATTTGATATGGTTGTCAATATTCAATATATTTGTTATTGTCAACAAATTCCCATAAAAACAGTAGTCCGACTCTATACTTTCTGACTCCCCTACCCTGTCCTCGGCATTAGTTCCTACTGAGTCATGACCTTAACCTGCCACCCCCCCTCTCCATCCCCTAGTAGCAGGAGAGTGCTGGGGCAGAGGGGTTGTTTAGTTGAATATGTTAGTCTACTCTGCCTGACTCATTGATTCTTTATCTGACTGAGATTTGAGCAAGTTAGAATCTATGGCCCTAACCATGGCTCTGAAATATCTTTAGCCTAACTGTGCTGGGTAGTGATAAATCCATGGTGCTGTGCGTGGCGCTGAATTAACAGACAAATTTGTAATTGCGCCTTTTTCTTTGATTTTCGTCTAGGATCTATAATATTCTCTTAATTATACACTATATGGAAACCTACATACTGTATCGAGTAGTGTCCCCTTCATGATAAAAGTGTCCAGTTGTAATGTGTAGTGGGGTGCTCCCATTGCACTCACAATCGACTGGGAATATATATACATTTTATAAAAAGTCTAATAATAATTATTAAAATTATATCAAATAATTGTATAATTTCCTAAAACAGCTGGGCACTGAAGTTTCTAGCAAATGTTTCTCAAAGAGCAGTAAATAAGGAATTTATTGGGGACTATTTTCAGCCGTGGATTGATACATATTTGGCGCTATAATGAGAATTATATGAGAAGCACACAAACTTTATAACTACAGCCTTGAATACAGTGGCATTTCTTCAGGAATTTAAGTTTTCTGTGTGTGCAGTAAACTCTGATAGGGTGACTTTAATTCACCTGCCCACTAAGATATGATTGCACAACGTGAAGCAATGCTCAAAACTAATGAAGACCTTTGTGCGAGACAGATGTGAGAATATTCCTCTGGTGCCCCCTGACACTCATGACACCTTCCAGTGTAAACATCCCAACCTGCAGAAAGAGGTTACAAATCTGCAATGCCTGTCTGTAAAACCATAATCCCTACTCCTCCGACAGATGCACGGGAGAATAGAGTGTTATCACCCTGGTTGACACACTCCTGTGTTTTCTCCCAGCATCCTCAGGGGTTTATCATTCCAGCATTCATTCCATTATCCCAAGCACACCGGGGCTGTCCTCAGCGCAGGGGAACGAGACGACTTGTCAGGGTCGCAGAACAAAGAGGGAGCATGTCGAGTAGCGGATTAGACTGGGAGGGGAAGTGTGGGGCTTCGGGGGAGGGAAATCAAGGAAAAGGGGATGAGGACGAGAGGGAACGTGAGGGATGTAAGAATTGAACGAGGGAGTGAGGGGAAACAGAGGGACAACTACTTTCAAAGCTATAATGTTGATTTCTGCTTTGTTCTTTTATTTCTGAACATTTACATGTTCCATTCAAAACCCCATGAGGAAAAGTGGAATTTTTCGTTTAATTCTGTTGTCTGCAGTGGACGCTGCTTGTTTTGATTTGTGCGCCACAGGAGGATGGCTGACATTGTGCAAAGAAAGAAGGTGTACTGAACTATAAATGGAGGCTTGAAAGAATGGCAGGAGTACAGGGCAGTTGATGTACTTAGGTGGGCAACGTTTTGCCTTTTGTCATGCTCAGTTTGATAGTTTTCCGTCCTCTTTGTGATCTACTTCTTGTCTAACGTAAAATCCCTGCTTGGTTCTTATTTTTCTGCTTATTATGCCTAAATATTGAACTAAACCAAGAAGATTTTTTTTTACTATAGTTGTTTCATTTAGGGCTGCAACTGATGATAATTTTCAGTTTTCAAATTAATAGATGCTGATTCATTTTCTGTCAATTAATTGGCTAATTGGCTAATCGTTTCAGCTTTAGTAATATTTACTACCTGCCACACTACTATAATGCTGCAAGTGAATAGACTTGAGCTTATTCAGCTCTTTCACTGACTATAAATGCCTAAAATCTGATGTAACTCAGTTGTGGGGGGATAGATAATGATTACATGTTCAGGAATTCCTTTTAATGTTGAACCTGACTACAAAATTAGGGTTTTTTTGGGCAACTATGCAACCTGAACCTGATACTCTAAATTAAAATTGAGTAATTTGGTATTAGAGTTTTCGATCTGAATATAAAAAAGGACTTTGGGGTTTTTACTTTTTAATTTGCATCATTCAAATAAAATTTAAAAATGTTATTTAAAGATTAGATACAAGACCAGGTTGCAAAATGATTATGAATATCTTCAACATAATTCCAGGCTGCGTAAATACAATAATTCAATCTTAAGTAGGTTTTATCATTTCAAAAGACCGGGATGCAAAGCATCCTGGAGACAAAGACTAATTTTGTGTTTAACCACAGCAGATTAGACTTTACCATCTGCATAACACACACACACACACACGCACACAGGTGACATCCCACAATACATCCAAAAAGCTATAAGGCGCAGACAAGCACACGCGGCAACCCCTAGATCCCACACTTCATTACGCGTCCAGCCGTCCCTGACTGGAGTAAATCGATGCAGGATAATAGGCAGCGCCCTCAATCCTCTATCCCTCCATCCATCCACGCCCTCCCCCCAATCATTCATCCATTCGTCTTGCTGTTCCCACATCCACTCATTCTCCTCTATTTCTTTCATCTTTCCATTTCTTTGTCCAACCTTTCTACTCCCTCCTTCCAACCCCACATCACCCCTCTGTCCTCCAACCCCACCATCCTCTACCCCTCTTCCCTCTCCATCTCACCTGTCTGTTTTCATCACTGCTGTGGATCATGCCTCTTATCAGGTACGGCGCCTGTAATACCGCTCTCGTATTTAACATGTCTGTTGTGATCACTGACAGCTTGGCCGTGCTGCATTGAGAGTAACAGGGATAATAAGCTCATTTTGCATGCGGTTCTGTGTCACTTCTGTCTGTCTGGGCTGCTTCCTATAATTTAGGTCCGCTGCATCTCTGGGGAAGGAGGCGTTATTAGTCTGCTGAGGATTGGCTGGGGTGTTTAAAGATTCCATTTCGTTAAGGTTGTGTCAGTTTACATGCAGAGAATGTGCTGCTGTTACACTTTGAAATGGCTACATTACCTTCATTTAACAAACTAAATTGATAATGGCTGCCAGCGGAGGGGTATAAAAGCCGCTGGAATGGTCAAAGTTTTTGCAATTCTTCAAACTATCTTTGGAAATAATTTAGTGTGGTTAATGACCCACTGCAGCCTTGTTGCATACAATTAAAGCTGTGATCCATTATTGCTAAGAAACAACAAAATGACCTGTCATGCTTGCTTTATTCACATTCACGAGGTTGAGAAACATTTGAACTGAGCACCCTTACTGCTGTTGCCTTTTTAATTACACTATTGTTATTATTTTGTTTTGTATTTTTAAGCTATATTTAGCAATTTAGAGACATGTTTCAATGACCAAAGCACAACACTGATACCTTAAAAGGCCATGTAAGCTCACATTTAAGGATTTAGAACAACACACAGTGGTTTTAATGTGAATTACATAATATGAAAGCGCTCACTTCATGTCTACATCATTCACAGCAGGCAAGCAACAACTTCACTTTTCTATCAGTTAAACCAAGAGCTCAAAAATACTGAATAATTAATAATGAAGCTTTAAACAAGGACTTGATTTGTGATTTGCAAGATTGTTTTGGTGACTAAACAATGTCGGTGGTTTGAAAGGGAAGAAAAAAGATGCATGAAATATTCAAGGGAACTGTGATAAAGTGAGGCTTGAGCAATAGGACGAAGACAGCTCTCTGAGAAAAATCTGCGGTCAAAGACCCTGAACCTCCTCTGCAATATTTCACACATTCAGACAAAACACACACAATAGAGAATAGATAGATCACCTGATTAAAAAATTGGATCTGTTCGCAAATATCTGAAAACCTGAAAATAAATGCCAATCTTCAGTTACTAACGACCTTTGCTCAATTATAATTATGTGGTTGGAATCTAGATTATGAACCAATGAGGGAAGATACGTAGTTAAGAGGTTTTTTTCCTTTCTCTTTGTCCACTCAGTGTTACAACTGTACAGTATGTCAGTCTGAAAGAAGAAAAGCAGATTTGTTCAATGTGCCACCTCAATATTATAGAAACAATATCCATACTAAACATTTAAGTTGGCCAGTTACTCGCGGGGGAAATATATGGCTCTTTAGCTGCTAAATGCTCCACTATGTTCCCCAGCTAGTCGCTAACTGTATCTGTTTGAGATTTGGTGCTGAACAGGTTATATACAGTGGGTTTTAGAGCCTTTTTGCTGAAAACAGGTGCCTGCTGCAGCCCAAAGGGACACCGTGAGAGCTGTGAGAGTGAACCAAAACAGTAAAATTGCAGGCCAGACAACGAAAGAATGAGCTCAAACTCAGTAGAAGTACCAACAGTCAAATATTTACTTGCTTACTCCCTCAGGGTGTGTAAGCCTGAACTTAAACCATCTGTTCACATAGCACACAGCACATGCTATCAAACACTGGGTCTATGTGTGCTGTGGCCAATTTAGGGTGACACTATCAGAAACCTTTGTTGCTTCTGTACCAGCTACTGCAGGTCACATCAGCAATCTGACAAGTCCATTCATTTTCTAGAACCTGGACCAGATCATGGATCTTTTCAAGAGTTATCACGAGGAGAAATCATCTTTGGAGATAAAAAGTTGTCTGCAGCTGAACTATTGAGCAACATTTCAGTCCATCATGTGATGAGCCGCACACATGTATTACCTCATTTACCGCCTGGAGTCTGCAGCAACACTGACTTTTACAGCTGGCAGCTATCCACTACCTCAAATCAGCCAGAACGTTATATAACAATGTGAGCACCATTAGCTTGTCTGGAGGAGAAGAAACATTCAAGTTTAAAGTGGAAGTCTGAAAATGAATAGCAGGTGGATAAAGTGCATAAAGAACATTTCTAGAAATAAATGAAGGCATATATGAATGCACAAATCAAATCTGGATTGAATGAACAAACTCAACGCTTAGTTTGGATGTTAACAACATATATTTTATGATTTATTTGGAATCACTTGTCAGTTCTAAATCTCATTTTTCAAAGCAAACAGCCAACATGATAACACCAATGTCCACTTTTTCAAAATCCATGCGTGTCAGCTGTCTTAAGATTTAAAAGCAGCCGCCTTCTTCAGTCAAGACTGAAGCGAACAAAAATGGAAAACAGAGTGTGTTGACTCTTCATTTCAAGAATTCATCTGACAAAATGATGTAGTGAGCAAGGCCTGAGGGTCAGTAAAGATAACACAACCTCCTCTTAATAAATCTCAATAACAATCCAGCTATCGGTCCTTGAAACATCTCAAAACTTAAAATGAACTTCAAACTTTTGGGGAATCATATATTCATGATGCCAACAAAAGAGCAACCTATGGATCAGTCACACTGATGCTAACAAGGAGGATATAAAGTAGATGTAACAGACGGAGGGTGAGGCAGAGCAAACACTGCGGCAGCAGCTGCTCTCTGCAGTACAACCAGACGGGAGGAGGCTACGCTCTTAGGAGGAGGCACGTAATGAATGTGCATCGGTGGTGCGCCTCAACATCTGTGCACCCCAAAGCTCCGCCATACCTTCACCACCTTGTAGATACACCCATCTCTCACTATCTTTCTTTGTCTCAACCACGCCCTGCTTCTTCATTTGTTAAACTTTTCAGCGGCAACATGGAAGAGGTTGTGGTGGTAGCACGTTAAAATTCAAAAGATAGAGACAGGGTGGGGAAGTGGGAGTGGGAGGAGGAAGAGGTTCTCCTTCCCGCTGCCTCCTCCTCCCCCTCGGCTCTCCACCCCCTTACAACTTTTCTTTGGGGGCTTCTTATAAACCAACCATCTATCTCCATTATGCCCCCGAAATTGCTATTTGTCGCTTTGCGGGGAAGAAATAATCAATATGTCTTGTGGGGGCAGCGAGCGCATTAGAGGAAGCAAATTGATGTCTCTCGCCCCAGCGCTCCTCACCCAGCACACTGCACCACAGCTAATGGGAAGCCTCGCTGGCTGGCAGACAGGGAGCCAGGATGTGTGTGTGTGTGTGTGTCAGTGCACATGAGTGAATGAATGAGCGAGTGGTCAGGCAATAGGGAATTTGTAAATGCAAAGTGAATGCCAGTGTTTGGCTGTGTGTTTGTGTGCTCATGTGTTTGTGTGTGCGCCGGCCAGTACACCAGCATCCAGTGTGTGTGTGTGTGTGTGTGTGTGTGTCCTGTCTGTTTGTGTGTGTCCAGTGCCGACAGAGCCTTATCTCTCCCAGCCATCCGGTTTTAGGTCTTTGGGCTGTCAGAGGCAGATAGCCCTGTCACTACCGCAGCATCCCCTTTCCCCGAGAGCCTTGAAGGCTTCCTATACCGACTGACACTTCCAGAAAATCCCCACCTGATAAGTGCATTGCAGACGGACGTGACTCCCCCACTAGTCCATCGCCTCTGCCTAGCTTTTATTTCATTACACTTCTTTATAGTTCTCGATCACAGGCCAGAGAAAGTGAACACCCTTTTCTTGATTTTGAAAAAGGCACTTCTTTCTTTGCAAACGTCTGCTTTTCATCTAACAAATTGCTAAATCTGTTGTTTGACCCTCGTCAGTGCTGGCTGGATGCCACCGTAGAAGAATTCTATTTTATTCAACTCCTTCCTGCGATTTACAGGCAGACAAATGTATGAAACTGAAGACACGAATGGAGTGGTATTTACTGCATATTCTGTTGTATCGCACCCAAAAATCCAAAACCCCCAAAAATAAATATATTTAGTCTCTGAATCACAGTTAAAGCACCTTCTTTGAATCAATGGCTGCAAACTGTAAAAAGTATTATTACTTTTAAGACTTTCTATTCAGCTCTGAAGAACAAACCTTTCTTATTTTTACAAGACTTGGGGGTCTACATGCGTGCGAGAAGGCTTAAAGACTGATTACCAGGCTGAGGGATCTGTAGAAGCCACTGTGTCTGGTGTATTCATTGGCAAAACTGTGGGACTGTACTGTTCATATGTTTAGAGACAACTTGGTCAATCATTCATTTTGACTGTAGTTCCACATATGGATGACAAGCTGCTCTTTCCCTTTGTTTAATCAATTTGATTTCTATTAGTGTATTTTTTTAAAGTATTATTTTTATTTATAATTAGTTTTTTTCTTCCCTACCTGTCACTGCAAAAAAAACAAAAACATAAAAAGTTTTGAATACAGTTTACCGTAACAATCTAGGTAATATTATAAATCGCTAACATAGCAGACTCATGAAAAAAATACATCGGTTTTCATCATTTTTTTGGTCATAACTAATTTATTAATGACCCAGCATGTCCCCCTCAACCTTCGTGCATAAAGTATATTCATTGGTTTGTCTGGAGCTTTCGTTTGTTTCACAGAAGTAGGTGTCATGGAATTGTAAACTTGTAGACTACATTTTTCTGAGCACTTTAAGGACTTAGGCCAAAAAAATACAATTAAAATAATCAACAGATTAATCAGTAATTAAAGTAATCAGTAGTGGCAGCTCTATTCAAGTTTGTCCCTTTCAATATATCAATTTATTTCTGAGACTAGAGATGACAAAACATGAAGGGTTTCGGTTTAGAGTAAAATCTCATGACGTGTGTCCCTGCGTGCTCTTCAGAGGTCCACAGTAAATGCAAAAGCACAAATGCTAAACTGATAGCAAGGAGGCAGCAACAGAATAAACATCACTGTCACTGCATTATAATATGAGAAATGAATATGTAAATAGTGTGACTGATACTATGAAAGTCAGAGAATGAATTCATCTTTCTGTCATTCTTTCACACACACAAAATCAATCTCTGGCTGTGTCACCGGAGTGCTCAGATGGCTGTGTCTCATCTCAGACACAGGACAGGGGGCGTCACAACAGGATTCTCGATTATCCATTTATTCGCTGCAGAGGGCATTAGAGGCCTGTCAATCCTCATTTACCCAGGCCGCACTTGCACAAAACTAGAGCCATGACCACACGCACATTTGGCGGTGGCTGATTTTAGTACTAAATGAGACACATAAGAAACACTTTTCTAAATGTGCCAATTTGAGATTTCTTTAGCCGAAACTATTTAGACTTCAACGTGTTTAAATCCAGATGAAGACATTTCACCACTGATAGAGATTTGAATGATGAGATGGGTGTTATTGTATATTTTTTCTTATCGTCAACAAATCCAATGAAAAGACCAAAACCAACAGTGGGTTATGCCTAGTGCACACTACAGGATTTTAAGCCCGATTTGCAAGTTAACGAGCTCGCCGACAGGGCTCTGATCGGGGGCAAATCAGCGGGTGGTCAATCTTTATGTGTGAACTATTCGACGACGCATTAAAGACGCTCGCTGATGCATCGCCAGACAAACAGCTAGCATGCTAAATATCTGGTGCTGTCAGCCGATTCAACTTTCTGCGGTGTCACGTGTTGCGACTAACTACAGCCAATGAGAGGAAGGCATGAGTCGAGGTCATCTGAAGCAGCAGACAGACAACAACATATTCTTTTTTTTTTCCTTTTTCGGGGTTCAGAACAGATCATTACGCAAACCACTTGCACCGCTAATTTTGTTTTAACGTCCATTTTCAAAAAAACTCCTGTTTCGCGCGTTGTTTCTCGTTCCACTTCTCGCGAGTGTTTTCGTGACAAAAACGTGGTTTTGGGGCCAGATAGAGTCATTGGATGACAGAGTTGTTGTCAGTTTGTGAAGTGTGTGACTCCCTGTTGTGGAAAATGTACGTACTGTCATGTAGTATGAACACCACAACGACTTCAAGACTCAATACCAAGTCATGTGTTCTGAACAGCACAGCCATCTGCCGACGTTTAAAATCCTGTAGTGTGCACTAGACATTAGTCTGTCTATCAATATTTTCTGACTCAGCCCCAAGCAGATGTAAAGCTTAAAATATGGATGACAAATATAGCATTGTATCTTTAAAAAGGTCTAAATAATTTCCCAAAATAACTGGGCACTGTAGTTTTTAGCAAACGGTACTCAAACTGGAGGAAATAGCAGATTTGTTGGGGACTATTGTCATCCACGGATTAATACACATTTAGTGCACTAGAGAGGAATGTGTAACCCAATGCAACAGCGTGACTTATTGATGTGTTTTAAGGCTTTGGATACACTGGAAATACTTGTTGGCAGGATCAATTCACTGTTGGTTTTGGTCTTTTTTTTATGAGATTTGTTGACAATTAAAAAAATATAGAATGTCACCAGATGTAGCCTTGAACATGTATTGAATACATTTGCTGGCATTAGACAAGGTTACTGGGGTGTAATTTTGGGACCATTAGCTTAGAAACATCCAGCGTTTTTCTTTGTTGCAATATCTTTATTGTTGTGTCTTTTCACTGCACCCCCAGAGAGTACCTGTCAGTCACTCAGTGCCTCCACTACTCTACAGTCGTTCTTTTTGGATTTTCCTTTGATGAACTTTCTGTGTGAAGTTTGCCTTCCAGGTTTCCTCCTGAATTTCTCACACAGTCCAAAGACATTAAGGTTAGGTTAACTGGAGATTGTAGGTGTGAGTGTGAGTGTGAATAGGCCCTTGTCAGAGCAGACATTTTGATTTGTCATAGTAGGAAAGGTACAGGTGTTACTAACATTAATGATGGCAAGGTTCCAATAAGTGTCCCAGTAAGTCATGACAGTACGACAGTCAGCCAGCATGCTCAATACCAGGACCCTGAAAATGAAGCAGCTAAATGGAATCCAGCCATCATTCATTTTATATTTTACACCTGTTCTTTTCCTACTTTAACATGTCAAAATGTCTGCTTTAAAAAATGCATATGGTTGCTTGTATACATATCAGTAAACCTCTTGCCTGATGTGAGCCCCCGTGTTCCTAAGTGGTATAAGGTATAGATAATGATAGATGTTACTTTGATGAGGGTGGCACTGTTTTGTGTGTTTCAGACATCTTTATCATGGTAACTAAAAGGGCTGTGTGACATTATTTCCCTGCCCTCTCTCCCCTGACTGCTATTTAATGAGAGCATACAATACCCCCACTAAAAAGACAAAATCCAAGTCACCTCCTCCTTCACTCATTCACTATTCCCTACATAATAAAACACTTGGTTGTTTACTCTATAGTGAGCAATAAACTCAGATTTCACACATAAATCATCATCCTTTTGCGTCACAATTGACAGTAGTAGTAATAATAATAATACATTTAAGCACATTTCAGAACACTTAAGGTCACCTTACAAGACACCATTAAATAACAGCGTAACAAGTAAATAAAAATGTAACAATAAATCAATAAAATTAACAAAACAAAGGTACAATGCATAAAATCAGAAGAGGTATGTAGTGGTGTAGAACAAGCGACTGGAGTAAACAGATGAACAGTGATCAATTTAAAGATCTGAAATTTGGACGAGAGTCAATGTTACGGATATCTGGGGGGCGGAGCGACTGAAGGCTCTGCAGCCAACGGTGGTCAAACATGCGGGTGGTGCAGTGAGGTGTTTAGAAGAAGACCTGAGAATACGGGTGAGTTTGTTGTTGTGAAGGAGGTCGGTGACGTACAGAGGAGCGAGGTTGTGAATGGCCTTGAAGGTGAGGAGCAGAATCTTGAAATCAATGTGGTATTTAACTGGGAGCCAATGAAGCTGCTGAAGGACAGGAGTGATGTGATTAATAGAAGGGGTTCTGGTGATGATACGAGCGGCAGCATAGTGTCACATAATGATATTTACACATCTATCAAAAGTGCAGTGTTGCATTGTAGTGGGTGCGACATTTTTCATTCCATTGTGGAAATATTTTAGGGCACTATGTAGTGCAGACATTTACCTGTAAAACATTGAGGAAGGGTAAATATAGTGCACAAGGTTGCAAATTTGTGACTTTTGACTCACTCACAGCGTCAGTGTACAACAAATGCGTACAAATATACATGTAACAAAGAGGTTATTAGTTGAATCATTATTGTGTTATAGTATATAGTCTTGGACAAACCGACCGACATTGCCATCCCTAGAGCCATGCCACTACTAGCATAGCTAAAATCATAGAAACCACCTTTAACATATTGTTCGAATTAGCATTTTGAAGGCAGTATAAATAAATATCTGTGTTGTGTTTGTA
This sequence comes from Coreoperca whiteheadi, assembly GCA_011952105.1. Lineage (NCBI taxonomy): Eukaryota > Metazoa > Chordata > Actinopteri > Centrarchiformes > Sinipercidae > Coreoperca > Coreoperca whiteheadi. The sequence continues at coordinate 14,348,801 of CM022484.1, forward strand.
TCTGCAGGTGAGGGGGAACCTGCTCACTGTTCAGAAATTCTCCGTCCCACTGCAAAACTCTCTACCGTGTCTCCCACAATGTAACACAACAGTGCTAGAGAAATAATTCCACTACCAGCCTCATGTGACAAACAGAACAATTGTGCGGTACCGCAGGTTAATTCAAGGCTTTGATGGATGCCGAATCAAGGCTGTCGCTGCAAGCACAGAGGAAACCATGGCAATTAGAAAAGCCCTGTGTGTGAGAGTTGGCTGCTGCATGCACCGCTGGGCATAAATGAGTCTAGCAGCCCGGGCAACGTAGGCAGGGCTTTAACACAACACTGCAGACACGCCTAAGACTCCCATTGTGCCTCTCGCTAATCCATTTCCACACTAACAAGCTGCTGCCTTCGAACCCAGCCATCCAACCGCAAGCCTGTCCACCGTCTGCTGAGCTTGGTTCAGCTCCAGTATTCTGACTTTCAGCAGCCATTTTAAGCTCTCCCTGGCAACACTCGCCCTCCTCTGTGTTGATACAAAGCTGCAATGTTTAAGCATTGAAGTGCTGCAACTGTACTCGTTTGAATGCATGTGTTGAAAGTGGCTGGCTCTGTTTTTTAATGAGTGTCTATTAATCTGGTTGTTTTTAGTCTGTTTGTACAAAACTGAAAACCTGGCATCTAATTGCGGAAATCAGTGTCACATTTACAAAAGATTTAGCCTCGTAGAAATGCACATTTGGAGGCTTGCTGGTTTAGGAGAGAAGAAAATGATAAACTAGATCAGAAAAGGCAGATGACCGTATTATACTGTACTGTCAAACCAGAATAGAAAGCTGTCCTCAGCGTCACCTGAAAGTTTGGTTATTTTTCTCTGTTCTGGACTGCATGTTGATTACTTCTGTAACCTCCAGACATTCATACCCTGTGTGGAGCTCAGGAGACTGTGTTTTTCCACCAACAGAGGTACAAACAGAAGGGAAAAAACGTCCCTTTAGTTCTGTGCTAATAAAGCAGCCGAGACACCACAGAGAAATCAACAGTGCATTTTCTCTATTGAACTGAAAATTGTGGAGGCACTAGAACAGCACTATTTATTATCCTCGCAGCTGAGAACGTTACCTCAGGTGGAAAGAGCTCAGTAGCCGAGAAATAAACAAAATTAATAAGAGCATCCAAACCCATTCTGTTTGTGCCTGTTTAAAATTTTTATTGAAATCTCGGAAGAAATAAAAAAAAGTGCTATGTTTAATATCTTTTAAAACTTTGGGGTTTAGTAGCTGTTTTGTGTCTTTGCCAGACTGCACTTCTTATCCCACCTGTTATCAAAGTGACTAACTTCCCTGTGGGCTTGAGCACCGACATACACGCCCACAGAGATACTGGGTGTGATGAGATAAAATGAGATGGGAGAGAAGATACAATATGATTTCAGAGACACGCAGGGCGAAGCAGCTTCAGGTGACTCAGCTCACTGTGGCATCAACTATGTAAATGCAAAGTCTTAAGAGCTGCTCTTTCGCTCCTCTTTTCACTGTGAACTATGCAATGAAGCACATATGCCATCAGAATAATCTCTAAAAGGGCAGTTTTTCAAAATGTGTTGTTTGGGGGATTTATGCTTCCTCATGGGGATATTTTTGAAAATGTAGTGTGCTTATTTTTCTTATCCCTCGCTAATTAATCTGTAACTCTTAAATAGTGAATCAGTCAGTGAAAAGTAAGACATTTACATATGCAACAGGAGCCGCAGGAAAAATGTGTGTAAAGATACTTTATGTAAAATATATTTCAAGAAAAAGATGTTTCTATAATGTCTGTACATACAGACATTTACGGCTGCAACACATTTTTGCCTTTATTTAGATGGATAAAGGTGACGGGAAATGAGGAAATGGATTGCATGCAACAAAGGAATTCCTTTGTTGGAATCGAACCACACATGGCCAGCATCTTAAACCACTAAGCTACCGGGACACCCCAACCTTTTTTAAAGCATTTCTTTTGGCATGTTTTTCCTTATGACTGCACAGTGTAAAGGTGACAGGAAATGAGGGAAGAGAGAGGATGAAGCAAAGGATGGGATTTCAAACACAACATGCTGTTTTGTTTAAGATTAGGCTGTGATTGGCCAGTTGCATCACCACAATGCTACAGCAAGCGAGGACTGTCTTCTATTCCCAGCACCGTAACTCAAAGCACTGTGATATGTTTATAATTCAGATGAAAGTCAATGTTTTTTCCTCTCAGTATGCAATGTAATACAATGCAGTTTAAATGTCTGCATGTCTGGCAATAAAGTACTGAAGCAATGTTATTATTATAATATTAGTAGTCACACAAAATAGTCTTGTAGTCAATTCTCGACTGTTTGAGAATCAGTATAATGATATTCTTGCATAAGTAATATAGAGCAAATTATTTAAAAATGAGATAATAAAATGGAAGCAGGCTGAGTTTTAAACTGCATTTCCTGCACTAAGTTATTTCTCCATGCAATTTGGTCTTTCCGTCCAAATGAGCAGCAAATATTCCTCTACACACACAATATTTAAGAGAAAGAAGAAGTTTTATGAACTGAAGGAGAAAATGAATATGAAATGCTTGCAGCTGATATAAGGTGTACAAGAGGGGCAAAATGTGTACTGGGGATGGATAAAGCTGAAATGTATTGGTATAAATGCCCTTCAGACCGGTTTTGAGTCCCTTATAGCTTGAAACTCTTGTCAGTGACTGGCTGCAATATCTCTTTAGAACGTTTTTAGTCTGAAAATGTACATTTTGTATCTGTGCTCATGTTCACTTTGTTGAAATGAATAAAATCATGTACAAACTTTTACAGCAAATGAAACATTTGTGTGCTAAACAGATATCAAAACATTAATGTGATTTCATATTTTTTGCCTCAAATTCTACAGCTGCTTGTGTCTCTGAGCCCTTCAGTGTCAGTCTGTTCAAAGTAACTGCTTCTTGGCACAAAGGCAGACAGTGAATATGAACAGAATAAACTCCCTACAATAAAAAGGCAGCACATCAATAACTGCTAGGCTGGGCTTAGCAGGGGGGCTTATTGGTTTAATTCTCAAAATACACCGAGATGGGAGACAGCATAAGAACAAACAACTGAGGGGTGTGTTTGTACGTGTTGTGTGTAAGCATGTGCTCGAAATCCAATCTACCATCTTTCTCAACACGTACAGCGGGCCTAGTGCAAATATTAGCACTGCATCTATTGGGAGGCAATCTGGCTGTCACCATATTGTTGTTGTTTTGTTTTTTTGCAGCTGCGTCAGTAAACAGACACTGAATGTTGCCTCTGTTGTTTTGCTGCTCTAGGAGAGGTTGCACTGGTAATGAGCAGGAGGTTCAATGGCTTCCATCCTTACCGCCGCTGTGGCTCGGCTGGCTTGTGCAGCGTACTGGAACAATAGCATCATTTATGTGTTGTTTCAGTAGAATGTCATTTTGTTTAGAGTCTTAGCACAATGAGCAGAACAGCGTGGAGGGTAGCATGTTAGAGTAATCCCATTACTTCTGTGTGGCAGCTAATCACCCTCTATGTTCATTCAGATTAATTCCTGCTATCTGTTTTTTGTTACATTTTTAAATTGGACTGCAATTGCTTCAGTTTTCCTCACATTTATAACATTTAGCAAATAAATATAATTATTAAGAGAGACTTTGTTCAGTACTTAGTTAAGATAACAACATCAGGACATGTGAAGCTAATGTGCTAACATGTTATTACTTGAAAAATCATAATTTGAATGGACCAATTATGATGCTTTGGATTTTAAAGCAATTAGCATCAACACCGTGGCTGTAGCGACACCAAAGTCAAGTCCTCTGTAATATTTCTGGACATATGGGAAGTTTATAATGACATGAATGGGAGTTTCCATTCCACAGCGATACAAATATTATATAGTATGGATTTGTGATATCATTGTAATATCCTTTTAAATTAAATTTGACTGGTTTTAGGTGCTAAACAACCTAAAATCAAAACAAAAGGAATTTTTCACTAGAATTTCAAAGCTGGCACCAGACCATAATGTAAAGGGATAATTGTGTGATTTATAAAAAATTTCTTACATGGGTTCTATTGGGTGAGTCTTATTACCACAACATTTCTAAAATCTTGGCTATGGTCCTGTACAGCGGGCAGCACAATACTACAACAGCTTGTTAAATTGTATATCTGTTGCTTCCAAAGAGACACTGGTGAGTCTCGTGGCTAACAGGCAGTAAGCGATTTGAGGGAGGATGAGGAGGGATGCTATCCCCCTTGTTAGCAAAATGACCAAAGTCCGTCCCCCTTGTTAACCTGCTCAAAAGATGCTCTGTGCTTTGTCTCGTAGTGGCGCTTCACATTGCTGCTTTTAATAACATGTGACTTAGTGGTTTTTGAACTGCCTGTGGGAAGATTGAACATGTAAGAGTCTGCTCATTCTGGATTAAAAGCTCTGTTTGCACTGTCTACTGTTCTCTTTTAGAGCGTGCCATGTGAAATTCTATCTCCAACTCGTCTGTGTCCCTGTGTGTGTGTCTCTCTCTCAATCACTGACTTGAGTCGCAATGCTCATCGGAATGCACAGATTTGATTGGCTGAGTAGTTTCACATGATTTGAGATGAGATGATTTACAAAACATGCAATTGGTCTGTGAGTTTCCTGCTAAACAACTGCCGTAAAGGCTAGAAAAGCTGTGCCGGTTAAAATAGAAACACGCCTTCCAAATGTAATAACTCTCAACAATTTCATCAATATTCTCTACAGCAGACGGGGGAGAAAGAGAAAGGGCGGCAGCAGCATGACAGAGGCCGGGTCGGAAATGAACAGAGCGAGGTCTTGTGTTGTTAAACCTGTAAAAATGTATTTTCTTTTCTTTTGCCATTTGGGGGCAGCAGAGCATCCTGTAAACTCAACTTTTGACAAATTATCATATTATAAAGTTGTGTCAAATGTGTTTAACAAACTTGTCAGCTTCCAATTGCGAAATTAAACATCCGTCAGACACAGAGCAACTTTGTTTTTGACCACATGATGAATGTAAGTCCAATGCTCACTTTCCTTCTTGCTCTGATTTGCCCTCCACCAACTCCTGAGGGAATTATCTGTCTGTCTATCTAGCTGCTAGATAGTTGCTATGTCTGTCTACCATTTGGAGCTAGGTAGATAGCGTACACTCTGTTTATCAGAGCTTTTTGTTGGAAACAACACTGATGAGAGCGGTGGGTGTGAAGCAAAACAGTAAAGGTCCGCGCCATAAAACCAAAACAACGTGCTACAACGCTCCGTAGAGCTGAGAGGAGCTGTGAGTCGTGTGATATTTATCTCTCACTACAAACTATCCCTTTCACATTAAACATAATCATTTAAAATTAAAACAATATAAAAATATTTATTAATGCAGCTTTAAAGATCAGTAACAACACAGTTACATTCTTTTAAGTTTGTACTTGTTTGCATTAAATACTATTTTAAAGTAACTTTCCCCAACACTGGGACAAAATATTGTAAAGAATCTGAATAACTGTCATGCTTTTGGGTTTTGTGTTCTGTGATTCCCTGTTTTATTTTGAATATGTCTGTTCCTGTCTGGGTTTTGGGTTTAGAGTCCGTTAGTTCTCGTTTTATTTTGTAATATGTCGGTTCCCTCTTGTGTCTGTTAGGTTTGCTTTCTGTCTGTGATTGCTCTGACTTTTTTCCACCAGTGTCATTTAGTTCACCTGCGTTTTGTTGGCTCCCCTTCCAGAGTGTTTGTATAGTCTGTGTGTTTCACTCGTCTCCTTGTCAGTTCTTACTACGTTGGTTCTGTCTTCCTGGTTGTTTGGGGATTTTTGCCTGTCTGCTACCAATTCGTCAATTTTTGCCGCTTGTCTACTACTTTCGTGTTTTACAAATAAATCACCACTCAATAATCCAACATTGTGATAATAACTAGTATCTTTAATGCCAGCACATACACATACTGATGTATTTGTGACACGCACTGAAGCATTAACACAAACACACACACACACACACACACACACACACACACACGGACATCTTGGTAGAGTTGTCTCTGTATTCTTGCCCTGTTGAACGGATGACTTTCCCTCAGTGATAATATGGAGCCGCTATCTTAGGCCGGAGCGCTGACGTCTATTAGATCTATAAATCATGTTAGTCGAGGGGAGGGGTGTGTGTGTGTGTGTGTGTGTGGGGTGGGTGCAGTGAGAGCTCAGGGTCGTAAATCTCATTACCTTAGACTGCTGCCCCCCATCCCCCACCCCGACACCCCCCGTCGCCTCACCCCATCCTCAATCTCTCCCATTATCAGTTGACCTTGACCGCCAACGCAGACACTTACACTCAATCAGGGCTGCAGACGGTGTGTGTGTCACTATGTGTGTGTGTGTGTGTGTGTTTGTGTGTGTGTTTACCTGTCATATTTGTGTAGTGATATTTGGAGCCCACTTCTTCCCCTCTCTCTCTTAAATGAGGCAGAGGGATTTTATTATGAATATATCAGTTTATTCTTGCTCCTGTCATCTTGTCATTGGCTTGTTTCCAACGGGTTTGTCTGTCACTGCCTCTTAAAGGTGAACACACACGATGCACTTTCAAATATTTGCATGTTCTTTTTTTCATCTTTTAGGACTGTAAAATCAGTATGTTAAACTGAAAAATATGCCTCCTTTGCTCAATATAGAATTAATAGCACAAAATAAATGAGATCACCTTTAAAGGCCAGTAGTCCTCGGTGGATACGATGATCATTTATAAACAGAAAAGACCTATATGGTGAACTTCAGGTAATGAGTTTTTTTTGTTGTTGTATAGGTTAAATCTCTTACAAAAGCACAGAAATAGAGCTATGACTCAGACTTGTAATGTCTGAAGTGATCTTTATTTTTAAAACTCTGGCTACTGAACAGATTTCTTCAGTCCTCTATTCTAGTTAGCTGAGTCACTTTCCAAGCTGCTGTAAATGGGCTAATAAACGCACACCTGTAAGCACACCACGGTTCATTTAAAGTCTAATGATGTAATGTTGAAACACAGACCTGTGACTGTGTAACACTCGTGATTTAACCACTACCTGCCTGTCAGAGAAGTACTGCAGAATACAGAGTGCTCTTTTAGAAAATCATTCATTAATAAATACATGTTAAAAACCATACTTAAATTGAGTGGGATTATTTTACTTTTGAGGAAGGAATCAACTATATTTTCAGCCATGTTAGCAGCGAGCCTTTATGGATGACCCTGTCAGTCTGTCAGTCGATGGGTCCACCACTTTGGTCCAGACTGAAATATCGCAGCAACTATTGGATGGATTGCCATTAAATTTGGTGCAAACATTCATGTCCCTCTCAGGATTAATTGTAAAATCTTTGGTGATTCTCTGACTTTTCATATAGTGACATCAAGTCCGGCCCGTGGCCCTTTGCTGCATGTCGTCATCGCCCCCCCCCCCATGTTTCCTCAGCTGTCACGATTGGGCAGAAATTCCCAAAAAAATAAAAATGTATTTGTGGTTTAAAGCCAAACAAGCCTCAGCTGTACTTTGTGTTTAGTGCTGATTAGCAAATGTAGGCATGCTAAGATGCCAAACTAAGAAGGTGAACATGAACATAAACATACCTGCCAAACATCAACATGTTAGCATTGTTATTGTGCGTGTGTTAGCATGCTGTTAGCATTTAGCTCAAAGCACTGCTGTAAGTACAGCCTCACAGAGCCGCCAGCTGTACTGTAGACTCTTGGTAGAATTGCTACTACGTAAGCATTGTTGTTTTCCTGGCTGTAAAACGCTTGTCTTTTGTGCAACTAATTGATCAAAATGAAAATCTGAAATGATAGTGTCTAATAGTGTTTTTAGTCTACTGTACATACTAGTTGTCTTTTTTTCTGAATTATTATATTTAGATTTTAAACATTGTACAACCTGGTTTGGAAATACTGTATTATAATTGTTGAGGCCAAAAACAGCTAATTTGAATTGGAAGGACAGAATAAGAAAGGGGGGGGTCACATTCAAACCAGGAATATCGTAATTACGTGGCATGTGCTTTGCCAACTGCATGCTGCTCTTCTGTCTTTTATAACAAAGTGGTATATTACTGTTTATGACAGCAATTATTCAGTTGAACTTGCAGTGATTTTCTGCTTTGCACAGCGCTGAGCAACACTTCTTTTCTAAAAATACTCTGCTTCTCATTAAAACTTAAAAGTTAAGCTCATAACTTTACACCTGTTGACATCACACGGAGGACCTCCAGTCAGCACAGATGCAACAAGCAGATTTAGAAGAAGCACAACGGCCAACAGTCACAGGAATATTTCCTTTTGGCAGCTACATAAACTTGGCAAAACCTCGACAAACAAAAGAAAGTCCTGTCCAGGTCACATACAGTGAAATGTCTTTTTGTTGTGTAAATCAAGCCTCTGGCAGTGCCCCTGGTTCCTCTGCTGAGATCTCCTACTGCGTTCTGACTACCAGCACCAGTGAAACAGACATAATGAATGTTAAACCTCTAAACAGAGTCTGGCACTGCTTGCAGTCTCCATATTTCCCCCACTTTCTGTCTGGTGTCCGTTTCTCTCCTTCCTCCTCTCATGCTTTCTCTTTTTTTTCAGTTTTCTTGCTCTGCTTTTCTGTCTCTCTCTTAAATATTACTGCACAGGGCCCTTTTGTGCCATTAAAAAAATAATTCTACATAATTTCACCTCAGGAACATGGCAGTATGTCCTTATGTAATCTAGAAACAGAAAAAGAAATGATGTGACTGCTGACACAAAAATCATTTAATTAGAATTAATCAAATTAAAAGTTGCCTTGTGTAGAAGTGGTGATAATTCTGCAGCCTCTTCCTCCTCACATCATTTCTTCAACCCTTTCTCTGCTTCCTCCAATGAATCTTAATAGGTTTTCATGCCTGGAGCAGATTCATGGCTGGAGCGGGAATCTGCTGCATTGTGGTATATCAGGCTGGTTCAATAATAACTCATATGACAACACTCTCAGCTATCACAGAACCCCCAAACTGTCACTGTTCCACCACTGTGCCTTTGGGTAGACAAGTTCACTCTGAATAATTTAGCCACAGTAGTCAGAGAGCAAGTTTGCCCAGAGGAAGCTCCTGAAAAGTACATCATGTCTACCCCGAGGCACGATTCATGCAATGGTGACAACTTCAGTCATGTTTGATAGCTGAGAATGTGCACAGTACTAATCACCAGTAAATCCAGGTGCATCACACTGTAATAACAGAGGACATGAACCAGGGCATGAGAGTCTCTGTGTGTTCACCAAAACTAACAAGGAAGTCGATTCTGAAATTATTACTCTACCTGGACGGAAATGTCTCAATAGAGCTGATGGACACATATAAGGTTATTTAGGCTGGAATAACTATTCTATGCAGAGAAAGATGTTGTGGATAACTGTAGGTTGCAGAGGTTTGCAGGAGTGCTGCTACTTTGCCTTCAATGACATACTTCATAGAAGTATTTGTAGCTGTTTTAGTTATTAATTTAAAGATCCTGTGGGTTGAATTTGAAAATTGACATTGGTGCCCCCAGTGGTAGTCTTAAAAAAAAGGCATTGTGGAAAACAGCAGTTCACACCAATCCAGCCTTTCTCTTTGCCCCCATGACTCCAAACCAATTTTCAACTGGACTGTCTAATTTTTCTAAAAACAAAATCTTATCCCATCAGCATATCTTGAAAGGCGCAACAATCACATACAAATTTCACCCTTGTTGGCTTTAAAGCTTTATGTGATTATTTGATACCAAGAGCACCACCCTAGTCAAAATGTCCGAATTGCAGTCTGTTACACTTCTGAAGACATTACACAGTAAACTGGGAAGCACATTATATAGAAAACAAAAGGCATCATTTCCTGTGTGAACAATTTGGGACTACTGTATCATCCTGTGCACCACAGATCAAAATAATAATTATCTTAACTGAAGCCAAAGTCAACTACATCATTGGTAAAAATTAGATATTCATTTATTACTGTGAAAAAAAAGTCATTATATACAGCATATAGGGTTGGGCATCAAGAACCGGTTCCAACTTGGGACCGTTTAAAAAATAACGAAAATTTGTTTTCGATTCCAAACGCGCAAGCTTTTGGTTTCCATAGTAACCACCAGATTTCCGGAAGTGCTTGCTGCACGGTAAGCGGCGCTCAATGGTGGGGCTTTATTTTACTTTAAAAAACCCCGGTCAAACTTATTTGTTTCACGGGAGGATGCACTACAAATATGACCAAACACCTACGCCTGCATGATGTACAAATTAAGGAGTGTAGCGTATTTGACGTGCTGTGCACGTCCACTGTCTCGTCCTCCTTGGGCAACCCTGCGCTAACCAACGTTATTAACCTTACCTCATCACAATCAGGTAAGTGATTATATAAAATTCTAAAGCCTCATTAATAGCATGTTTAATGACAATTTTCACACGGTCCTATGTGAAAATATACAAATAGATCATTACATTTAGTCAACTTTTCCATCAATTAATCTATTTTTCATGCTAAGCTGTTCAGTGTCACGGGGGCCTTTAGCGAATCCCAGCATGCATTGTGCAAAAAGACGGGTATACGCCAATCATTAGTAATAATAATAAAAATAGCAATAATTTTACCTTTTTTACCTCTCCCTGTCTCACACACACACACACACACACACACACATTCCACCAGTGTCCTGTTCCGCTCTGCTGGGCTCTCAGGACCACCTGAGGGTACCACATCACAGGTTTGTTTTTCCTGTGTCTGCTCCATCAGAGAGGAGCAGGCCTCATTAGTGTGTGGCCCCTGTAGGGTCCTGGGGCATCTACACCCGCTCAGGCAACCTCCAGTGGCCCCTTGGGCTCCGAGTCCCAAACACAACAAATCACTGAAACAAAAACGCGTGCTAGCATCCCTAATGCCCGAATCTTTACACTTCAAAAACACAATTATGCTAATGCCAGGAATTATTTGCCATTCCAACTCTGATTTAATGCGGCCTTTTAGTGGAGAAAGCTAATTAGAGGCTTTAATTAACATGTGCGACACAAACTGAAGAGAAGTGCGAAGGAGCCTGTCGATCATGAAGGAGCACAGCAAGAGCGGTGAAAGAGGGAGAGCGAGAGAGGGAAGTCTGAAAGCTATGCAAATGAGGCGAGGCAGCGCCACGGGAGGCGTGGATCTCTGCCGCTACAACGGCTTCTGTAAATATCACCGTGACCCGTAGACGGAGTGGAGTCATCTCATTAACACAGATTGGAAGGTGTCACCAGAACTCAGCCCACGAGGGTCAGTGCTGATACGATGCAACCTGAGCTTAGCGAGGGTACCATCATTAAAACTGTGACAAAACACAGGATTTAAGCTCATGTTCTGTAATGCAAATATTCTATTCCCCTCACATCATCCTTTCCTGTATAACTACCTCAGGGCGGATGGTCCAGTGCACTGCTGGACCTCTATTCTGTGCCTCTATAGCTGCAGATATATATCCTGCCTGAATGCACACTGTGATTGCATTTATAGGCTTCACACAGGTTTCTGTAAATTAAACGGCAACATGTGCACACGGGAGTCATCTCATTAACACGGACTGGAAGGTGAATTCTGCACAATTCTGCATTATTGTTGCACAACTCGAGCTCAGGATATCATCATCATTGCAACAGGTAGATACAAACAGATAGTGAAAGTAATCACCGTGGGTTTTTTGCAGTGCAGCACATTTTTCCCTGAAAATAAAGTGGGCCACAGAAAATAGAATACTGAAACAGAAGATAGGAGCTGGAAATAGGAAACGTCAAGGAAATGTACCCATTAACGTCTAAGCTTTTATTCTGTTTTCACTTATTCACATTTTCACAAAGTTCTTCTGCAACCCACTTTAATATCTAATAGAGATATTTCAGGGCTTCATTCATTTCTCATTTTTATTGGTTAAAGTACCTTTTTTGTCACCAGTTTAAAGTGGTTCTTGTTGAAGTTTCATTCAAACCCATTGGGCAGCTGGGTAGAATGTAATTTCCATACTTGATCTATGTGACAATTGTTCTGCTTAAACTATTACTTCGGATTTGTAGATTATATATTGCTTGGCAATGGTGTCAGTTTAACCATTTTCTACATAATCCTTCCCATTTTTTTTAACAGTATTATTTATGTGAAGTAGTTATGGAGTGTTTTAATTTACTTGATTTTAGCAATTTCTTTCTTTTTATTGCAGTTGATAAAAAACCCACATTATTATAGTTGATTCTGTGCTTCTACTTTGAAGCTCTACTCAATCCTCTACGGGCAGTATAGGTTTTCCTCTTGGGGATCAATGCAGCAGCAGGGGAGTGAAAGAAGGAAGTGAAATGTGCAGCTACTCTAACAGTTACATGTGTACCACTTTCAAATTAATAGAAAGAAGAAGAGGATTGCAGTTTTGGAGTACTGATCATCAGTCTCTGAACTTTCACTTGGTTGATGTACAAGAATCCACGCACTGTAGTATTGTCCTATATACAGATAACGTCAGTGAATAGTAAATGCATTACTAAAATAAAAATGATAAATGTCATGAAATCAAACCCCATTTTGACATTATTTATGTTCTGCATTTTTTAGCAATAGCCATTTAATATAATATATTTAATATATTTTTTAACTGGCGAAACAGTTGAACACATTAAATCCTGTGGATTTTATTGTGAAGCAGTCACAGGAAACGCAATGTGTTTGTCAGTGTTTTATATGTTTCAGGGAGTAATGAAACAAGGAGCAGCCACAGTGAGCTGTGACAGGCTCCAACATCTCAGCAAGGTAACCAAGTGTACTGTGTCCTGTTGTGCTGAAAACTACACCTGCTATGTGCAGCATGAAATCAGATTGTGGTTGCAACTTTTATTGACTGACCTCTTTATCAAAACAACATGAATTTGTTTGGCTGTGCTGTAAACAGATACACCAGCTGCTCTACTGTCGTATTTCTGACAAAGTAGCTGCTCAACAAGTGTCTGCTGTGGTGTTAAACCACACTTGCTGTTGCTAAATCAACTAGGACTGAATCCTTTTAGGATTACAACTTTACCATTTCATTCTGCTTTTTCTGCAGTAGATCACGTATAAGTGAGTACTGAATTGAAACCATGACCATAACACTCCTGTTATAAAACACCATAAATACACTGAGGGATCACGTGTCTTGTCATTAATAACACATCAAATACTGCTCACACATCATAATAATCTATACTTTGGGCTGCCATCCATCTTTTAAAAGGATCATTGTTATTAATCGTTGACAGGAGACAATAAGAATGGTGAGGCTCACCTCTCTGTTTCAGGTGCAGTTACAGCTAACAGTCTTCGTAGCACTTCATGTCCTCTTGACCTACAGACAAGATGTACAGAGGAAAACAAGAAATTCAGTGCTGTAGGAAGATTCATCTCATTCCAGCCAAACTAAATGGCGACATGTTTTCGGCCCGAAGGTAGAAATCTTTGCAAGGCCTGAGATTCAGTTCCTATCTCAAGGACTTTGGGTCTTAGGCGGTACACCCTGGACTCATCGCAGGGCTGACACATAGACAGACTCACATTCATCCACTAGGGGCAATTTAGAGTTATCAATTAACCTACGCATGCATGGAGGAAGCCAGAGAACCCAGTGTGACTGGTCTGGTCTGGGATTTAAACCTACGATCTCCTTATTGGGAGGCAAGAGCGCTAACCGCTCTGCAATGCCATGAGCTAGGCCACTGTTACATTTCAGATGACCAAATACTACACCAGCTTATTTAGGGAATTACATCTGCTTTGAACCATCCAAACAGAAGCACACGGCACGAACTACAATGTAGAGGGTCTATAACGAACTATAACACAGACACACACAGTGCAAACAAAAACACACAAAAACTGTATTACATGACTATGTGTAATGTGGAAGAGTGGATTCCAATATCTACCAGCCACTCAGTGTATCTAATCGCACCTACGACGCACGCGCAGGGTTAAGTTGGGGCTCGTGTCGAAGCGATGCACCTGTTCCTACGGTGGCCAGTTTACATCCATTAGGCAACTATACCCGAGCACGAAAATAGTTTAATCATGCTGAGAATATCAGGAGGCAGTCAGCCAAACATGTAGCTAACCATGGATACTTTCAGGCGAATGAACACAAGTAGTTTGTGTGTTGAATTGTTTCATTTACTTACCTGTGCGGAGCGAATGAAGCATGTTGGAAACATCCGTTCAGATGGAGAGTTGCAGTTGGTCGAGCTAACGGAAGAGGCTAACGTCAGGCTATGAACACGGAGCTGCCGGCGAGGCTGTGGACGCAGCACAAGCTGGCCGAGTTCAACAGGCTGCTCTGTTACGTTTCTTTGCAAATGAATCACACGTAAAGAACCCGGCCAAAGAGGGAATCATCAAGTTTTGATGCCTTTTAATCTCTACTAGTTAACATTAACGTTAGCTAGCTACAGACTGCCGCTCAAAGGACACCGTCAACTTTTACGGTGTAATTATTATTATTTTTTTGCATGTAGCTAAATAAATTCACGAGTTGACGTCGTGAATCCCTCGACACACCTTGAATTTGAACCCCTTCGTTGAAACGCCGTTATTGTTTTTCTGTGTCTCCTCGTTAAAGTGTCCGAGTGAAACAAGCAGACTCGCGCTTCGGGCTGCGCTGCGGAAAGTCTCAAATCTCCCGGATACTGTTTTTATTCACGCGCCGCCACAAAGTCCGCGGCATTTGGCGGGCGCCAGTTTCCAACCCTGGACAGCTCTTCCTGAAATATCACCAGACTCCGCACTCAGTTCAGACTATAAGAGCTTCAAGCTTCTCTCAGCAGCTCATTGTTTTGGTTTTCTGGACACAGATGTACTGTTTCGGTTCACTCAGCTCTCATACTGTCATTTGGGGGGTTTTGGTTGGTTTGTGGGAGTGAAACACCTGTAAAAACCCACTCTATGTTACCTGACCAGCAGCAAGCGGCAGACAGACAAAGGTAGCACTAGCAAGTGAACACAGTGGATTTAGCATTTAGCAGCTAAAGAGCCAATCATTTTTTCAGAAGCTAAAACAGAGCTGAAGGGAGAGTGAATATTGGACTTACATTCCCTGTGTGGCAAGAAACGTCACTCAAAATGAATGATAATGTTGCTCCATGTCCGATGAGTAAATATGCTGCTGTTTGCTGTCAATGTTGTGTTTACATGTTTCTACTGCCCCCAAGTGGCCAGGGAGTCAGTTATTGCAGGTTTAAGTTGTAAGTTATATGAATATTTATGAAATTTAGGACAGGAATATGTCCAGTTATCAAGCTTTTGACAGTGCTGGTCTAATTTTAGCATTTTTAGTTTACTGTGTTTTTATTTGACTTTAGAACTTACTCTTATCAAGGTTAGTAGAAACAGTTTCAAAATATTTCTCAGATAGCTCTGGTCTGGACGAAATGTAACATTTTGACATTGTGTTTTAGGATTTAGAAAATTACACTAAATTGCCTGATGGGGGCGCTAGAATTTGGCTGGCACATGTTTGGTTTGCGAGATTATACATCTTGCTACTGACTGGCCTAAATTGTACTCGCAACATTTGTAATGGAAAAAATATGTTCAAGTAAAAAATATGACAATGAACAGTCTTTTACTGACATGTATTCTGTTGATTCAAGTGAAAAATGTCTTGAACAATTAGCTATATTTTTTCTCATGTTACTTAGAGCCTCACTGCAGCATTGTTAGCCACAGTACATGTCTGCAGTCAAGGTGCTCTGGTTTAAACACTCACTGAATTAACAATGCAGCATATCCACTTTGGAGCATCACTCTCAAGGTCAGTGATTATTAAGTGGTTGTAAAATATGTCCTTCACTAACATGATACAGCAGAAACTTCTTTTCCCGGAGGACATCAGGGATGGATGGCAGTGCATGAGGTGATAGCAGTGGTGGAATGTACCTAAGTACATTTACTCAAGTACTGTACTTCAGTACAATTTTGAGGTGTTCTTTACTTGCTACTTTATTCTACTCCACTACATTTCGGAGGGAAATATGGTACTTCTTATTTGATGACTTTACAGATTAAGAATTTACATTAAAAACACGCAATAACCTTATAAAACACAATGCATTATTAAAGATTAAACCCGTGGTTCCCAACTTTATCTTGTGACCCTTGGGAGGCAACTATTTTGAGAATCGATGAATGAACAATGGCTGGTTTTAGCTTTTCAAATGTGAGGATTTGGTGCTTTTTGTCACATGATAGTTAATGAAATCTCTGCGTTTTGGACTCATGGTCGGACAATTCAAACAATCTGAAGATGTCACCGTGAGCTGTGGGAAGTTTTCACGGATGTTTTTGCACTACTTTTTGACACTTCATAGACTAAATGATTAATCAATTAGTCGAGAAAATAACCGGGAGATTAATCAATGATCAAAATAATCATCGGTTGCAGGCCTAATAATGACCACTTTAAAACTTAAAGTATAGTTTGCATCCAATACTTGTGTACTTTTAGTAAGATTTTGAATGCAGGACTTTTAAATGGAGTATTTCTTTACATGTATTGGTACTTTTACGTCAGTAAAGATATGAATACTTACTAGAAAATACTAGAAAACCATGTCCATATCTGGGTCATGGACCTGCAGTGAAATAGCACTGGTTCTGTTTAAAAAATGTTTGTTGCCCTGAAGTTGATGCAGATATTTGAAAAATGAGACCTCCACTTGAGAGCACACCAGTATTTGTATCTGTCCTGAAAGAACAATAAACTCAAAGAGAATTCTCATTATGTCAGTAAACAGTATTTCATACCGCTCATGAAGAAATCAATATAATGTAGAGAGAGATGGAGCTGAAAAAAACAAAATGGTAGTGTTGCTGAGGTTGGCATCAGAGGGGCCTTTATAGTGAACTTGATTAAAAGAAAATTGCTTTCAAGTGGTCTCAGCAGGCTGGGAGGTTGAGTGGGAGTGCTCTTGTGTGCAGCGCTGGTGGAGTTTCACAAACTAGGCATTCAGGGTGAGGAAACAAGATGAAGAAATGCTTTGAAACTGCCTGAGGACAAAGAACGTGGAGGCACTGGTGACATGGTGGCGCAATATTACTGCTATTATCATTTTCAATACGTTTTCATTTACATACGACTTCTGAGACTGGTGAGATGAAATTCATTTTCACCACCTCTCTGTGATGAAAGGAGTTTGTGTTCATATGTAAAAGCTTTTTTTGTTGGACATTTAAACCTATACTTTAAAATTGTTGTCTTTTATAAATAAACTACATATTCCAATGCCATAAATCAGATAGCAACATTTAAAATATGTGTTGCTTCTCACTGTAACTACATGAAAATGAAACAGAGGAAAGACTATATCTGTGCGCATGCATGGGCAAAATAACCCAAAGGGGTGAAAAATGAATGAAAAAATACAATCACTTAATTGCGAATTTTAGCGTGTTAAGTATTCACCTGACAGGAGTGTCAGATGGATGAGGTCTTTAATTATCAAAGTGTCAAATTTGTGTAATTTATTCCCTCTTGAATTCAAAATGACATCAGGAGATCAAATACTGTCCCTGATTCCAATGAAACGTTCACCTAATTGGCTTTTAAAGGGTGAAGTGAGCACTTGTGAATAATTTAACTACATGGTTTTAAAGCAGTCTGACTTTGGTGTGAATACTATTGGAAATCCATTACTGTGCAGGGTTAAACTTTTTTTTTGGAGCCACTATCCAGAAATTCAATTTGCATTTGATTTGATTCAAATTTAGTTTCTCCTCCAGGAACTCATTAAAACATATTTTCAGTCTAGTCATGTATGAACCCACCCGCAACAGGAGCAACACCAACAAAATAAAAAAAAACTAACATACAGTAGCTCCAGAAAAGCAAGCTGATTTGAAACAATGACCTATGTGAATCACATCCCCAAACCACTGAGTTTAAGGTTTTCTTAAAGCATACTCGTCTCTCTGTATTTGCTTTGTAGGTAAAACAGATCAAAGAATCTGTAAATAATGAGAATTATTCAAAGTTTCACCTCTTTGCATTGGTTTTGCTTTGATTCACACTAATGTTCTACAGAAGCACACTGTGTAAACATTAACTGGTATCTTAACATAATCTGAAATTCATTTGCATATGCACTGTAGTGTGGCAGAGTAAACAACAGACCTAGATAGATTAAACTACAAGTAATCTTCTAAGTGAAACATTCTAAGTGATTAATAAGTTACCACAAACATACTGTAGGTGTGCGTCATTTTTTGCTTTTGTCTTCATTTTGTTTTGAATGTCAAAAATATTCAGTTTTTCTAAACTGCAACCTGGTTAAACTGCAATGTTTTCAGCGCAAGTGTGAGTTTTTCTGACTGTAATCCCAGTAGAGATCCCAACTCTTCAATATTTAATGTTAAAGGAATAGTTGGACATTTTGCAAATAAGCTTATTTGTTTGCCACATGTTAGATGAGAAGATCGAAACCACTCTCATATTTGTTCAGTAAATATGAAGCTACAGCCAGCAGCAAGTTAGCTTAGATTAGCATAAAGACTGGAAACTGGGTGAAACAGCTGCCTGGATCAGTCTGAAGGTAACAAAAACTACCTACCAGCCTACCAGCACCTCAAAACCTAACTAAGTAACATGTTATATCTCGTTTGTGCCACACAAACACTGAAGTATAAAATGTAATTCCTGGAGTCTTTGTTGGTTGCCAAATGCTCATGGTCAAGAAATAGTCTGGCACACAACCCCCTGTAAAAACACAACTTGTTGTTTTTACCTTTGGTTTTCTTCGGATTAAACGAGTAAGTTTAAGAGGTGCTGCTCAACAGACCCAGGCTAGCTGTTTCCCACTTTTTCTAATCTTTATGCTATGCTAAGCTAAGATAAACAGCTGCTGACAGTGGCTTCTTGAGAGGTATCAATCTTCTCAGCTCAAATTTTCACAAAATGTCCAACTATTGCTTTAAATGTTCCACATTTCTGTGCCAATTTCTGTCTGTTTAGTGCCATTTGGGTCTGGAACCATTTCCCACATGCGCTGGAGGAAAGGCAGGGAAACACCCTGGATGCATCGCCAGTCTGTTGCAGTTCTAACAGACAAGTCCTTAAATTTAAAGGATCCAATTTATAAAGTGTTATAATGGTATCATCCAAACAGCCTACAATACTTCTTTTAAGTTTGTGAATCACTTGTGTGGAGTCCCAGAGCTCTTATTTTGGAAAGAACTATGTGAGATGCAGCTGACAGTAGCTGGTAGTGACTTGGCATAAGACAGAACATGTAGCCCACAGACAGACACAGAGACAAGATGGGACACTTCAGTGACCACGCTCAGATGGGTGAAATCCCCCGGTCTGACAAACTCATCCCACACGATCGATAGCTCCTATGACAACAGCCTCTCTCGTCACAGGCTGGAGAACAAGCTGTTGTGAAGGTCTGAGAATGGAAGATAGGCCCCGGAGGGGAGGCTTGATTTACGAGCCCAAGTCAAGATAGAGGCACAGTCGCCCACATACTGTAGACGGCCTTCCTGCCGCATCAGTCTCCCTCTCTCTGCCTGCCTGCCTGCCTGCTGCTGTACTCGTCCTCCTTCCAGTGTCTATTTGCCTGCCTGTTGACAATAGGAATGGGCTGAAGTGACATACCACCCAGAAAAACATTTCATTGTGTTATTTGCCTTCAGTTGGATCTACTGGATGGTGAAATCCTAAATGTCACCTTTAGCTTGTTTTAGTTATTTTTTACAAACTTCCCCCAGAGGGCGATGACGCTTGTCGATGTTAAAGGAAGATAATGCAAGAGAAAGAGCTAATTTTAACATGTCATGTAACCGTCGACCACTGGGAGAAACAAACTGGTGACATTCAGGAGGTTAACTGTGCTGTTAGACTAAACAACCACCCCGAGGTAAGAAACACAGCAGATTATTTTGTGGGGGACATATCACCTTAAGGCGATCGTGCTCTCTGTGGCATCTGTCGTAGCAGACATTAGGCAGAGAAGAAGACAAATATTGAATCAGCTTCATTCTGATGGTACGGAATCGGCTTGCTTTGGGGACCGACTGCAGTGGCATTTACCGAAAACATGTTTGCCTTTAAAAGTGGGCCAGTGGATCATTTAGATGTCCGCCTATGTCAACTGTTTTCATGTAAAAAGCCAAATATTGCAGAGTAAAGATAGAAGATGCTTTTGCATATCAGTCTTAGATTTGCAGGCTCATGCAGACGCTTCCTTCAGAGTATAATAAAAAATGTCTTATTTGACTAAAGGCTGCAACTAATGATAATTTTCACTATCAATTAATCTGACAATAATTTTTTAGATTGATCGATGAATTACTTGGTTTATTAAATATCAGAAAATCATGAGGCCACCCGGTAGCTCACCTGGTAGAACGTGAGCACTACGCACCAGGCTGAGTCCTTACCGCAGCGTCCTAGGTTCGAATCCAGCCCGCGGCCCTTTGCTGTCATCCCCCCTCTCTCTCTCCCACATTTCCTGTCTCTCTTCGGCTGTTCCTATCAAATAAAGGCAAAAAGCCCCCAAAAATATATCATAAAAGTCTTAATCCACAATCAATTTACAATGATATAAAACAGAGAAAGGCAGTAAATCCTCACAATTTAAAGGCCCTGAAAACTACTTTCAGTCAGCTTCTTAGCATTAGCAATGGCACGCTACAGGAAAAAATGACATTTCCTGCTGATGTTGGAACACTTATGGTTGTTTCACATGATTTTTCTTTTCTTACTGGTTGATAACTAGGCGGGGCTCAGCTGGAAAAAGATGATGTCACATATTTACATGCACAGATCAGGATTAAGCAACATT
Organism: Coreoperca whiteheadi; assembly: GCA_011952105.1. Taxonomy (NCBI): domain Eukaryota; kingdom Metazoa; phylum Chordata; class Actinopteri; order Centrarchiformes; family Sinipercidae; genus Coreoperca; species Coreoperca whiteheadi. The sequence continues at coordinate 14,369,659 of CM022484.1, forward strand.
TGAATCACAATCTGATGACAATTGGTGGACTGTTTGGTTTACTGTCAATCATATCAGATCAAACCACACCAACACAGTCCAAATGAGGCAGATAAGCTGAGTTTCTAAGTGTTGAACTCTTGATAAAGATTGTTTTTCGCCTCAAAATGTTGTTGCACGTTTGCATGAACATTTAAGGTTATAGAAAATTACTTAAGATTGGAACCAAGTTTTCAGGCGCTTTATACATTTTTCATTTTAAAATTTGAAACAATTATTCCATGATCAAAATAGTTGCCGATACATTTCCTGTCAATCGGCTAATTGATTAATCATCTAATCGTTTATGCCCTATTTTTACTGAAACCCTCCATCAAAGCCTTTAAAAAAACCTCAATACATTTATCAGTTTTTGGTTCTTGGTTGTTTTTAGTGTGGGAGTTGTGGTAGGAGTTTGCACGTATTGTAGTGTTGCACTCACTGTAATATAAGTTGATGTAAGTAATAGTGGCAGCTACAGCACCTACAGCATCTTAAATGTAAAATATAGATAGAGACAAATTGGTATTTTAAAAACAAGAAATCTGTCATCAGCTTGTTTAGCACTTGTCCACACATTCTGGCAATTTTCAACCCCAAAGTCCTTCCAACATACAGTTGCACCCCCTCCCCGTCTTTAATTTATCGTACTGCTGTGGAGATTGTGAAGACACCCTGCCTCCATCTCTCTCCTGAGCTATATCAATATTCATGGGTCTGCTGGGTGCGTTTGTGCGATGGCTGTCTCATTAGCCTTTGATCCCCTTGCGCGAGGCCTGTTGGAGCGTTGATGCGCCAACAACAGAGCAGCGTTTGAAGTGTAGAGAGAACAGCTGCTTGCATTGATCTCCATATACTTTCTTCGCCATCCACACGCACGTCCACACATACACAGATGCTGCCCACAGGCACATGAATACATGCATCTACTGTAGGCCGAAACTTAGTACAGTCTGACCTCAACACTCCGACAACTGCAAGCGTATCGTGCCTACAACTGCTTTATACTATGTAATGTAAAATACAGAGCTGAAACAAGGAGTCGACTAATTGATTAGGCCATTCACAGAAAATTAATTGTCAACTATTTTGATAATAGAATCATTATAGTCATTTCATAAGCAAAACTTCCTCAAATTCAGTGGTTTCAGCTTCTCAAATGTCGATATATGCTTTTTATTTTGTCTCCTGTGATAGTAAACTGAATATCTGTGGGTGTTAGTCAAAAAAACAAGCACATTGAAGACGTCACCATGAGCTCAGGAAACAATTTTTTTTTACTATTTTCTGACATTTTATAAACTTAAAGAGCCATTGATTAATCAAGAAAACAATCGGCAGATCAATTGATAATAAAAATAATAATAGTTAGTTGCTGCCCTAGTAATATATAATAAAACTGACATGGCTTTTTTTGTTGATCCTCCATGATACGATTAATAACTGGCAAGACTGAGTCAAATATGTAAAAAGTATGGGCTGAATATTACAATCATATTATCTCAATCAAGACATGCAGTAGGATAGTCTTGTACTCGATGGTCTTATCAACAGGTATTATGCAAAACACACCATGACATTTTTCATGGAGTAAATAAGTCAATAAACACAGTTTGAGCAAAGATGCCACAAAGAATATGATTGGCACTGAGAATAAATAATGAGACACTTTCTCTAACAAGATAGAAATGCTAAGCCACTAAAATATAGAGCAAAATGGTAAAAGCTCTGTAAAAGGCTCTTATTTGCTACCATTAGACTGTGGAAATTATGGAAATTACAGAATTACTTGCTAAAATCAGGAATATTCTGGTCAATCCCACAAATAGCTAACAGAGTCAAGTTTATTCTGTTTTTTCAATGAGTTTTACAGTACAACCCACCTTTTCTTTGTGAATTATCAACAGTAATTATCATTACGAGCAGCCAAAATGACATGACGTCATATGTTATGCAGTCATAGTACAACTATTGCTTTACCATGATGCCACTGACAAAACACAGGCTCTTGAATTTTACATGAAATGCGCCATATAAAGCACACATTTAGAATAAGAGATCACCCTCTGATCCACAAGCCTTTAAAAAAAAAAACTTGACTTATCACACTCAATCAACAAATGACCACCACACTTCAGTCTTTTACTGTGTTCTTTGTTATTCCTCTCTGATGTTAAGACATTTTCTACCGTGCAGCCACGAATCATAGGGTCCAGTTAGTATGACATCATGACATCTGCACAAAGACAGTCCCTGCGCTAGTCCACTCAATAATTCTCCACTCTCTTCTGAAATGGTATCTGCTGTATGTAAAGAGCACAGTTCAAAAATCAAGACTAGGAGCTTGTCCGGGCTATTGCCCTCCTGGGAACAGGTTAACAGATCAATACCGCCAATGTGCCTGATAACATTAGACCTTCCTTAACGGCACTAATGAAGAGAGTGGTTGACAGATACTCAGGGAGACTTGGGTCAGAGAAACAGTCTGTTAGCCACAGTGCTACTTTAGTACATAACATGGGGTTTTGAATTATTGTCACATTTTAAGTAGTTGCATTAAAACTGTATTAATTAATTATTTCTTAACACTTAAGGAATGGTACACATGGACATTTTAAAAGATATAGGCCATTTGCTACAATAGATCAAGATTACAAAAGCAGATTCATAAAGCAACTGTGGAGAAAATCAGGAAAATGTATAGGAAATGATCAAAAACAGGTGTGCATTTGTGCAAAATGACCAATATGACGATTTTGAAAACGAATGATCACTGTAAAATCTCACACCTAACAAAAGATGGGAGTGAGGACAAGCTTTGGTATGAACTGCACATGCAAGTAAGTCATTTTAAGGTCTCAGTGATGTATTCTGTTCTGCACACCGACTGTGTGAAAAGAATAGAAACAACACCGGTGCCAAGTTTTCGAGGTCCTCAGCTGTTTTCAGCATCCTTTTTAACATCAGGTCACACTGTGCTGAGTCTGATTGCAGGAAATGTTATCAGTCTTCAAATGTCAAAGAAACTACATCTGGGCAGAATCGCCGCTGACATTTTGATAAACCAGACCCTATTTTGCTCCAGCTACACACACACACAAACACACACACACACACAGCGCAACCTGCTGCTGAAAAGCCTTATACTTGGCAGGATCTTTGCACACACAGTACTTAACACTCCCAGCGCCTGACTGCTGCTGGTCCACAGTCCTGATTAAGATGAGGAGGGCGATGAAAGGAGGAGAGGTACAAAGGAGACAGTTAGACATAACGTACCTCACAGCAGATGTCTTGGCTTTAACTTCAGGAGCTGCTGGGACGCGAGGGTGAGGCAGGACTGTCGACTTCTCCCCCCGTCTTCTCCCTCTCTGTCTTCTCTGGGATGGAGACTCAGGAGGAGAGCTGCTCCTTCGCTGCCTCCTCGCTGCCTCTGGCTCGCTCTGCTACTGTCTCAGCCCCTCACACTATCATACCTCCCTCCCATGCTGCCCTCCCCCCTTTTCCCCTCCTCTTTTTACTCCTCCCCTTTTCCTGTGACCTCTCCCTACTGACTCTCTCTTCTCCTACACCACCCTACTCCTCAAACTCGAGGGTGATAAAGGCACTCAAGGCTTTTATCATTAGTTTTTCTACATAGTGTGTAGATGTTGTTTGCTAAAACATGATCAAAAACTTCTGTATTCTGTATTCCATGGTTCAGAAAATCCGACATCAGTGTGAAGACAGTACATCATGTAATATGGCACTGTGGACTAGGGCTGCAACTAACGTTTATTTTCACTATCTGATTGTTTTTCCAATTAATCGATGAATGGGTTTGTCTATAAAAAGGTCAGAATAAAGGGTATGTGTAGGGTATAATGATGTATTGACATATTCCCGTTGCTTGTTTTTTCCAACCAACAGTCCAAAACCCAAAGATATTTAGTTTACACATATGATGAAGAAAAGCAGCAAAATTTGAAATGAGCAAATGTGTGACATGTGCTTAAAAAATGACTAAAACAATTAATCGTTTATCAAAATATCTACCAATTAATTTTTTGTTGAGGTACCAATCTGTTAATTGAATAATTGTTTCAGCTCTACTGTGGACTCAAATGATGGTCCAGTGTTGCTCAGTTGTTGTGTGTAGAAGATAACTTCAGGCAAAAGCCTCTATCATCTATTGATTTCCCTTATTAAAATGATACCAATCGCAGAGGAAGAGATGTAGATAAAGGGAAGCAGATGACTTAGCAAATTATTTTTAAAATTTCAGATAATTCATACGATATGGGGATTGTGCAAAAGGGGATGAAACTCAATATCAAAAGGCTGTTGCTCATGTTTTGGACATTCAGTGATCGTATCTTATCACATCTGGTGCGTTACTAATAGCTTTCCCACCGTCTCAATGAAAAGAAGAGTGGACAGACGAAAGCAGAAAGAAAAGAACAAGGCACTTATGGCTCAGGAAGAAAACTATACCACCCAGCTGTGCGTCTCTACTGCTGACTGGTGAAAAAAAATCATTTGTTACCTGCCTTTTTTGAGTCAGACCTGCGTCAGATTTTGCAACTCGTGGATTCCTCAACACTGGGCAGTTCTCAGTCTTTTCCTCTCTCCGTCTCTTTCCCCCTCTCTCCAATCAAGAGCCCTCCACTGCCTCTGCCCCTGTTTCCATAGTGACACTTTCCCCGACTCTGGCTCAACATAATCAAGTGAACGGGATAGGGGTGGGGGTTGGGGGCGAGAGAGGGAACTGGGAGTGTGTGTGGTGGTGGTGATGGTGGTGGGGTGGAGGGGTTGAAGGAATGGCCAAATGAGAATGATTAAAAAAGGGCAAACAGCCAGCGATAAAATAAGCTAATAATGAATAAAGAGAATGTCAATAAAGATGGTTTGTCAGTGGCACACAGTGTCTTCATCTCGAGTCCATCGCTGCCTGATGTTGGGGTTAGAGCAGGTGCTTTGAAAAAGCCTTGGCATATGGCTGAAATAATTATCATGCTCATCAAACAACTGGATGGCCACTTGTGCTTTGTGACAATTCTCCCACCAGAGCAGAAATAAATTATGGGATAGAGTTGATCAATCTGAATTTTAATGCGAGTGGTGCTCAGCATGGGTCTACTGTGTGATGCCAGGCAGAGATGGTGTAAACTGCATCGAATGCTGGAATAAACTAATGTACAACGTTTTGACCAAATGTGATAGTCAAGCCATTCTCCTGCAGCTTTTTAGCCACGCTAGCGACGCAGCTGAGCGATGTCGATCTGGCGGTCAGGCCACCACTTTGGTCTAGACTGAAATATCTCAACGACTTTTGGGTGGACTGCCATGGAATTTTAAACAGTCATTCATTCATGCTCCCCAGAGAATGTATCCAACTAATCTCTCGGTGAATTTTCATCTGGCGCCACCTGCAGGTCAAACATTTCACTAATCCAGTGAAATATCTCAACATCTACTGTAGATAGAGTCGCACTAATTGGTACAGACATTCATGTTCCCCACACACTGAAAAGTAATAACTCTGGTTATCCCTTAGCCTTTCATCTTGGACCATCATCCAGTGAAAATAAATAATAAATTAAAATACTTTTACTTTGTCCAATACTTTGGTGTACGAACACATTTTTGCAAAACTAACGACAATCCCATCAGTCAGCTGTACTTCGTATTTAGAGGTTAAATTCCGGAACACATAAGCTTGGCACAAACGGTGTGGGGAAGCGGTTAGCCTCTGCCTAAAGAGGAGAGCCGTGCCTTTCGGTAATGAGAAATGTTCATCCCAGTAACTCCAAAGTGGTCTTAGGCTTAGGCTCCATCTGGTTCATAACCCTACATTCAGGAATCAGCTGGTTTTGTTCAGAGGTGGAGGGTGTGTGACTTCTGGTGCCGTCACCATGCAGGGCAAAGTTAGCTGTTGATATCAGCAAATACCCTTCCTCCCTGAAGTGGCCTGCAACGAAAGCAACACTGATCAGCAAGGTAGCGTTGTCATTGTGAGCTTGTTAGCATGCTGACGTTAGCATTTTGCTCAGAACACAGCTGTGTCTAAGTAGAGCCTAGCGTGGTTGTAGACTCTTAGTCTTGTTGCTGAAAGAGGGCAACAAATTGATGCTAGGACACTTCTACAACATTATTACAACATACTGGACTCAGATATATTCCATCATACTGATCATTTTCTAGTAGAGCAGCCAGTCTTCCCTGGACATGGCTTACTATGAGGCATTTGTAAAACAGTCGTTATGTTGAACAAATCTGGAAAAATAAAGGTTACATTTAATGCTACCATTGCTTACTTTCAAAATAGCAGCGAGAGCCCCCATGAGGCTTAAGAATGATTGTGATAGTGCAGATAATTTCCTGCATTGATCACTGCTGAATGGGATTACCGTGGACTGCTGTCCTTTATGTGTGATCAACGAACAGCAGGCAATATGTCTTGTGAACTTTCTAACTCTCTATTGATCCCCGAGCTGTTGTGTTACTGCCTGACTTCCTCCACCAGGAAGGTCAGACGGCAGGGTCAGCTGCTCGTGGACCTGGCGCAGATTTAGAGTTGTGATTAAAAGAACACTTCTGCAAGGTGGACGCCAGGGGTTATGAGGCTCGAATGTGGGACTTTATGGCTTACAGGATGGTTTCTGTGACCATGAGGGTACTTTGCTGTTGTTGAGCTCAAGGAAACACAAGATACATTCACACCTCCACCACCAAGAGAAAATAAATTGCTCTTTATTACTGCTCTAAGAAGCTGAGCTGGATACTGTGCTCCCACTTTGGACAATAGCTTCGTCCCCTTCTGGTCCCACCCAGGAAAAAAAACAATGGAAAAATGGATTGTTATTTCACTTTTTGCTTTCCTTAGTTCTTCTGTAAAAAACAATACTTTTTTCACAACACAGTTTTTTATTTTTTATTTTGAGGCTTTACCAAAGAGAGATGTCGATTTACATTAAAACATTATTTTTGAAAAATCTATATTATTATCTATAATGTTCTGTATTAAAGTGAAATAAAGGGCATTTTTAAATTAAAGTTATACATCATTACGACATCTACATACAACATAATCATTAAACATTTTTAAAAGAGTAATAAATTAAATAGTATTTCCCATAAACTTTAATATAGATACACACTTTGGTCAGAAGTGTCCCTGCCCTACTGATCAGAGTGAGGTGGCCAATGCTATAACTGTTGTGGTGCTTAATTAAAGCCAATCTATGTAACTTTGGAAAGAATTAAAAAAACATTCTTCCTCTTACAAATGAAATTGTATTGATAATTTTCAAGAAATATACAATAGAAGAACATTAGATTTATCATATTGACAATGGTTTATGAGCAGGATATTTTCTATTCCTTGGAAATATTCAGTTTTGGTAAAAAAAACATCGACATCTCTATTGTTTGGTAGAACATGTAGTAATAATTGACATCATTTTGTCCGTAAGCCCTCTAAAACTAAACTAAATCCAAAAAATACCCATGAAATTCACCATAAACAGGATTCATGCCAAGAGTGATTTATCTGCTGCTAACTTCCTGGACGGAAACCACCAGAAAAGGTCTGTTTCTGACAGCCACGGTGCATCCTGGGGATATTTTTTTGGGGGGGGGGGTCTAACATACTTCAACAGAGTGCCAGAGATGGCTCAGTCAGATTGAGTTAAGTGCAACTAAGACATGAAAAATCTAAATGTGCTCTACCCAACAGTTGAGAGAACCATTAAAGGCTTAAATATGGTATGTGTTTGTGTGCATCTTTAGATACAAATATTGTAATAAGAGACACAGATTTTGGAACCTCTAAATTTCACATGTTTAGATTTGTATAAGAACCAGAGCTCAACATTTATTCAGTATTCTTATTAGAGCGTTTTCAGTGCACAGTCACTTTTACATATTTGGGACAAGAAAATTGCACATCCTGTCTCTCTGTAAAAGCCAAATTGGATGTCGGGCTTCCCCCTAACCACCATGTTGGCAACATCCCTATCATCCAATTTGGTGATGGCCTTGCCTATAAGAGTACTACCTGGCCAAGCACAAACTTGTCGGAAAGATTTATGTCTCTCTAACTCTAAATTCCAATCTCAGCCTGTTAGTTATCCCCGGCTTTAGTTTAGTTGGCAGAATGATTGACAGCGGGCTGATTGGGGAGCCGTGGATTTCTGTGCCCTCAAGTCAGATTCTAGTGGGATTCAACCAATTACTGCTCAAGGGCATCAAGACAAGGTGCAGAGGGTTGATGCCAGTGCAGGTTGTACTCTAACCCCTCATGGCGCTTGTGCACGCCACAGGGTACAGTAAGACGCAGAGAAAAGGAACAGCAGAGAAACACAATCAGACCTGGCAGGTTATGTTTCTCGTAATGGGTAGAAAATGACTATTTCAAGGTTTCACTCACAAGTAATAGAAACAAAGGAAGAAGCAGGAGGTGGATGACAAGCTTGTGTCATTGTCAGTTTTTGTGTGTATCTGCTGAAAGCAAGAGACTTCACCTAGATAATGGGCTTAACTACGAGCAGCATTCAGACTTTCCTCTATCCACGATGATGACTGCAAACAGGTCAAAATATTTATTACAGTATGGAACACTGAATCTACTGCTTTTACGTTTAATTATATTGGTAACACTTTACGGGTCCATACTTTCATAATAATTTCCTAGGAAGTTTCCTGGACAGACAGATGTAATTTGCTAGTAATTATAGGGTAAATAGGGATTTTCTTGAAAGAAAAGCTTCATTTAAAGTACACAGTCATTCATTATTTATGTATTACTGGAAACAAGTTTTGGGGTTTGGGCCAGGTTCGGGATTGATTATTTTCATATTTCATTTAAGAAAGAGTGTAGCTAATGTAAGGCAAGCTAACAGTCAGTCATGGAGTAAACATAGCAAAAAGACTCTGGGCAGCTGGAATGAATCTATTAGCATCATGCCACTTGAACATTGTCTCTATTTTCCGTATAATTAGTACCAAACATATATAATTCCAAATATAGCATTACCGTTATATTAGATCTACTACTTTCCAATTTATGAAGCCCTTTTCCCCAGTGAGCTAAAAAGTAAAATGTCATCTAAAACCTAACCTACAAATCTGCTGCCCTCAAAGGTTACAACAGTGGAGTATGAATTTAGAGATGCTTTAAAAAACAACAACAGACTGTTCGGTTCAATACACATCTGCACCAGTCCATTTAATGTCAGCATGGACTACCATGTTGTGTTAAAAGTTAACTCAGAAAGTCCTATCTTGACTTATTAACTGGTGACATCCATTTAGAGCATTTGCTGGTAGTTGATGAACGTTTACATTATGGTTTATTCATTTACTGTACTGTAACTGTTGCTCCAATCCCAAACCCAGTGCAATGTAAAATGAGTCACAAGTGCCAGCTGAAAACAAAGGTAATTTGAAATAACTACGGTTAATAGCATATTTATATTGGTTTTAACTGGTTTCAGTGACACAAATCTTTTTCAACACAGTCAAGTTTTAAAGAAGGAAATAACATTTTTATAGAAGTGTTTTTTGTTATATTAGTGATGCTGTGGTCTGTTGCTATATGCACTGTTTCATATTGTGTGTGTGTGTGTGTGTGTGTGTGTGTGTGAGCAAGACACACAGAGGGAGAGCAGACACCTACTTGTAAATGATGTCTTTCATCTCTTGACTTCAGATGTGGCTGTCACCCACTTCCATTATACAGCAGGATGAAGTGGGACACACAAGCCAGACTGTAAGACGGTAGTGTGAGAACAAAGGAAGCAAAGAAATGTGCATGCGCGCGCACACACACACACACACACACACACACACACACACACTGAACAGAGTCTGGACTCGTATAATCACAGAAACTGAGAAAGGAATTCTTCTTCTTAATTGAACTTGCGATGTAAGATTTCAGGACAGATAATCTTGGGGATGTTGAGGTGTGGAAAATGAATGAGCAACACTCTCAGCTCCCTCAACAAACACCAATGTGGTGCCCTTGAGGAAGCCACTAAAACCCCAAATCGCTCCAGTGGAGCTGCTCAGTGGCCAACAGCATCAGACTGTGGCTGCACTGAGTGAATGTCTGCATGAATTGGAAGTACAAGGCTGAAAAAAAAAACAGCCAGCAAAAGCCCTCCCAGGATATATTTCAAAAGAAATCTGAATCTAGGCTGGGCCCAGGGGAATATCAATTCATTTAAGCCAAGGCTACACGGTATAAAATAAAAGTCCCTCGGGGAAATTAAAGTGTGATAAAACAGGACATGCACATATTACAGTAATACGTCTAGCCGTGTTCACCTTGGATATCCCAGATGCCAGTGTAATTCCTTTCACTCTCTCCCATCAGAATCAGTCCTTGTGTTTTCAGTGACAGCTCGGACAGCAGTCAGCAGCAGTGAGTGGAAATTGAAATTGCTTTTCAGAGTCTCCAAACTCCCATTTCCAGGTAGACTTCCTTTTACGAGACTAATCCATGGCCGAATTTCATGAGGAATTCTCACTTGTCAGATGCGAGAAATGTCCAGTGTCCTAGCTGAGGCTCTAATTGTGGATTTTTACGGGCTCTAATCATTAATTTATTTAGTGTTACATCAAATTCATGTATTCACCAGGAGTGACAGTCAGTCATAAGTCAAGTAATTAGCGGTAAGGCTCCCATAACGGCAATATCCTTGCTCCTGAAGTGTCTTTTCCCAAGAGAGTGAAGCTAAACCTGACCTTGGACCTCATGTCAAAAATTTGTGGGTGCCAATATTTCCAAAGGCTCCAGCTTACATTACAGTGCGCCCACTGGATCTTTTAAAAATGTTTTATTCTCATTTCCCAAATCAACTTAAAAGAACAAAATAAAGCGACTGCAGGTAAAAATTAGCCCTTTGGCTCAATCATATCAATGATATTTATTAAAGTGTTTGTCTTTGATAAATAAACTATTAAAGTAAAGAATTAGAATAAAGAAAGAAAGACGGAAAATATGTCACTGCATGTCACAAACTGAGGGACACAATTAAAACAACATCACTGAATGTGACAAATAATTATCTTGACATAGCCTATCACACACACATACGTGTTCATTAAATTATTTAACTTTTTATTTATTTTACTTAATGAATTGTATTTTTTCTCTCTTTTTTCCTCATCTCATTATTGAATTATATTATCCTTGACGCTTTTGGCAATATTGTTCAGCTGACATTCATGCCAATAAAGCATACTGAATTGAAATTAATTGAAAGAAAGAAAGCACAGAGGGTCGGCTTTCCTTTCTTTTCAATCAAAATGTATTATTTACGTGGATAAAACATAAATAGATTGATACAAATATCTCAAAAAAGGTTCAGGCATCATCTCATTTAATTTAAAATAAGTAGAATTGGATGATTTCCAATGTAAGAGTGCAATTTCTTTAATCCATTAGCTTGATATTCGTATTATTTATGCATTACTTTTAGTGAGCTATCACAACATTACTTTGAGCTAACAATCAACCATTTGTCTATTACTTTTAGACAACTATCTTAAAACTAAAACTTTTTGTTAAATGTTCAGACATCTCTTCTCGCTTGCTGACTACATTTCACACACTCTCAGTCGCAACATGTAGCTGACTCAATATGTCGCTATATTTTTTTATTAATCATAATTTTTATTTTGTCAAATTACTGGAGCTACTCTAAAACCTTTCCAAGTACCCCCAGGCAACAGCAGAGATACCCCTGGTTGGGAATCACTGCCCTAGACAACCATCTGAATACTTTAAGGCCATAAAAGAAATGAGAGAGTGACCTTTCTACTGATTTAAACCTGACATTATGGTGGTACTGATGGATAGATTTAGAGTTTAGTTTTGTGGATAACATTAAACTGTATTAATTAGTATCTACAGTTTATAATCCACCTCATGACCTCATGAGCTCATGACCACTGGATTTTTTTTTTAACAGACCAAAATACTGTCAATGAAAAGCGTAAGAATTTAGTTTTAAGGGTGTTTGTTTTACTTTGTTTTATCAAGGACCCCATTAGTTAATGCCAAAGGAAATCACTGCTCCTCCTAGGAATGAGCTAAGCTGAAAACACAATTAGATAAACCTATAGTGCAGTAACAATTCACATAGCATTACGGCAGCAGTGTTAAATAAGTTTAACAGACATTTGCTCGAGGACAGAGACAGAAGAGAAGTGGGGGTTGTTACTATTCACCAGCAAAACTGATCTTAATGAGAGCTGCATGCAGAAGAGGATAAGCAGCACTCTTCACCTTACATACCAAGACCCTGGCTGCTGAGACGGCTTCATTAAGCCCAGCAGACTATGGGCTGTCACTCCTGAAAACGGGCAAGGCAGCCAAAGGAATGGGAAACAACAACACAGTAATAACGTTGACATTTACAATAGGCGTCGAATATCATATCCAATTTCTCCCTGCGCACCCTTAATTCCTTTTTAATTGCTTTTCCGTGTTGGTTCCGGGATAAGGCTGTCTCTCTTCATTTATGAAAGTGAAGAGACGGGGACAGTGGTGTGTGGGGGGACGGCTGGGGGTGTGTGTGTGTGTGTGGGGGGGGGGTATATTGCTTAAGGGGGGGTTGTTGGTTGCAGGCGAGTTGCAAGGCCAGTACTGAGATAATTGGTGCCTGTTTCAAACAAATCAAATACCTTTTAAAAGAGCTTTGACTAAACACTTTAGAAATCTGACTTTGTTCGATGAAAATAACTGAAGAATTAAATGATTATGATATACATGATTAATTATCCTGCAGCATGCTACTGAATGACTATGTTCATGAGTTTCATACACTCATCCTTAAAGGGTGGATTATGGTACAAATGAGAAACAAGAAGCCAAATCCTCTTGTCATCAAAATATATTGTTTTAAAACTGAACATAAGGGACCATTAATAATCAACTTTAATCTAATTAGTGTGTCAAAAAGTGAGACAGGATCCATCGGTGAATTTAAAATGGTGGAAATGGCCACAGAAATAGTTTGACATTTTGGGAAATATGCTAATTTGCTTTCTTGACAAGAGTTAGATGAGAAGATCGCTACCACTCTCATGTCAGCTGTTAGCATAACGAGTGGAAAGCAGAGGGAAACGACTAGACTGGCTCTGTCTAAATGATCCTACCAGCACCTCTAAAGTTTAGTAATAAACATAAAAGTTTGTAAAAATGACAAGTTTTGGTTATGTGATTTTGTTGCCTTTGCTGAGCCAGGCTAGCTGCTTCACCGTGTCCAGGCTTTATGCTAGGCTAAGCTAAGCGGCTGGCTCATCTAGCTTCTTATTTACCGTACAGACATAAGAGTGGTATTAATCTTCCCGTCTAACTCCAAGCAAGAAGCATTTTATCCAAAATGTCAAACTATTCTTTTCAGCCTATTAGTTTTACGTAATTAGGCTACATTCTTATTCTATCTCAAAAGGTGGTATGTTGTTGTTGGCACATTTAAATTAAAATGTTGCTCACTCTGAGTGGAACAAAATCACACATAAACCCCTGTAAAACCACAGCCTAAAATTTGTACACTTAGGTTTTTGTACAGATTAAACAAACCACATACAATGTGTTAATTAATACATTTAAGGCAAGCTGTGACCCGTTTCCAGTCTTTAAGCTAAGCTACGCTAATCGGCTGCTGGCTGTAGCTTCATATTTAATGCAGTGACATGAGAGCTGAATCATTCTTCTCATCTAGCTCTTGGCAAGACAGCGAATAAGCATATTTTCCAAATGTCAATCTATTCCTTTAATAATCAGCAATTCTACCAAAATGTGAGAGACAGGAATTACCAGTAAATCTGAAATGCTAACAGCCAATATTTGGAAGTGCTCTTTCACCTCGACCAAACTTAACAGGAAATACATGAAAAATACAGTAGGTTTGTAGTTACATTTTTTAAGACCGAGCAGTAAACAACATCAATCACGCATCAGGTCCATCACGCTGCTGACTGACTGACGGCACAGCCCAGTGCACCACGTAACTTGGCAACCCTGGAGTTACTTTTATCCAGCAGTGTGTGGTGGTTAATCAAAGCCCATAATTTCCATAATTCATGGAGGCCCATCTGTTTGCCACCTACTCCCATGCCCAGTGCAGAATAAACAAATTCAGGAGAGGGGCCAAGGGGCTATTTAATGACAGCATCAGCCATGGCTTGTGCAAATATCCACACATACTGTACACACACACACACACACACGCACACGCACACGCACACACACACACACACACTCAAACACAAATGTAGTCTAATCAATCTTCCGGCACAACTATAATTCGTTCTAAAGACAATTGTTTAATCCATCTAAGGTGCAATATTTGCATCATAATTTACAAATTGAGGTTCACTAATTAGGCTTAGATAAGTGTTCGACTATTTTCTCATTCCCATCGCACCGTGCCTTTTAGAAGACTTTCAGATAACTCACAACTCACAGAAAATCACTGATATCCATCCAGGTGGTTTCTCACAAAAGGCTTGTCACACTACGGCATCGTACAGATTTTCATCTGATAAAATCAAACTACTTTGATGTTATTGCAAGCACTGGGACAGCTGCGTGATTGAATCAGCAGAGCTCAGGATAGAGAAAGAAGCCAATATAGCTTAGAGGGAAGTGGATTTGTTGTCTGAATCTGGGATAAATTCTCACCTAACAAACATTTTAGTAGTAAAGCAGCCAATAAAGAGCCAAATCTGACTCTTCCTCTGACATGTTTTAGTCTGGGAGCGGTAAGATGCTATATTTTCTCCCTATTTTTTTTTATATTTTTCCCTATTTTAAGTATTTTTTTGGTTTAATTTAGAAAACTACACTTTACACATTTGGCAACATTTTAGATTAGAACCTATAAATTACATTGTTTGTTTTGTACATATGGGGTATCAATAAAATACTCACATGGTACTTACAGTATACCAGGATACAAGAGGTTCAGGTGTAACAACTTTGTGTTTAAGGGAACCTAACACTGTAATTATTTTTTAGCTCACTGAGTATTATTAATATTAAATTAAATTAGTAATATTATTACTGGGTAACAAGGCATGAAAATATAGAAAATGGGGTGATACTGTAATGAAAGTTGTAGTATCATTTATTTTATAATTATGACATGCATACAAAATATATTCTTAGTTTGTCCGATCCATCTAATACTCAAAACTGATGTCAGAGAACAACCTAGAACAGCTTTTATGATCTTTATTTTTAAATGATGGTAAACAACCATCAGCACAAAGCCTTAAATATTTCTGAGAAAGCCCCCTTATTGTAGTGTAAGTTTGGGGTGTGTGGGCTGTAAAATAAGGCAGCCCTTTTCACTCATTTTATACTCCGAGTACAGTGCAGTGTCCAGTTAGTATTTCATTGGTACAAAATATTTACATTTTAATTTGCAGGCTGTAATCTAAAGCGTTACCCAAAATGTATAACATCCAATCCTATTTCCTCCACAAGCCTCCATTTAAAACACTGCACAGATTTAGAAAAATAACATTTTTAACTGAATAATAATGTGGTGGTGTAATGGCTGGAGGCTCGGCTGGTGCCTGCATGCTGAGAGCTGCTGTCACTTTCTTTGGAGTTTTATTCCCTAATGAGATATACTGTATAATACATCTCCAAAAGTGATGCCTGCTAAAAATGGCAAACTATTAAATGTAATGATGGCACCATATAAAAAAAAAAACAGGAGACAACAATGGTTAAATAAAAACAGGTTGGATGAACTTAACAGCATTTAAGGCTACAAATCTTCAAGTATGGCCTGGTGTGAGAGGGTCACAGATGTAATAAGAGCCCCTCTGACCCAAATGTTGAGCTCCATTTAAAGTATTAAAGCAGTAATTCACAGGGGAGAGACTGAGGGACAAATGACTTTTCCCACAAAAACACCTGGTGTGATAACAAAAGTTCTCCAACTCTGTAAAGTATCAAAATACCTCCAAAGTTGAAAATAAATCTGAAGTTGGGTCTTATTTGGAGAAACTTTTATTCCACTAGATCTTGGCAGTAGTCTGTCTGTCTGTCTGTCTTCAAACACAAAGCCGGCTGGCCAGAGAGCTGGGAGTGATTCTGACAGTTACTTGACTTCTGAAGTGCAGGTAAAGAGGCGGCTGCGACTCCGCTTCCTGCAATTCAGAAACATATTAAAAATTAAGTTGTTTTTATCCTTCGCAGGTTTAGAGAAGGTCATCTGTGCTTTTATCTCATCTCCTTTAGACAACTGCAAAAGTCACCCGTGCGTCTCCAGCTCGTTCAGGATGCAGCAGCAGCTTTTCCCTGCTGTAAGTGTGAGTGCCAATCTTTCAGGTAGCGCCCCAAAAAATAAATCTACCTTTTGTTGTAGGATGAGTGTCACTAACATTTCCCGATATTACCAGTGCTTTAAATAGTGACGAGTATTTTGATTTCAGGGATAAAACACTGGAAGAGTGTCTACCCACACACATTATTCTTTTCTCCCTCATTTCTTCTCTATCTATCTGAGGCTGGATTACCACCTAGGCAAAGTAGACAACTGGCCCGGGGCCCCAAAAGCCAGGTTAACTGCGTGCCACTTGCTAAACCCGAACAGCGATTGTCCAATCATATCTTAGCAACATGTGGATTTCTCCACCAAGAGTTTAGTAGTTGTAGGTTTTTTACCCTCTCCAAAACCAAAAATACAATAGTGATACAACAGCGTCTTTGTATGCGCTAAAGTAAGCTGCTAAAGTTAGCATGTCGGCCTACAGTAGTCAATTACATCTGTAAGCGTGTTCTTTTACTTGCAGGACAGAAAACAAACTGAAACCTAATCCATAATTCAAATGATTAGAAGATCGAAAATGAACATGTACATGTATCTCTCTTAGTTCAGAAAACCGCGGTCTGCCATTCCAGTTACCTGCAACCAACATCCCCAAGAGAGACAACCTGTCTTTAGGATTACACAGTATTTTAAATGAGAATGTGCTACTATCTGATTCCTCCAAACAAAACAGTTGGGGGATGATGGTGGCATCATCTTCATCCAACCAGAGGACAGCTCCTAAAAAGAAGAGAAACCCACACTGCCGTGTCCCAAGGTGACCTTTCCCCTAGATGTGACCATCTTGTCTGATAGCTGACGTTTTGCTCCCTCGAAAGTTTCTTTCTTATCTCTGAAGCGCCTGTGAAACTTCCACTCCGTCAGCCCAAGGACGTTTTCAGCATCTTCTGTTTCTTTGAGCACACACAAGTTAGTAATCACTACTCCAAGGAACTGTTTAACTATTTTAATAATCTCATAAATATCTTAATCAAAACAAGGCAAATTATTTCACTCTATCACATCCAATGCCAGCAACATTTCATACTACATTATTTTGTGGGGTTACAGATTCAAACCCCCCCCAGTCACGACTAGCACATCCATGGTGTATATATTACCTCACCATGTGGTACCCAGGTCCTAGGTGCTACTACATAGGAGTGTAAGTTGACGTTATTGGCTCTGTCCTGCTCTAATGGATTTGGGGAAGTTTAGACTCCAGCAACCCCAGTCATCGTGTTATTTGAGGTAGTGTTATGTTCACAAAAGTCCTTGTCCTAAAAGCATTTTCACTTGTAATGTTTGAAAATACGAACAATAATAGGAACAATAATGCATACATTGTACCTAAGCCTTTAAGCTAAGCAGCTAATTAGAGATAGAATAACAGTCTTATCTTACATGTATTCCTTTTTTGATCATACTAGGACTTACTGGCTGCAGTACAAGAACAATGCTGTTTCTTTATTTCCATTTGTTCAACACAGATAATCAGTGAGGAAGATCATTTGCTTGGAAGCTTTAGCCTCAGTCTGTTGGGACAATATCATGTTTGTAGCCATAAAATGTATATTTAAGACCCCTTTACATGGTTCTCTTTTTAAAACAATTCAGTGTGAAAACACATAGAAATCAGCGGGAGTAAGAGTTTTCAATGAACTCATGGAGCTAACGTGGTCCTAATTAGCTAGCTATCGTTGATAAAATGCTAGCTACGGTTGACATCGGCTAGAAATAAGAAGCCTTCTGTCTGAAATCAAGGACCCATTGTTTTCTAAAAATACTAAGAATTTTCTAAATCTCCTACCATTATCACTAAAAGCTTGAAAGGGATAGCAACATTAACTAAGGGTGATGGGGCTTAGCTAACAGTCCTTTTGTGGAGGGGTTTTATATCAGAATCTAGTGTTGATATTAATTATTTTAGTTTGAGTTGCAGGGTAGTAGGGGGCCCAACAGCAAAGGTTGGCACCGGGGCCCCCTAATAGGTCACCCTGGCCATGTGTTTTGCTAATCCTGGATATTTTTTACCTGAGAAATATGAAATGCAATCACAAAAAATGCACAAAACACAGTATTCAGCACTGTATAGCAGTTTATTCATTCATGGCAGGTTTTTAAATATATTTTATTCATGTATTTATATATTTTACATTATTCTTGAATTTGAATTTCATGTCTTTCATACATAGTGGCTGAATGACGACCCAAAGAAGAAAATCTATTAAATTCTGAAAGCCAAAAAATACGGTAGGTGAACTTGTGAGTAAACAATACAAAATTATAATATTTTTAATATATAATAATTTATCTTGTCTAAATGTTAAGTTAGTGCAAGTCAGTGATGTTAGACAAGCACAGTTCCTCTAACCAGCAGTATGTTTACAGTGAACCGTTCATGTAAACACTTTGAGGGGTGTTTCAAGGAACAGGATTACGCTGCAAAGCCACTGGCCTCAACTTCAACTGGATAGCTTCAGCATGAATCATGGGGCAACACAAACACTTTACTTTTCAAGTAAAGCCTCATCTCTGTCAGAACCAAATCATTACTTCAGTTACATTTGTTGTGTATAGGAGCCAGTGCTACATGTTAAACTTGTCAAACAGCTGCTCAAGTCCCCATGAGAGCAAATATACAATTTAACTTGTCAAATGGCTTGAGACATCATGAATAGCATTTACCCATAATTACTTTCTGCCCATTCTTGTCTGGGTAATTCTGAGTCTTGAAATATCCCTGAGCCGCCGCGTTTCTAAAATAGCTTTCAAAACCACTTGATGGCTGTTTCCATAATGGCTCCATCATCTAATTTGTATATGCACTTTTATTTAAAAGGACCCTTGATGGCACAACAGAAACCAATTATTGGCAATGTCAAAGGATGAATCGGGGGGGGGGGGGGGGGGAAAAAACCGCCAAGTTTGGGAAAACATTTGGGGTTTTTTAAACAAAACACTTTTTTTTTCACCAAAAAAAAAAAAAGGAAAAAAAAAAAAG
>CM022484.1:14389027-14549267 GCA_011952105.1 Coreoperca whiteheadi
TTTATGCATATTTTTTTTAGAAAATAGGACGGCTGTGAAGAGAAAAGTGAGGTGTGGGGTTTGGGTGGGAAGGGGGGGGGGGGGGGGGAGGGGTGGGGGGGATACAACCTGCAATGTTGGTAAACCTATTGTGATGTTTTAATGCAACACGTTGTCTTTGCCAGAACTAAATGAAAAGGCAAGAAAATAACGGTCACGTTTTGCCATTTTTCTGCTAGTACACACTGAACTGTCTGCTTGCTCTTTACCAAAGCTCAAATCTCCATCGGTGTAAATGTCAACAAGGCAAAAAGGGACACAACAAACCAAAAATAAAATGAATCACAGATGAATTGTTGCATCCTTGGTAGCCACTAATTGGGAGTCCAAAGAAACCAATCACACATTATTGCATGCACACAGAGCTGCCTATTGATTGGCAACATTCAAATCTAACCTTTCTAGCACTCTGCATATTTCAGACATCAATCTACTTTAAAAATAGTCCATAGACTGATGTGATATGTAGACATTATTTAGGTCTACATTTTTTTTTTCCATCAGTAAGGCATGCCATTATTCAAAACTTTCAGTCCCCGAGAGCTGTGATTCTTTTATTAGCGGGTTACAGTCTCTGTGCCACAGCTGGAGTTGTTGCCATGACGATAATACTGCATACTGAGGGGGGAGGAAAAAAGAAAAACTTCTGTCACTGAACAATTTCTGAGAATAGCTTGCCAAGTTGTGATGCGAATTCCTCCGGTTACCTTTGCACTGCAGAGCAAACAACGAAGCAAGATCCTTCACACTGGAGGGAGGAATTCACTTTATCGTACATTCACAGCACAAATACAAGCTTCTTATGGGCTCAAACAACGGGTCAATAAGATATTGAGCGTGTGAAATGATAATAATTTCAAAGCTTATGGTTGTAGATCATGCTCTGTAAACCTGGGAAAAAACTGCATAAAGAGAAGTTTGTGAAGGGGTAGAAAACGAATACACAAACTGTCTGTCCCGTTCTTAAAGCCCAAAGCGGGGCCAAAATTCACGCTTGGAACTTAAATGTGCATGTACTGTTGATATATTTTTGTCCAAAATATTTTTAGACATTCTCATGCAAATCTTTTCTACAAATTCACAATTTTGGGAGTTTTTCCAACAGGTTTGATATACCACCACAGACTTTGAAATTGTTTTATTTATCATTTATTCTCCTGCAGTTTGTGTTAGTGTCATCCCTGAAACCCAGAGAGAAATCTCCTTTTATTCGGTGTTGTGAAATGAGGCTTGGGAACTGGGTAAATGAGGCAACACCCCAGACATTTGTGGAATTGTGGTTGCATTGTTTTTTTTTAAAGTCTTTTAGCTTGAAAAGGAGGTGTCTGGGCTTTAATGTCAACTTCCTCTGCGTGATGTTTCCAATCCTTTCCTTTACTGTGAAACTTTGTGTCTTCGGTCTTTTCCTGTGCGACCGAGCTACCATGAAAAATATATGCGACTACTATTTGAATCAAGTCGGTACACTTCAAGGGCAAGTTGCATACATGTAAAAAAGTACATTCATCTAACTATTAATATTTTTCACACTAGCTTTGGTTCATATGAGACATCTTAATTTCATTAAAATGTTAAAAAACAGATGGACACACAGTATGTGGGTGAAATACTTTGTATTTTCAGAAGTGTCCTTGTTTGTTTGTTTGTTTGTGTCCCTGCTTGATGAACAAATTGAAACAAACATGTCTAAGTGGCACCTCAGACTATACACTGAAAGCTGAAGTGCTTTATTACAAAACAATATGCACACAGTCATATTTGACCCAGAAAAGTGAATAAAGACAGATAACATCAGACCAGGAGTAACTTTTACATCGTTAACTTTAACTATGTGAATAATATATGTTTTGGTGCCACCCGGTGGTCAGTCTGGGCATGAAGTCATTTTCCAGACAGGATTTACACTGCAGGCTCAAAGGCCTTCGTCATCACTCATCTCTCCGTTCACATTTCAGAGCTTTCGGAGAAAGTGTTCAACTGAAACAAAGAGGAGATTAATGGCTCTGCACCAAAGATGACATAAAGCTGAACCTAGAGCCAAACTATTTCACCCATAATGTCCAATAGTTGATGATGTTACTCCATCTATTTTCTCCTCTATTCCTTTTTTATCATTTACTTTATATGGGCATTGAGCCAATGGTGAGTTATACTGACATCAGTTACCATGGTTAGGTATCACCTGAATTGGTGCTATTTTATCAAATGTATATGGCGCATAGTTAAGTAGCTACCTTGAGTTCTGTTTTATCATTAAACTTATAGACATCTGGTTTTAAAACACCAGAGTAAGGCAATCAGATATGGCTATGGTTATAGCACAGGTGTTGTGCATGGATTATGTTTACACGTGTCCAAACTTTGAATCCTGAAATTCCCCCCAGTTCATGATTCACAACATAAAAATAAAGTTTATCTGCACTGTTTGGCTAAAGCCTCCTCAGTCAGCAAAAATACATTTGCTGGCTTGAAGTTTTTTTAATTCTGAGAAATTGAAGATTTTGTAGACTGAGAGAGGTTTAAGAGCGAGACTCACCCATTGGAGTACACACAGTAGATTGAATATTAGCTTGCAACTTGACATCAGTTTGAGCCTCAGTCCTGGAAGAGGAGGCAGTGCAGGAAAGATGCAAAACAGATGGAAGTTTTCTTGTCACAACTGCGTTTTCTGGTATCCCACTCATCCTCCAGGCTTAGGATGTTCCTGGAGCTGGGTTTGTTTCACTGCCTTGCTCGACAGCATTTCAGCATTTTGGGGAGTCAAATATTGGGCGTTCTGGTTATAACAGTCCTAATAACATCAGGCTGCCCAGCTGCCCAAATAGTGTCGCCTGGACAGTTTGGGGTCAAACGTAGATGCCCTCAGGGTTGAGGCTGGAGGCCACGGTGCTTTGAAGAGTGCGAAGGTCGCTGGGTAAGAGACGAGAAGAGCCAAGTCGTTTCAGGGAGCCAGACTCCACGTCTGTAGCTAGCAACAAAACAGAAACATAAAAAAAGTAGTCAGCCATCAAGTGCGAGGGAGACAGCTTGATTCAACAATCTGACACGATATTCTTACAATCTATACGATAATGATGCTCTAGGATCTACTGGCTAGTGAGCTTGTTGTAAATCATTTCAGTAAGTTTGTGTAAATGTTTGATATTAATACATTAGATAGAAAACAACAGATGCCATCGGATTGAATGCAAGAATATCAAACTGAACTAGGAGAGAACTGAGAAAGAGTAGTATGTGACCAAAACCTTCAGAGGGATTTTTCTTTTGAGAATGAAAATATGGATTTTCCTTTTGACTCACTGTGAAAGTCTTGCAGCATTTTTAGGGCTGCTAGTGATTTGGTCCATGTAATGGGGTTACAGACTTAAGCTGTTAGGGCACAACAGGCTTGCCTCAGCAAATCAAGTCTACAGTCTAACCTGTCATTCTAAGGATGACCACTAGGTGACACTGTGTACATACGCATGTGAAGACCGCATGTAAAGCTCCTCAGTCAAAATGTGGCAAGCTATGAAATTCAAACTTTTAACAAAGTGACGTAGCAAGTCATAGAATCTCTGCTGGTGTGCGCATGCACGTCTACGTACATGTGAGTGTGTGTGTGTGTGTGTATACGTGCCGTTGCTGTTGTCCCCTGTAGGTTGAGCAGGCAGCACAGTGACCTTGGTACCAGTCTGCTGAATGAACTGCTGCAGGTTGACCTGTCGTAGTTCTTTTGTCAGCTGCTCCAGCTCCTGCTCCTTCTCCTGTGATGGGAAAAAAAAAAATAACCCAGCATGAGAACTAAATAAAGTCTTTGCCCACGATACAAGCAGGAGCACAGGAGAAGAAATACACTCAGTGTGCATTTTAAAATAATAACAACTAATTTCTGCAGTAATTTCTTAGTATTTTAAAGGTAGTCTTGTACACACTGGTACAAGAACAGATTGTTAACATACAAGAATTCAGCTGCTGTGCCTAATTTGGATCTTTTTTCTCCCATCTCTCATGTACATTTACACATTTGCATTGTAACCATGGTGGATTTAATATGTAAAAAACCATAAGGGGTCACACTCGGCATAGGATATCTGCAGAAGTCATAACCCTTTCTAATAAGATGAGACAGCTAAAGAGAAGCGTTAGCTCCCAGATGGTTACGCAACTGCAGGCGAGGGATTGTGTACAATTCGGGCCCCTTTGTAATTAGGCTAAGAATGCTGTAATACCCTCCCTCCCTTCCCATTACCTCATGCTTCCCACCCCCTACTGGACCTTGTCTGTACATAGAGCACTTCACTTCATACAAGGATGCACGCAGCCAAGGATGCACTGCACAACCCTGCAAGCCACAGATTAAACTTCGCTTCACTGCCTACAACTTAATGAGCTTAGATTTCTACGGTTCCACCTGTGTGCAGAGGACTGGACTTCCACACACATCGCAGCGCCAACGCTATCCATCTTTTTAATGAGCATTTTTAAAACATTTCCTAAAATAAAACTCCTTCAGCATCCTCTGCCATCGGTTTGAATTCCTGACAATTCTGACGCTATGGTATTAAAAAACTGAATAAAAATAGTAAAAAAAGGGATCTGAGCTGACCTGTAATCTCTTGCTGGACTGGACAAGCGAGCGTTCCAACGCCCTGCAGATGCTTTCCAGCCGCGCCGCGTGTTGGCTCTGCATTTCGAGCTCTGCCCTCACTTTCTCCAGCTGGGCTTGCACCTAAAATCCATCCAGAGTGGAAGAGAAGAGAGAAAGCCAACACTCATCACAACTAGTCAGGAAAGATGGGCAAAAGAAAACGAATCCTCATAGGAAAGATGTAGGAGGACTCTTTCATGCTTTAATGTGTTTCGAACTTCAGAATTTGAGTTCCTTTTCTGTAAAAAACAATGCAGTGATGAGTTGCAACAGGACTTGTATTCATTTTAAGTAGTAAGATTTCAAAATTGTATCATCAATTTGACCGCTTTACTATACAATACATTTGGAAAATCTCCTATTAGCCCCTTATTTAAGAAGATCTGTTATTAGATAGGATTTAGAGATCCGTAATTACTGTTAATGCTGGAACTGGAGAGATAGAAAGCTAACAACCAAGTGTGAATGAACATGAATGAGTCTACAGCTATGCTATGCTAGCAGCTCTGTGAGACTGTACTGCATGCTTACAATGCTAACATGCTAACAGGCCGGGTTTATTATCTTAGATTAGCATTCTAATATTTTCTAATTTCCATTGAACACATAGTACAGCTGAAGCTTGGCAGGTCATAAACGCCATGAACTGCCAGTGACACTGATTTGGTTTTAAATCAAAAATGTCATTTAAAAGATTTGAAATGCAACATTTTGCCACTTTTGCTGCTCTTTGTTGTACTTTATCCTCTGGTTAATTTTACTGATTCTGTGAAGAACAACTTAAGTTAAATATAAGTTTTTGTATGACAGACATTGTGAGGGTCCTGAATGAATCTCAGCAGCTCCACAAACTACGTTTCTTTCTCTTTGCATGCTGTTAGACTGGATTGTACCTCCTCCTCATTGACCTTCTGGTTGAGCTCAGCCTCCTGCTGCAGCCGCTCCTGGTCCAGGCCCGCCTCCATGTTCTACATAACATGAGAGATAGTAAATAATATAGAAAAACTGGCATGAACATAACCCTCACAGAAAAGCAATAGTAATTAAAAAAAAAAAAAATTGTATGCAGCAGGAAATCCTTTACAGTTTCACAATTTACTACTCCAATTACCACTGCATGTTGTTTTACTAGTTGTTTTGTAGGTGAAGAGCCACAGTGAGAATGTACAAGAAAGAACAATAAAAGTTGTCATGCTGTTTATAAACCCTACAATAGAGTATCCAGTGTAACTGGAGGGTAGCTTCTCTATAATGCCAAGCTCACCTGGATGCGCAATAAGTACTCTGAAAGCTTGGCCTCGCAGTCTCGTACACCTCCCTGCACCTCGGCTAGCTGTTGCCGGAGTTGCCGCTCGCTCTCCTGCTCGATCTGCAGCTCGTTCTGCCAGAATTCCTCCTCCTCCATCTCTGCATCGTTCCTCCTCACCTGCTGCTCTAAAAGCAGCAGCTCCTCCTCCAGGTTTCCTCCCTGGTAGGTGAAAAATGATTCAACTTGAACATTTTCATGTGCCAAAGATCATGCAGGGATGTAACAGGCCGTTCACACATACAGACTCAAAAGCTGGGACAGCGATAGGCTGCTGTTCATTTGAAATGGGGCCTAGCTTTGCTGCCTGGCGCCACCCGCAAAACTACAGAAATAAACCTTAACAGATTTGAAGACATTAGGGTTTAGAGTGCATGTGTTATATTTCCCTTTAAGTAACAACTCTGGCAGATGTGGTTTCACTCACTTCACTGGCCTCGCTGGCGGCCTCCTCCCAGTCCCGCAGCTCGGCCTCGGAGCCCAGCAGACGGCTCTCCAGGGCCTGGAGTTTGTCTCTCTGCAGCTGCACCAGCCGGTTCAGCTCTCTGGCTGGACTCCCAGGTACAGATGCTACTCCAACACCTCCAACCCTGCTCAGGTTCAGACTCACACCACACTGCTGGGGCTGTTTGGCTAGATGGATGAATGAATGGGTAGAAGATGAAAGAATGGTGATTGGATTGTTGACAAGTAAAAGCACAGAGGGAGGGACAAAATGAAAGAGAATGAGGACAGTAAAAGCCGGACTTTTGACAGTATGTACACAAATAACAAAACTATCACTGAGAACAGCTTGAAGATACTGAACAAACTACCTTCAGCATCTCTGCTTTTCCCAAATATGTCCCGCAGACCCTTGGCCCCTCCAGTGAAGGTCAGAGACTTGCGTTTGGGTTCCCTTCTTTTGAGCGAGCGGTCTGTCCCTGACGGGCGGAGCTTGGCCAGAGGTGGCAGGCTCTGCCGGTAGAGGCCACGCTCTGGGACGCGAGCCTGCCCGTCAGAGGTGGGCCGCTCGCTAACTGATGGGCCAGTTCGTTGGAGGATGAGCTGGACGTCGCTGGCATACTGACCCCACTTGTTGAGGGACACCACGGGGTTCTCATGTGGAGCCAGGTGACGTTCTGTCTCACGCCATTTCTCAATCAAGGTGTACCTGCCAGTGCGTCCTGGGACAAAATTAAAAATTTGATACACATAGTGCGTAATTACTGAAACTTAAAAAGGCCCGGAACTCATTTTTTCTCTTACTATGAGTGATGGGATCCTACATGAACACAAAATAATCTGCCAAAACTATTAGTTTTGGTTCATTTCACATGAGAGACTTCTCTGTGCTCTTCTCCTTGTTTTGTAGTGGGCGTGGCTCTGGTGCAAACAGGCGATGTCATGTGCTCCCAAGTCAAGTCAAGTTAATTTATATAGCACCTAGACAGGCATAGACTCAATGTGCTTCCATGCACCAATCAAAACGTGATGACAGCTGTGGAGTTGTTTTGTTATTTTGCCTGGCCACTGTCTAGCAACCTGATCCCACTGAGCCTTGATGAAGCAGATAAACTCCGACAGTTAAACTCTTAATATAAATAACCAAGCATGTATTTTTCCCGACAAAACTATTAACTGTGATTGTTGCTTATTTAGACATGAATGATTAAGAGAAAAACTTATTTGTAACCAGGTTTTCGGGGGCTTTAATACTGTTCCTTTACAGCTAAAGCATATGATGTTTTCCAGATCTATCCTCAGAGTCCAGATTCGTTTCTGTCCACTATCTCGTCTTGCCAACTTATTTTCAGGATGTTTGTCAGTGCACTTTAGAGGACACTGTTTACCACCGTAAACCCCTTTTTGTCCTTTGGATCTATGAAAATATTTTATGGAGTAAATTGACAGGTTATTAATGACATTGTACTTGAGTGGATTTATGTGAGTATATTTTTTGGTGTTTGCATTGATGTAGATTTGGCTTTAAGATTTTATAGCTTTTTATATCTCATGTTACATGTTTTATGTCTGTATCAACATCTTGGGACCATGTTGGAAATAAGTGTTCTAACTTTAGCATGTTATCTCTTGGATTTGTGTGTTTTGTAGATTCATACATTTAAAATTTAACTAATTTCAGATTTGCTTTTGATTAATTGCTTAGAAAATGGGTTTCAACAGGGATGATGCCTTATACAGGTTCAGCTTATACTTAATAAAACTGAATAAAACCTTCTCTGTTGTAGTTGGTATTGCTCTCTCCTTGGGAGGACACATGAGTCACAAACAACACAATTCCCTTTCATTGTTACACTGATGGTACCCAGATGTATGGCCTGCATTATTTAATGGCTTGGTACCATTTAATTTCATAGTATTTGTGTATGTTTTCATAGCGTAAACTCCTGGTTGTAAGAAGTTACTGTAAACACACTTTCAAAAATGTCAAAAATCAAGTTCAAAGTGCGTTGCAATTAAGAGAAGACTGAAGAGATTCATTGAATTATTTCACAACTCTCCCACGCTTGTGCAGCATCATTTCAAAGAACTTTAGCATGTTTAGTGAAAGGACCGTTCAGTGGGAAAATTCAACTCAACAAACAGTGATTGTGTTGGGAAACTAGGTTCACGGCTCTATGTGTGTTTGTATGCCTGCATTCTTGTCTGTACACATATAGATAAGAGTAAAACCCTCTTCTTTCACAGTAAGAGTCCTTGTAAAAGAGGCACATTCATCACTACAGCCATTCACATCAAAGTGCCCTGGCCTGGACAAAAGGCACAGAGAACACAAAGGACAGTGAAAGCCATAACTCCTGCCACACCGTCACTGTGAAACTCTGAGAAACATCTATCTGTGGAGTTTAGTGAGAAATCCCAATAGAAATCCCTCAATAGTACACAGTACACATCTATCAATTTGAACGAATCATATTCTTATGGTTTTGGAGTCACAAAGCTGTATGTACAATATAATCCATGCAATAACTAACGGTGTGTCAACTTATTTCTCTGCAATTGTACAGCACATAAATAAACCAAAGTCTGCAGCATGACTCATCTCGTTTTGCGCAGCCTGTTTATGGTGAAAATCTCTTTGTGCCCTCTAGTCACTTTTCATTTTACTGAAATTTATCATCCTCAGTATGTCTGACAACCTGCCTGGCCAATATTGGACAAAACCCACATCACAGAAAATCCCCATAGGGATTTATGTTCAACAAAATATCATTTACACCACTTTTAGTTGAAGTTTTTCAGCACAGTACCCAGATGGAGAGGACTTTATCTCACAGGGTTAAATCTACTCCTCTTGGAGGTGGTCTTGTCAGGCTATTGGTTTTTTTTTGCATATTTATTGGGCTGTGAATTCCCCATCAAATAACCAATAATAATAATAATAATTCACTTTCACTGCTTTGATATTAGATCTTTTTCGAACAGCTACTGTACCATCTGTGAACACGAGACATGAGCAAACTGTTTCTCATATTGTGGTAAAGTAATACTGAGCTTACCAATGGCTTGTGCCAAAGCAATGACCACTTCCTGGCATGTGGTGAACTCCGTAACCCCGCACACGATGCGCTGCACTCCGTCCACCCACACTTTCAGCTCCATGGCCTTCATCCAGAGCCCCTCATTCCTCCCCACCACAAGGGGGTGCTAATAATGTTCATCCTTAAAAAGGGAGAAAGAAAACAAAGTGCAGTGCAATGAACTGTGTTACATTGTTTTGCATTTCAGACAAAACTCTTCATGCTTGTTAAACTAAAATCATAAAACCATAAATCAATATTTTTATCACCCAACGCTGCAGTTCTCCTCAGCTCTACAGAGCGTTTTAGCATCTTTCAGCTCATTGTTTTGGTTTTACGGCCCATAGCGTTTGTGTTTGAGTTCACTCTCACCACTCTCATCAGTGATGCTTCCAGCCATAGCAGGCAACTGCTCATCTGCCCAGCACTAAACAGCAGACAGACAAAGTTAGCAACTAGTTGGTGAGCATAGTGAAGCATTTGGCAGCTAAAGAGATATTGCCCTCAGAGGTTAGTGGAGACCAAAACAGAGCTAAAAACAAGAGTGAATGTTGGACTTACCAGATGTCTAAAAACACAACCCCAAACTAATGCTAAAATTGTCTGCCGAGTGTAAATAGGCAACTGTTTTCTAACACATTACAAACATGAAATTTATAAGGTGATATGTCAATAGTGTGTTTACAGCTTGTTGCACTGCAATTGGCCAAACAAAAATAATTAATGGAGTTTTAATATCTAATTTTGTTTTGTTTTTAATTACAGTTTACTTAAATAGCATAACATGATCGTCACAATACTATTCTGCTAAAACTCTATATTCCCAGCCCTTTATTGCTTCATGTTTCAACTAGTTATTTCCTACACTTCCCAGAATGACTTTACAACCTCTAGACACACGGAAAGAGCTAAAATCTAAAATATCAACCAAGCACCACATGATTGTGGAGTGACACACAGCTTCCTGTAAACAAACAACTTACAATTCTTTTCTTCTGAAGTTGTTTCCTATAATGCTGCTAATAAATTGCTGCAAGAACACACTTGTGGTGCAGTGATTGTGACTGTCGAACAGGCCTCCTCCAATATATTTTTCATTTGCTGGTGTCCGTGCAGTAAAGCTTCCAGTGGTCGCGTGCACGCAGAGCGAGACCCATTTCAAACTGCTGACACAAGCACCTCAGCAGCGAGGCAGTCATAACGAACCTGGCAAGGCCATGACAGCGGGCCAACGCAACAGAGCAGCGAAGGAGCCGGTGCCTAATGCTTAGCCTTTTGCAACCCTACTGGGCAGCAGCCCTCCTTTTTCCTGACTCGGCCATCAGCTCAGCTCTGATCCTTGACTTCAATCCTTGACCTAACAATTTAGGCACCTTCCATCTTCATCACAGCAGGAATGGGACTCCCAATCCTCCAGCAATTTAACTTCTGCTCCCCCTCGAGGTTTTTTCCTACTGAGACTGCATAACATTGCACACTCCTCTGCAATGAAGGCATCTGGTAAGGGCAAGGCCTTGCCTTTGGTGGAAACCGGGATGACTTGTAATTGTAGACAGATACCGCAGGATGTAGCTGAACCCAGACGCCTGTTACAGCCCAGTAAATGAGACTATACGCATGAAAACAGTTTAGCAGAACGGGGAAGAAAGGGGAGACAATGAAATTAAAGAAGAAAGGGGGAATGAAGGCAATACATTAGAGGGACAGATGGATAAACAAAGAAAAGAAGGTGAATGAAAATAAGAGTGGAAGGTTTGGGGTTGCCATTAAAAAGAGTGCAATATCATGCTTACTGTGAGATTATCTACTTCATCAAGTGAAGCCATTTCTAATCT
Organism: Coreoperca whiteheadi; assembly: GCA_011952105.1. NCBI lineage: Eukaryota > Metazoa > Chordata > Actinopteri > Centrarchiformes > Sinipercidae > Coreoperca > Coreoperca whiteheadi. The sequence continues at coordinate 14,400,362 of CM022484.1, forward strand.
GAATTGGAAAAGTTAGACTTGAAGAGTGTTTCTACTCAAACAGACCTTTCAGCTTAACAAAAGGTCTGTGACATGATTTCACAACACACAGTATGCTAACCGATATTGCGATGGCACCTTTAAATGTTCACAGCTTTGGTCGAAATGTTGTAATACAGTGTTTATTCAATGGCGAGGGGTAATGGAATCACGCTGATTATTCTATCCAAGAGGACGAGCCAGTTGACACAAGCTTGTAAACCTGATCTCCCCCTCTCTCTCTCTCTCTCACACACACAGATGCAAACAAACTCGCTATGGGCACATCTATGTGCGAAGTCGTACTGAAGTCATTCACTCCTCTGTGATACAATTATCACATACCTATCTTCAAAACAGAGGGCAAAATAAGCTGCAGAAAACTCATTCTCACTCCCTTCAATTCCAAATAAAGACTGACTCAACAATGCACTTTCTAATGAGAGACTTTAATATGCAAATGCTCATAAATTGAAGGTGAAAGAATTAGGCATTAAGCTATGAGAGGCTTCAGAGATTTTAGAACAGAAATGGCAAATGACAAATGTTTACAAGAGTCTGGCAGGGGGCCACATAAGGACTGCTTGGAATGTCTATTCAGGAGTGTGAGTCGCCACTAAGGTATCCGTTATAATTAATTAAAAGATGATTCAGATCCTTGGAGACACTTTTTGGCTACAAGTGCAAACAGGCTGTGGCCCACTAAAATATCAAACATGACCATCAAAACTAGAGAGCATTAGGTCAAAACTGATCTCGCTAACGTGTCTTCATTTGTCGAATGTGCAATCATTTTCATTCTTTGACTCACATGATCCCACTGGCCCTCTGACACAAATACCTCAACATGTGCTAGAGGGTGTTTGCTTTTATCAGAAGCGCCGTAGGAGCAGATGTTCAGACGTTCCTTCGTTGAACTGAGCGATAGGTATAGCTTTTAATTCTTTGATCCTTGATGATGAAACAGCCTTTTCATATCCACTTGGATGAACTCAAACTCTTGCACCTATGAAGCTTAAGTATACAGGATAGGCTACAGCAGCTGTGACCTGGTAACGTAACGCAGCACTGGCTTCAGACTTATCAATGTCAAACTAATCGTATTCTTTCCACAGCAGCTCCAACAACATGACCACTGCAGTCCGTTTCCTTGTGGAAAAGGGCTTCAATATTCTTTACCCTTCTAATAACGTCCAACACTTGAGTCACTACGAGCTCTGCTGCCTCCGTGGCTCATCACGACAGCCGTTGCTCTTATTGTTCTGAATTTTCATCAGCCTATTTCCACTTTCTGTCTGGTTACGTCTTTGATCGAAATTTTGAAGCCCCCACTGTGAGTGTGAATAAATAAATCATACGAGCTACATGGTTAATGTTAAACAAATTACTACGCTGCAACATGTGTGTTCCTGTTTTGGTTCAGATTCATTTTAAATTTATACCCTCACATTTAGTATCAGACGGAGCTATACACAGTGAGTAAACCTGTGGGAAAGGTTCTGTAGCTGTTGGAATTTCCTTTTCCATTAGTCACAGTTTAATAAACAGACAGACTCAATGCTTCACATTCCAACTGCAATCGGAATCCTTCACCTAGTAATCCATTCATAGAGAACTCAGGACAGTAGATTCACCCTCCACCTACCTTCTCCTATGGCTTCTGTTTAGCCTTAAAATTGTATTCTAATCAGTGTGAGGCTGTGTATATTTTTGAAGTTGACACTTGTGATTCTGAGTGAACCAACTAGGGGTAGATTGGGTCCCCCCTCAGCTATTAATTACAATATCGGTTATCCCTTTACTTCTCCTCTAGCGTCGTCGTCAGGTCAAACTTTCAATTTGTTGAAAACTTTATTTTAAGACCAAATACCAGCAAAACTGACAACAGTCCCTGCAGCTGTAGTTTGCGTTTAGTGCTATTTAGCTATTGTTAGGTACTAACATGGTACCTGCTAAACATCTGCATGTTAGCATTGTCACCGCGCGCACGTTAGCATGCTGACGTTAGCATTTAGCTCAAAGCACCGGCCTAAGCAACCCTAAATATTAGTTTGCCTTGCTATATGACAAAACTGGAAGTAGAAGTAGAAGTAGTAGAGAAGATGAAAGAGCCACAGAGACAAAGAATGGAATTTTTTAAGGGTGTAAGAGTCAGTAGAGGAGATATAGTATTCATTTTGTTCGTGGTGATATGAAAAAATAGGTGAAAAGGGGGAGAGCCGTGGAGAGGAAAGGCTATGAACCGTTGAGCTAAACTTAGTTGTGACTTCAGTCTGCCTCCCCTGAAGTTTCATTCTCAGGATGCCACAAGAAGGCAGAGCTAGGGAGGGGACACAGTGTGGCAAGAGAGTGTGTCTTACATGTATCTCCTCAAACATGGATGGTAATTCATAAGAAGGATCAGCACACAAATACTACTGAAAGCTCCTTTAATATCCCTGAGATGAGCATTTAAGGTACAAAGAAATTAAGATTGAAAAATATAAATGAAAAGCTTTTAATTTCACACCAACTAAGTCTGGGTTTAACTGCAAAAATTTCATCAAAGGGTTCTTTTCCTGCCTTGCTTTAGCCCAGTGCTCTCTCAGTCCATCACTTAATTAAACTTTAACAAACACATTGATTAGGTTTGCATCCCTGACCCTGGCTGATTCCTCCAGCAGCCTGCCAACAACAAACAGAACAGAAACATGTTGTCATTGAAGGTGGAGTATGCGATTCAAATCTAGTACAGGACTTTTGATCAAATTTAGCGAATATCTCCTCGCGGTCCGCTAGCTGTCCGTTCAGTGTGTGCGCGTTGAAACAATCTCCTGTGTTTGTTCACAGCCCTGGCTCTGTTAATGGGAATCGAACAAAGTGGCTCGGACCGAGCCACACTACACCATTCCAGCCATGATTTGTGTGTCAGGTAACGTTAACTGACTTGCCCACGGACATTCAGCGCACTTTCTAGTTTGCCAAGTTATGCAGTTGGGGTGATGTTAGCTATAGTAGCAGGAGAGTTGTGAGTATCGCGGTCTGGAGCAGCTTTATTTAAATACAATGTCTTTCACTTTTAGGATAACTACTAATACAAATTAAAATATGTAATATTATAATTAAATGATGTAAAAATGTCAAATGTCATCATTTAGAACCAAAGTGTATTTAAATACACTTAATTTCAAGTTAATGGTGTCTCAAAATAGCTCAATCAAGTGCACTTATTAAATCTAGTTCAGTATATATTACATTACATTAACTACTACAGCAGTAGTGAGCAGCTCAACAACAGACAATGATGCAATCGGAGGCCAATTTTTAAAGCAACAAGGATGTTGAGGCGGTGGGGATGGGGGGCGGGAGTGCACACAAACAAAAGAGCATGCTGCAGAGAGTGTGTGTGTGTGTGTGTGTGCCCACATGGCTAGCGGCATGACTGGATGCAAACAATCCCTCGCCATGGCGACACAGCTCTGGCTTTGTCCTAGCCTTACACAGATGACTGGATTGATTGGAGGGTACGGTCTGGGAAAGTAGACCAAACAATCACTAACAATTAAGAAGCAGCCCGTGCTCTCCTGTCACTTCCTCTTTGTTGCCTCCCAATGTGGGCTGCGAGAAAACATGTTGGCTCACACTGCAGCAGGGTTTCTCAAACTCAGGATTAAGTGGGGTGTTTCTAGAACATCTCAGAGTTGGTCTGCTGGTGGAGATGAACCACGCAGTTTCACCTGGAGTCGTCATATGGTTTCCAACTACATAAAGTTTATATTATATACAAATTCATGCAATATAGCTATTATTATTTCATGACAAACATGGACAAAAGTGAATTCTTTAGCATTTAACAGAGGCTGTACAAGTACTTGAAGTGCATATCTCACACCTCCTTTATTACATACAACTCTCACTCTTAAAAATAATTGTGAAATACGGTTAAAATAATACAATGCAAGTATGTTCAGTACTGTGAATATGAACCCTTGGATGTTTTAGCAAATACACAATTTGTCAACAAGAGTCTACAGCTATGCTAGCAGCTATGCGAGGCTATACTTAGGCCTAATTTTGCAGGTATTTGGACAGAAACCAAGGGTTTTACAATTTATTCTCAAGGGACCAGGTATGTCAGTACAAACTTTCATGACAACCCATCAATTAGTTAAGATATTTAAATATAAAATATATATAAACTAATATAAAAAACTAATTAGGTTAGTTTATCGTCTAAATTTGGATTTGACCCTTCAGACAAGATGTCACTTTTCTTAATGGAGTATGGTGGGGGCTCAGTGACCCTCGGTGTAACATGCTCATGACTTTGGGATTTTGAGTTGGCGCACAGCCTCACATTATACAGCACTATCTCTCATCTTTCCTGTTTCTCTTCATTACTGTTAGTACTGTATCTTACTGTAGAAAATGCTGCTGTTCCGCCTAGAAACGATCCTGTGAGTCTGTCCACCCTGAAATCTGATAAAGATATTAAAATGATTCAAATGCAAAATTGGATCCAAACCTACCCTTTACAACCTCCTCTTTTTCTTTTCAATTTCCGACTTCTCCCTCCATCTCTATATGTTAAACTGAGTGCTCTGCTAGATGCTGTTGTGTGCTGTTCACAAGAGACGCCTTTTAGAGATTACTTCCACATCAACTTTGTCAGCTGAGGAGACCGAGGTGGCTTCAGATTTAACAAAAGCTCTTGCGAGTAACCAGACAGAACAGCTTTCCATTCAGGTCCCGTCAATCATCTATTCTGTAAGAAACAATGTAAGATTTTCCTGTGAACAAACCAGCAGCGGCATTTTACATGGAAGCAACACATGCAATTTGGCGGACATTTGAATCCCCATTACTGAAAACACATCTTAAATGGCAGTGGGCAGGTATTTGTCACAATTTCCACAAACACGTGTGGAAATAAGTTTTGATAAACTGCTGAAGACATGTGGAAACAAAGCGTACCCAACTCACCCAAGTTGGGTGACCAAACTGCCACCTTGCAGTCTCAAAAGTTAAAACTAATCAGCTTGGTGGAGACAATAAGCCTTTAACCCTGTAAGACTCGGAGCTTAGCTGACCATGAGGTGGTGGGGGGGGTGGTTAAGGGGGTTGGGGTCTGGTGAAAGATAAACTGGGCTGGATACATGGAATGACATGTTTACAGGTTTAAAAAAAGACACCAGCGAGGGTTGTGTAAATGGAGATCGGATGTTCAGCTTTTGGCTTACAGGACCCAAATGATTGAGATGTTTAGAGAAGTCACTGCACTTGCAAGTTTATTTTAAAAAGGTAGAACTTGGTTAAGCTGATTCACGATGAAAATACTGTATCCTTTATTCCAGTTTTTACAGCTAAAATTACACGAGAACTTTTTGATAGTCAATTAATTGTTCGAGTCATTTTTTTGGGAGAAAACATTCCCTGGTTCCAGCTTCTCATTTGTGAGGATTTGCTTCTTTTCTTTATCGTATGTGATAGTAAACTGAATATCTTCGGTTTTAGGAATTGTTATCAGGGTACAACAAGCAATTTGAAGATGGCACCTTGGGATTTAAGAAATTGTGACAGACATTTTTCTGCATATTTTTGACATTTTATAGCTCAAAAGATTATCAATGAATCGAGAAAATAACTGGGAGGTTAATCGTTGATGAAATTAACAGTTAGTTGCTGTAGTTGCTGTTAGTTAGCAGCCCTAATCTGATGGACACAGTTTCACAGAACACTGTTATGCTGTCAAAGCATATCATTTTAACTGACAAAAACCAAAACAAACAGATTAAAGACGCAGAGTATTGGGCAGGGTCAGGCTTTTAAAATGATTCCTCATCTATTAAAAAAGGGTGGCATGTTTTTTAAAGGAAAGAAAGAAATACTGTACGTCAGAACAAAAACATAGTTTGTCGAATGAGTTCTGCCCTTGATTCCATCACACGCATGCTTCAAGGACTTGATACTCTCTCCTGTCGCTGTATGACTCAGTTGAAAGACCTCTGATTAAAACCACTGCTGAGTGAGCGCTTATAGCCCAACTCTATTAAGAGATTCATCATTGCAGGGCTCAGCAGATCCACTCACTCACACACACACACACACACACACACACACACACACAGACCACTATCTCATACACTAACTCTCTTCCTGCTGGCTCATGGACCAGGTATGTTACCATGTGGAAAATTTGTCAGGAACACCACTATCACTCCATTTGAGGATGTATTCTTGTGTGAAATATAAACTAGAAGTCGGTTATAAAATATGTCTGGCACATATTAGTTTATAAAAGGGAGGATATTGAAACAAACATGAATAAATCTGCAAAATAAAGTTATGCAACTCCAGCTGACCAGCCTGTATTAGCTCTTCTGTGTGTTTTCCTGTCTTCCAGATATATAACAAAAGGGCATTCACTATGATTTGACATAATTTAAGTTGTCCTATAACCTTGTTTTAATGGCAGCATTACATATTGGCTTCTTGACTGGCGCATTCACGCCACAGTAGAGATTTACTGCATTCCGCCCTGTGCATGAAGCCCAACAACATGACATACCTCTTTTCAGCGGTCGATCACTGTGTGTCAGAGCATTTAAAGCACTCCTGTTGTGCTGTAGCCTCAATATTTGTCTCTGGAATCAAATCGGGTACTTTGTGCTGCATGATGCGCGGGCCACTTGCGGGAGATCCAGTTTATTCCGTGCTGCTCCGCGCCTGCATCAGGCTTCACGGTGTGCGCGCGTCCCCGCCTCTGTAACCCGTGTGGATGTAAACATGTGCGTCGTCCGGTTATTGGACATCCGACGTGGGGGCTTTCAAACATCTGCCTGTTAGCCTGCTGCCCTGCCCGTCACTGAGGGACACCACAGAGCTTGTTGTAAATTACATCGGAACTGAACTGGGACACCGCAAGGCATGATGGACCGGTTAAAGCTGCAATGCACTGGCGACGCAAATGGACCCCGAGATCCACTGAGCTCTGATGCAGTCACGTGGAAGCTGGAGGGTCACATACATTGTGTCCATAAAGACAAAAAACGCTCATATTCTCACAAGTGTGTATCTCAGTGACAGAGTTTACACATGTGTAGTTTTGTCTATGTCACTAACTTATATGATTTTATGTGGTAGGCAGTGGTGGGAAGGAACTAAGTACACTTAGGATACTCAAGCACAGTTTGAGTAACTTTGAGTATTTCTATTTGCTTTATACAACTACTCCACTACAATTCAGTTACTCTGCTACTTATTTGATAACTTTAGTTACTAGTTACTTTGCAGATTTAGATTAATGATTAATAATTCAAAATATAAATCAACAAATGAATCATGTATTATTGTAAGACTTTATTGATCCAGGGGGAAATTCACAAACTAGTTGTGATGTCAAAAAATGCTACACGTACATACATGTCTGAAACTCAGATTTAAGATGAGTACAGAGAAACTTTTCGCCTTTGGCGCATGAATACGAAGACAGGCTTCTAGTGTCAAACTCTGCACATACGTCACTCTGCACTGTGAAACTCAAACATCCGTCAAAATAATGTATACCCATAGTAGTGTTCTACTCTGCAGGCTCTGCAAAGGCTTCACTTATTTATCTTGATTACCTCCTGAAGTTTAATACAAAGCAGACATAAAACCATATGACATTGTGAAATATTTCATATCTGCATGTTTCAAGATTTCCTTTAAGCTGAGTGATACTTAAACTGCGTGAAATATAAAACTAAGACTAGCCTACATGTTTTCATGGCTGCACCACTTTCATCAGATGGGAATGTTTGTGCATCGTTTCACACACGTCCCCTAAAATACGGCCTGACTTAATTGGTATCTTTGGAAACTTTGGGATCTCCGCTAGAATTTAAATACATTTCTGTGGGTTTGAGCGACGCTTAGCTGCACAACATGCATCAGAGTGACACACTGAAGGTTTGGGAGGAGTTTAAGAAGTTAGCCCATGAAACAGTTTGAATACATATTGATTTATTTTCCTTCTCAAAGAAATGTGTTACTCAAGTAGGAAGCAGTAGATCTGTTCCACTTGAAGAAAACAAACAAAAAGGTGTGTGAGATTGTGTAGTGTGTGTGTGTGTGTTTGTCCTTATTTGAATTCCAGTCAACACTCACGTCTTCATGTCTCACAGCATTAATCATTACAGCTTCCTGTTTCGCTGATCAGGCAGAATCACTGAGGACCTTCGGCATACTGTTATTTCAGTGCTGATATGATGCAGAAACTGAAACAGATGCGTTTTTTGTTGTGCTCGTCTTTTGATAAGCTTGACAACATGTGCATAGCCTAGTTGCTGCATCCAGTATTTAATCTGTTGTCTCTCAGACTCTCACAAACCCATTTTGTTAGCAAATGTCTTTACATGACTCATAAGTTTAATTAAACCCGCGGCATGGTTCTCCTTCTAGAAGTCTTTAATCTTAATAGCACTCATTCACTGCGGTGTTGTATGTCTATATATCAGTTTAGAACAAAACTCTGCAATTCATCTTCAACATATGGTTTAGCTGTTGTGACAATCAGGCCATGTGTGATTGATGTTTTCTTGCAGGCAATGGTGACAGATGCTTTCAGGATTCAAAGCCCATCTTTAAACGTAATGCACGCTGTAGTCAGGCTTTTGCTTTATATTGTCAAGGTCATGATTTAAAAGCAATCCAAAGGTTGGTTATTTAGCACAGAAAGTTAAAGCACAGTGATGTTTTACTTTTGTGATGTAGATACAGCATTTGGCTAGAAAGGTTCAAGCCCAAAACACCCTTTTCAGTCTGGAAGCCAAATCATCAATGTCCCATGACAGGTGTTTTCACTTCACCTCATTAGACCTTCTCTCAGGACTGTGGGAGTAACACAACCTGTGCTTGACACCTTTGTCACTTTGTTGTTAGTTTAATTGAACTTGTCAGGATGAGACAACTTTCACCTTTATCATTCTATTGGTTCATGAAATTTGGTGCGATATCTGGCACAACTGAGCAGAGGTCTAATCAGCCAGGACCAGTGAAAATACGTGTGTGTGTGTGTGTGTGTGTGCAGAAGCTAGTCCCACCAGCTCTTCTAAGTTCAAACCTAGCGTAGACACAACGGAAGTGCTCAAGACGAGATTCATGCGTTACTAAATTAAAACATGTTGCACCACACATGCTAGTTCTTACCTGAAGATTAGTTTTATTACACCCAGTAACTGCTGCGTAGCTAGCTTAATTAATTAACAGACAAAACTAACCTTAGCTTGCTAATCTCTGAGTAAAAGGCAAGAAACATGATCAGCACATCTGATCAGATACTTGTGATCCAATGATCCAAACTGGGAAGATTTTGAATTCCATTTCTTAAAAATAACGCTACATACCTCAAATACCAAAGTAATGCAAATAACATTCTGCTGAATGACCTAATAACGTTAGCTGGGTTAGCATATTCATATATTTCTAACTTCTGAACTTGAATACTACTAACTTAACACACATTACGGAGCTCCAGAGAGAACACAGATAGAAAAAATATGTAAATTGAGGCTACAAAATGCTGATGGGGCTTAAAGTAAGGGAACCAAATTCTCTTTAAATCTGTATAAAGCCACATCATTGTCCCCCCTTTCGGGCCACTGCCGTTGACCTTCTGCCTTTTCTCACGTCCATGTGGCTGTGTGCTGTTTGCCATCAAGAAAAGAAGCCTGCTCTTGACCCATCTGTTGTCAAGACCCACAGGCTAGGATCACTCTTTTAATCCTTTTCTCAAAATCCTCAACATCCCACCTCTAAACAGGTTTCTCTGTACCCATCACAACACAACCTCCTTGATCCCAATCAGTCACGAGTCAGGCAACCACTCTTACTCTCTGAATTTCAAAAGGACTCCACACTTTTAATGCTACCTCCCTTTTCACAGTCCTCATCCTTCTTGACCTGTCCACTGTGTTTGGCACAGTCCGCCACCAGTTACTCCTTGGCACCACTGCAGACCACGAGATCTGAGAATTTAACTGTATATGGTGTCTTTCTATCTGGCTGACTGCATCCATCAGGTTTCATTGCAGGAATTGCAAGTGCTCAGCGTTTGGCTCCTTCCTATTCTTTCTGTCCAAGTAGTGAATTGATCTTCCCTCCTCAGGTAAAATTTCAGATTCCCGCTCTATTTTATGCTTCAGGCTGATAGATTTTACTTCTAGAGTACTTGACATCTGCATTACCCCGAAGACATCTAAAGACACATGAGACATCTGAAACTAAGGGGGAAAGGAAGCTGGAACATTAAATTGTGGTTTACCTAAAGACTCAAGGCAAACACTCCTGTCTCATTTAACACCAGTAATGTCACTGTTTGTTCCTCATTTCTTTTATGTTTGTAGTGGATAAGGACGTGGACACTTTTCAAAACTGGTTTAAGTGCCAAAATGTTGTGGTTGCAGACTAATCCTGTATATTTGTGCCACTGAATGTCTGTTTTTTGTATCCTTTGTACACTAGTGCTTAAACACAAATGCCTGTTGTCTGGTGAACTCAACATGAAAGTGTCAGATACTGCTTTTTGTTGCCACATTCACCACTATTCATATGACAACATATAATATTTCCTGGGCCTTTCCAGAGTGGACACATGTTCGAAACCAGTGTTTCCCAGCCTTTTTGAGTTTATGACCGCTTTAAATGAAGCAATGCCAACTTCTCAACAAATCTTCATCACTGGTTGTGACCAGTTCAGCAAAAGTTTTCTTTGCTCTAACTGAAGTAGTAAAATGATCCAGTGATTCAAAAGAAAAAAAAACAAAGATATAAGAAAGTATGAAAAAGTAAGCATACTTTTGGGTAGATTAAACAAAAAAATGTTTGCTTTGCTTTTTTTGTTTATCATCTTGCAACCCCTCCAATTTATTTAGCAACCCCTTGTGGTGGTCCCAACCCCAAGGTTGGGAATCACTGTTCTGGATAAAATCGAAATGTTCTATGCCATTATATTAATGTTATCAAATAAACTAATAAATATACCATGTATTCTGTTCAGTTTATGAAGAAATACATTTTAAAAGGGTATCACACAAAGCAGTTGTCAGAACCCAAATGAAACTGTTGACTGAGATTTCACGTTTGTTTAGATTCCTGGATTTTTTTTGTTCAGGTTTTGGGTTTCATCTTTTAATTTTTAGCTTCAGTTCAGGCGGTTGTATGTGCAGCTTGTGACTGCACAGCCTTGAGGGATTTTGCTTTGACTGGGGAGGGTATCTAACTGGTAAAACCTTTGTCCCACTTTTATAAGAGCTCACTGCTCTCCTCTTTCAAGGACAAACGTTTTCTACAGAGACTGCCTCCCTGAACTCAATGATTCCTTTGTTTCAGCTAGTTGATGATTGAATATCAGAATGCCTGTTAATCTGGCAAATTTAGGTGTTATTAATTAGCTGTGCTTTGGCCATGCCGTCTACTGCTCCCCAAGAAAGGGATTAACTCATAACACGGACCTAAGAAGGGGAAGTTCGCTAAAATGAAAACCAAGGTGTTTTGCCAAAAAGGAAGGAGGCACTTGCTTCGGGTTGACTCCAATGCTGCCAAAACCTTATGCAAAACACATTTTAAAGCCAGAAATCAACAAGAGCTGACCATACAACACACCCTCTCAACCTGTGACCATGTACTCAACCAGACTGAGGCTTTTTAAAAACTAAGCACAGCTGAAGGCACTGCCTCCTAAGGAGCAGGCAGTGCCTACAGCTGAGCTCGTTAACAATGTGTTGTTCTAAAAAGTGAAATGAATCAAGCTGTTTGTCCTCTAAAAGTTGTTCAAACCCGAATGATAGCTGGAACATGAAGCTTTGTCATTTTGATTATTGCTTTTCACTGCAGGCAGGAATCATTGAATAAAATGCTGCTAATTCATATTATTCATGTCTTTGTTTTATCCTAAATTCTTTGTGTAATTATTGACAGACTGAAATGAAATAAACATTTTCAAAATAAAACTGCAATTTCTTTATGGTTTTTCTAACAGTTCATTGCACAGCTACGTCTTCAGGTTGCACCGCCGGGCGCTTGTGAAGTGCAATGAGCTCTGTACTTCTAATCGTCCGGTCCTGACTTGAAACTCCAAGCAGACTGTGTCTGTGAAGTTACAGGGTGGTACTTCATTCCAGACATTTTCAAAAGATCAGAGGGGTAAAAACACATGTAGTCCAAGGAAACCATCAAAATAATGTTCTGAGTTCTGCAAAAAAAAAGACTTCATTTTATGTCCCAAATGATCTTGAGTGATTATGTCAGTGGGAAGCAATGCAGACACCCCTGACAATGGCCTCAGTGTAAAAGAAAAAAAATCAAACTGGCTTCCCTTTAGACTGTTTTCCACTGCTGCTGGTACTGTGAAAGAATCTTTTCTTTCTCTCTGTGAACTATTGTGTATTAAACATGTTCAGTCTTTGGGAAACATGGTCCACTTCACTCCAACCTACTCCAGTAGCAAACAACTTCATTCTCATGTGTCTTTACACCTGTTTCCATTGGCTGTTTTGGTATTTTGGACATATATTATTTCTATGTTCGGACTTTTAAAATTCTTCAGGCTTCAGAGTAGTTAATCCCTCACACACTGAGTCATACTGAGGGAAAATGATCAAGTCTGTATTGAATTATTTTTATCGATTAAGTCTGGTCACCTAATTAATTTCATTACAAGAGAATGAGGCCCTCCTTGTGAAATGAGAAATCTGACCGATTCTCAGAGCAACATAAGCTGTGGAGAGACATGTAGGCTACTGTTAAAAGGATTTGGCTTCTTCAGAGCTTTTTTTCTCTCCTTGCGCCAAGACCGAAGCTTCGTGGACTTTTGTCACCACAATAGTTCACAAAGTGGGTGAATTAGAGATTAGTAGCGAAAAAGAGGAAAGTGCACAGTCTAGTTCCTCAAATAGAAAGGCTTAGGGTTTAATCTGAGGGCTAAACCACTTTAAAACATGTGAGAGTTTATGAATATGAGACATAAATGCTATTTGAGGACAAAGTACCACTTGGGGACAATTTTTAATGGATCAAAACTGAATCTTTTCTCAGCTCTTCATTGAGGTGACTGATGAGCAGGTATGTTAATGGTACACCACTGCCCTCTGCAGGATATATTAACAACAAACCTATATTTTACCTATTGACCTGAGAAAAAAAGGGTTCTACATCTTTAAAGGTAACATAAATACATCTGGAAAGTGTATTCATTCTATTATTCCATATCATCTGTGAATTACTTGTCTTGTAAGCCTTGCAAGCGTAAGTCTTGGATCATATGAAATGCACTTCAAATCTGGTCTTCTGTGGATTTAGATATATATAAAATGTTTCTACCGCAGCTCAACACAAGGCTGGAAAACAGGAAAAAGAAAATCATATCAGTGCTAAAAAAAGCAATTTTCTGTCATGCAACATTATGCCCTATGCACTTGCAGATGGAGGCTGAGTGCTTTCATGTCCCCACTCAGTGCAGGCTGGAGTACAGGGAGAATCACTGATACAAAGCTGTAATTGCTTTGTGGGGTACTGTTAATTTGATTTAGAAAATTCAACCACCGCCTGAAATCAAGTGAGGCCTCTGTAGATCTCCCAGTTGGGATCAGCTTCATTAGACAATGTGGATCTCTGGGGGAATTTGCCTTTTTAAATAAAGTGTGTGAGCAAGACCATTAAGGCTCTGAGGATGAGATTTCTATTAGTCCCTATGAGCTGTGACTTCTAGACCTGCTTACCTGTATTTCATATGACACACACAATTTACCATCTCAGTCCACTGTATCTTGCTTCTAAAGTCACTGTTAAACAATATCGACTTCTTTAATAAAGAAACTGTTGCTAAAGCTCCCCCCCCCCGGCCGTGTCTGTCCCTCGGCCCCCTGACCCAACCCCCCCCCCCCCCTCCAGCTGTACAGCAGTGCAGCTTGCCTTGCCAGGGACCCACAAGGTTAACACTGCTTCAGGGCCTCAAAGTCACTGAGAGGTCTGATGGCGGAAGCCCAACACAGATCTCATCTTCCACACTTTGTTTTGCAAATGATTGAGAGAATTGTTTGGTTTGGTTTTAATCTTAGCTGTGCAATGTACACTAATTCAGGTGTTCCAAAGTAAAAGGGCAGAAATGATCTTTGAGGTTATACATATTGATCTTTGGCGGTTCTGAGCTAGTTTTTGATGAATGAGTCAACCTTTTCTCAGGTAACAGAAAGATAAAAGTTCATTCACTGTATCTGCAGTATAAGAGGATACTTACAGTATATTAGACTTATTAAACAGTCATTTGTCATTATAGAACGCCTTCAAACTGACTGGCCTTTTCCAATAACATTTTCTGTAGTACTCATTATAAAAGGCAAGAGTGATATGTTAAGGGAAAACTATTTACTGCACATAATAAAACAATTTATTAAAAAAGTTTCCCAGAACACAAAACAGTTTATTCATTTGAGGAAACATCTCAAGTCAGAGAGCAAGAGATCAGCTTGTTGTTGTGTTTTACAGCAGGAAGTCATTTTATTTAGAAAAATAATACATTTTATACACATTTATAGAACAGTTCATTGGTTTGTCAAAAATAATGCTGTTTATTTGATTTTTATCCTTCACTTAAGTGGGAATAATTGAACATTTTCATTGAGGTTATTTACTGTGTCACCTGAAGTGCTAAAAAAACCAAAACACACAAAACAGTATAATCAACTGTTAAAGCTGCCGCTACGGTTAAAAAGTACACCAAACATAAGGAAATACTTTAAGTTTCATACATTAACTTTGCTAGAGAGACGTTATGTTTTCAGGAAAAGTTTCTACATTCATCGGTCAGTTTTTCTGACCAAGAGACACCAAGACAGTGGCCGGACGTATTTGATGAGGAATGTCAACAAAAGCTCTTTTTTTTTTCTTATTAATATTTTTTATTCATAAAAAAAATGTATTTAAAAGAAAAGTGCTTTAAAAAAGGTCCCATGAAATGAAAAATGCAATGTTCTGTAATGTTCTTCTTGCGTCAGGGGGTTTATTGTTCTGTTATCCATTATCTCTATTTTAATATAACATCCCACTCTTTCCCTGTGTCATACAATTTTTAAGCCATTTCATGGGACATTTATAAAGGGAAATTTTGCCATGGTTCACAATGTTTTGTGTGCAGCCTTGAGGAAAGAAAACAGCAGTTAAAACACTTAATAAACTGTGACACAGACGGTCCATTACAGAAGGAACGATGCACTTAGTGATTAGGGAACGCAGGTGCCGTTATTGTTAACAAGTATGGCTTGAGTTTGATATTTACAGATCCTCAGCTCAGTCTCGTCCAGAGTTCACAGCCTTTATTGTCCTTGCTTGATGAAATCAACTTTTCTGTAGCCACACTGTTGAGAGAAAAAGTGTTGAATATGGTCACTATGTTGTGTGCAGTGTGTTCCTGTATTTGTTTTGAATTTTTTCACCTGTTGCCCCCCTGCGGTAGTATCAAAAAAGACAGCAATACTCACAGCTACAAGGTGGCTAAACAAGTGAATTAAATACCTGCCAAACCAATCCTATAAATGTAATATTGCCATGAAGCATCCTTTCACAATACTGTATATCATCACATCATAGCCAACCTTAGTGTAAAAAACAGTACTTTCTCATTTTCTACAATGGGTCTAAATAACGTGTAAACAGTGTACAGTCACTGCACTCCAGCTATGCACACTGTGTGCAGACTACATCAGGACAAATAGATTAGACAGAGGAAACGCAGATGACTGACAGATACACGGCGGGTATCCTTAAAGAAAGCATGTTATACTGTAATGTATTGCATGGATATGAACCCACCCTCTTGTAGACCCCATGGAGATCACGGTGTTTCCACATGTTGTGCAGGAGGATGCATGCTGCCCGACCCGCTCTGGTTCGTCCAAAGCTAGGAAAGTGAGAGTTGAAGTGATTGTCTCTCTACATGTAATACAAGTGGAAAAACACTACACATCAGAGGTTAGAGGTTCTTTGATGTTGCTACATTCTTCATAAAGTGAAATGTTTCTGTTTCATGTAAGGGCACTTTATGAGCAGAGACACGGTGAGCGCAGACTAACCCATTGTTTTTGGTGCTGATGCAGATGATCTTTGGGAGGGCTCCCAGGTTGATGATGGCTCTGACGTGCTGCTTGTCGCTCTGACTCAGATTAATCAGGATATGACACAGATAAATAGTCATCTCAGTGGGCAGGTCGGCGCTGGTGTCATTGTTGGGTAGCATCCCCACCACCTCTGGCAACACCTGTTTCACTTCAGGATAACAAATAAAAGATATAGGCTATTAAAAGTGTGCAGTTTTAAGGGTGCAACATTTAACAAAAAAAACAAAAAAAAAGGTACAGTCCGTGGTCCAAATGGAAAACTAATTCTTTGTGGGGAGAAATAACAGGTTCATATTAAAAACCTTAAAGTATCTCTGGTTTGAATGGAAACAGTTACCGATGTCAGGGTGCAGTTCCCGGTGGCGTGAGAGGTTTTTTATTAGAGATATGGCTGTCCTCTTCACATCACTCTCTCCCTCCTCTAACATCTTCTTGACATGCTGAAGGCCATTTTCCCGTTGAACAATAGTGAAGGTGATAGCTTCAGTCACCTGCCAGGCCACAGAAAACATATCAAATATGTGTAATATATTGCTGTGACTTTGAATTTGATTTACAGGTATTACTGGTTATAACAACGATGTTTTCTGATGCTGTTAAAGGTTTGGTTGCATCAATAGTTTGTGTTAATAGTTGTGTTTTTATTATGATCAGTTTTTCATCTACAATTCCCTGTGCACATTGTCAAAGAAATACTCACTGTGCCTTTAAGATAAGTATATTAATTAGTAACATGCACAAGTTTTGGAAACAGTCACAATTCTTCCATCGCATACATTTCTCCATAAATTATATCATATTAGATCATATTGCTGAAATGATTTGTCAAGTTATTGACTAATGAATCAAAAGAATATGATCAGAATTGTGCTAATTAATTAATCTTTTTTTAGTTATATATTCACTTAACTGGTAGAACAGGTGCGACCCCACTTACTCATTGCCCAATAGCGGAGTACGGAGAGAATAAAATGTGTCTCTTTTAGTATCAAACTACTCCACACGCAAGAGATAAAATATTAGAACTTATTACTTGGTGTTTGGACTGTTGTACAAGTACAACTAAAAGCACAGTAAAACTCAAACATTAAATCCAAATATGGATCTATAAAAGTCTGTGGTCAGTATATAGACTTATGTTGTTCTATTAATGTTTACAGAATGAACCTGGGAAACTCTGAAGAGAAACACAGCTGAACTTAAGTGTACATCTGTCCCGTCTCACCGCTCCGCTGCCAGCCGTGATGTTCTGCAGGGCTCCGATGGCAGCCTCCTGGGTGTAGTGACACACACTGCGGGCGATCAGTGACAGGTACATGCGGATAGTGATGGTGCTCCACAGCCACTCTTTGCCACAGGGGTTGGCCTTCTCCTCCAGCAGGGGGCATCGTCGCTCCAGGTGCTGGGAGGGAGACAGTTTATGAGGTGCAGTTGATTCTGGACCAGTGGGTTCACTGGGTTCATATTGACAACGAGAGCCCACTATTATGCAGCAGATCAACAATGAATACGTGCAAACCTTTTTTTTGTCTCTCTTTGTTTTGTTTTTCTGGCTCTCATTGTGTGTGCCTGAGTAGGCATTTAAAGTTTTCTTAACCAGGAAAGACTGGCTGAGCATCCATGCCATTTTGCAGCATCATCACACTGTAAATTCATATAATTATAAAGAAACCACACTGCCCAATGCAGTCACTGAGTGGCTGCAATGCAGATGATTGTTTAAGGGTCTAAAAGGGATGCAAAAACTTGTGAGTTAAAGACACAGTGAAATGAAAAATACGTTTCCCAAACTGTAATCTTGTATCCCTGTGTTTATTTTTCATTTATGTCTTGTTACATGCTAAATATATGTTAAAAAGAGTCTCATCATAACAATATCCCTCTACTTTCTTCTCCTGTAAAACATTAAAATATTTTTGATGACTCATGTTGAACTCGGGGGTGTACATGATTTGGGGTGGCTAGCTAACCCTGCCCATTACATAAAAGTCAAACAACCTTGATTATATAATCAGAGTTATCTCAGTCTGGGCTTAGACAATAAAACATGTATAACAGAAAGCCTGCGTCCCATACTAGGGACTTTAGATCTGGATCTCTCAATAAAAATATGACACCCCTGTCCACACACACTTGTGTACTTTTGGTCTGGGAGAGTTTTTCGTGGTTTCGGCTAGACCCCTTAAATCTCAGCATCCCTGACCAACATCCCTAATCCCTGCAGTCAGGTTCCAAAATATCATGTTCAACTATTAATTATGTGTTTGGGCGTCCACATATATTTGGTAACATAAGCATTCATTTGGAGTTGTGTCTCCGTCCACCTGACAAAGTCCAATTATACAGTCTCCTTTTAGCTCCTGTTTGGCTCCACCATCTCCTGAGGGAAACGTCTGACTGTTTAGCTGTTAAACGCTCCACTATGCTCCCTAGCTAGTTGCTAATTTTGTCTGTCTGCTGTTTGGTGCTGGGCTGGTAGCGTACCGTCAGTTTTTAAGAGCGCGCTTTGTCTGGAAACAACACAGATGAGAGGAAAACTGCGGTGGTGATAATTCTCTGTGGGTTTCTGACTACAGGCGGTGCCTTTCATATGACACGTAGTCATTTGATACATATAAAAATATTGATTAGATCAGCTTTAATTAAGCATTGCAACTTTAAGGTCACAACAGCAGGCCTTTGAACTGTTGGCACAGATGCACCTGACAAAGCAGGAGTGTAAAATGTATCATTTGCTTTGATTTTTCCCTCCCCACACATAATATAAGAGATAAGATAAATATGATCACCTAAGAAGCTGTTTTATGGGTGATTAAACCTGCAGCAATCCAGCAGTTTTCACAGAATATCGCTCCCGCATATTATACAGCGAAGACTTTTTTACTGTCAGTGCGGATTATTGTCCTAAGGAATTACCTCTTTGATCTTGGCACTGGGATATGCAAAGCAGCCGATAGCCTTTGGTTTGGGGACCAAGTTTTGTCGAGATTCTCGAAGATTTCTGATGTACTTGTTAGGAAGCTCTGCCTCTATCTGATAAGACAGGTTGTGCAGGATGCAGACGCAGTTCTCTGTGGACTTCGAAACAAGATATATAGATAAATATCAAATCAAATGCAGTGTGGCAAGCTGTTCACTCACATGCAGTGACACAACATACTGAAGCTTGAATTGGAATAATAGGTATAGTCCAGTGAGTTTTTCTGTAAGTGAGACATAAGTGTCCCTAACTATTGACTTTAATCCAGTGAGAAGCAACAGGTTTTATATGAATGACTTGACATGCACTACAGAACAGAAAAAATGAACATCAATACATGTGGTGGAGAATGATTTGCACCATAGATCAAACCGCTGAGCAGTTTGTTGTGAACCAGACCGATGATAAACGTTTTCTCTGGAATGCTTATCATTTTCATTTCACCTTGTCCTCTGTCTTATAGTCAGCTATGGCTCCCCGGATGTAGTAGACCAGACAGTCAATAAGATTATCACACTCCCTCATTGCCTTCCTGCTGTCTGGACCAGCAGAGCTCAGATTTCTGGAAATAAAAACAGTCATGGTAATGTGACATTTGTGTGCGTTTCAATCAGATGGGCATGTTTCAGTCCCGGTGGACCATATTGGAAAAGTGAGCAATGTTAATAAAAAGGAATTCCCACATTATACTAAGTCAAATAAAAGCATATTCTGTCAAACACATAATTGTAAAACGTTAATGGATGCACTATTTTGGATCTCAGGCCTTTCCACAGTGAGTAGTCAAGCAACTAACTAACCATTTTTATGTAATCCAACTTCCCGAGGAAAATAAATACAACAATTAACTCCACACAAAAGGTTCTTTGTGCAGTGATGAAATATAAATAGGAGAGGAGCTCGACATTTTTCTCATCCACAGGGAGCTCAAAAGGTTGGACAACATAATTAGGAGAACTTGATAACATTGGGTTGGCGAGGACTGAGTGATTTCAGTTCAGCAGAGCGGCGAGAAGAGAGAGCTCGATGAATAATTCACTCTTTCACTCATTTGATCTGGCTATAGTTGACAGGAGAGCAGAGCATCTGATATCTCCTGCTTTGTAAACAGAGAGATGATATATGTCTTACATAACCTTAGACCACAACAGATACACTGTGGTTTAACACAATGCCATGATAGTAGAGCAATTGTACAAAAATATGATGATTATTACTTTGACTATTGGAAGTCAGTTTCAAACTTTGGTTTATGACCAAATACCTGCAAAACTAATGCTATTCCTATTATCCTCAGCTGTACTGTGTGCTTATGCTAATTAGCAAATGTTAGTATGCTAATACACTAAACTAAGATGGTGAACATTAACCTGAACCTGCTTAGATGTGAGCACATTAGCATGCTAATGTTAGCATTTAGCTACAAAGCTACTAGCATGGCTGTGGACTCCGTCTTGTTAACATGCGATCATTTAACTGAAACTGGAAAAACTGGATTTTTCTTTAACGCATCATCAAGTAGCCGTCCTGCTGTTTGATTTCTTCTTTAAATTCCTTTTATTGGGTTTTGGAAAAAGACTCACCGGAATTCAAAAAGAGTAGTCAATACAGTCAGTATTCCCGGCTTTTTATTATAGCAGGATTAAGATGAAGGATGTTGAAGAAGGAACAGTTTCCACCACGTTCAGAGACTGTTTATTCATAACTCAGCTCGGCAGAGCCTGATACTGTACGTTACCGATGCTCGGCCATCTGTTAACGCTTTCCTTTTCGAATATCAGCAAATGATTGCCCTATGCGGCACAATTTATTATTGATGGTTTATTTGATAGGTACAGATACAGTAAAAAAGACAAACTGAAAACAGCTATCCGATGCAAGTATCATAGTGTTTATAGGGACTGCTTATTTGCAAAATTTAGCACCTCTCCTAAAAGTGGTGAAGTTTGCAGCAAATTTCAAGTGAGCAGGTTCAGGAGTTCCAGGACTTTGCTCCTTTCATAGAAAAAGCTGTCCGAGCAAAAGATGTTTTGCAGAATAGAATGACCAAACACTGACTCTACTGTGCTTCTTTTTCCCTGCTGATAGATTGTCATCTTCTTACTTTCTCCATAAGTTTCACAAAATGTGCCAGTCTGATCCATTCTGTATTTGGTTTGCTATGAGCTGATTAGCCGACACCAGTAATGGTGTCTGTTTACTTTAATCTAAAATCTACACTGCACAAGCTCTCTGAGTATCTAGTTTCAAAGCTAACAACGAAGCCTACCGCAGGCAGCCAGTAGCACTGTGGAAAACATCAGCATCAGCTAGGAGCTCGTCTTTTGGGTTCTCGTCTTCAGAAATGCCAGAACTGGGCACGAGGACTGACTGGGTAAGGACCAATAATGCCTCTCTGGAGAGCTTCTCCTTCAAACCGTCATGAGAGGAGAGGTTCCACAAGAGACCTAGGAGTGAAATGGAAATAGACTTGTTTGCAAAGACATTTATCTAAAGTATTTTGCTAAACTGGCCAAAACATGTGTTTTCTATCATCTGAGTTTCTCTATGTAAAAAACTGACCAGTTAGTTCTCGTCTGGTCTCCACATCACGGCTGCTCTTCAGGGCATGCAAAATGGTGGCTAGGCCATCATTTTCCTTCACCTCCATCTTGTTTTCGCTGCTCTGGTAAACAACATTACGTAGAGCCCCAGCGGCAACGCGCTGCACCTCCTCATTGTCACAGCGGAGGAGCTGCAGGAGCTTTCCAATCCCACGGAGATAGTATACCTGGGATTGGAAAGAGTGGATTATTGATTGATAGATATTGGCAGACAAAAAGTGTTTTAAGATAATAGTTTACCATGACCACGTCATGCATCAAAAGAGATTCATGAACAACATGGAAGAACTAATAAAATTTCCAAAGCCACTGCCAGATTAGATTAACTATTGAATTGTCCCTGCTAAACCCTCCACTACTGAATATACAATCCCATTCCAAGTGTCTCAGATGTTATGGGGTTGGGCCGTGAAGACAAAATGCTTAGAAATGTATCAAATCAGGTTTGGACCAAATTGTTTTGCACTGAGTTGAAAACCTGTTTGTATATACTACAAATAGTAGGATGGGTCAAATACAAAAGACACATTTTATCACCACTTCACTTGGCTTGTGTCTGTTGAAATGTGGCAGTAAAACTACAAACATTGTCTGGAGGGATGAGATGTGGTAATAAGCTGCAATAAGTGCTAAATGAAAAAAATTGAAGGCATTACATTACGCATGCCAGCAAACATTATGTTCTCTGCCCCGTCTCAAAGCCAAACCAGTTCAGAAAATGAAAGGCTGTTACTGAAACGACGACTAGGTGAGAAATTGGTACATTTAAATGTACAAGCAGAGGCACAGGGGCTCAAAAAAACAAAACATCACATTGTCAGCTGTGAAAAACAATATTTGTGTACTTCTATATCTCTCATCTGGTAATCAAAGTTAAATTTTACATATTTAACTGCCAACAAATTCTATTTGGAATCACTGTAAAATGATCCCATACATTTGGTAAAACATACCATCTTCTTAGCGTCTGCACTCTTGAAACATTGACTCCGTATGTGGCTGGTTGCACAGATCAGTGTTTCCTCATTGTCCTGGGTCAACAGGTTCACGGCCCTCTCTAACGTCATCTCTGGAGGCTTGTTCTCTGACTTCCTGTGTGAGAATGAATGTAAAAATGTACCATCCCCGAATGTCTCAAAATATGGTAGAATGCAAGAATATATTAACTTATGTACAAAGTGAGCACGCAGAGAAATGAACACAAACAAACACACGGTCTTACAGTGTCATGGCATTGTGTGGCTGTATTTGCTGGATGGGCAGTTGAACTTCCATCTGCCTCCCCATGTCCACCCCCACGCTGGTAACCGAGGGCGCGAATGAATTCAGTCTGCAGAGCCCCTGGCCCTCCCTCCTGATTTGAGCAAACCTGGACAAGCCTTCATCGGGCTGGATAGCTCCAAGCATCATGTCACCACTTTGTCCCCCCACAGTGTGTTTATCCTGTTTGACAACACTTTGGTTATGATTCCAGAGAGAGCCATATTCGCCACTTTGCTGAAACGCTGCATTTGCAAGCACAGGCTGTGGTGCTGCTGTCTCTCTGAGAGACCTATGGCGGAAGCTTCCAGATGCAGCTGTGGATGAATGCGGCCGTGTGACACGGGGCGCCTCTGAGAAGGCATAACGACGGAATGAATCAGAACCAAATGAATGGTCCAGCAGAGTTGCCACCCTGTGTGACTGACTGGGTCCTGGGTGGGTGTACATCCCAAAATGGGGGGTACTATAATTGAAGCGACTGCGAGATAACTCTGGGCTCTGTGGTGGAGACACTTCCACCCTCCTGGATGGTCTCCGCAGATGGTTGCTTGAAAGAGAGCGGTTGGCGAGGCCCAATCCCTTGACCTGTGGGGAAAAAAAAACAAAACACAATACACACTTTAATATGTCGTGACCTGTTTATTCTGCTGGAACTCTCACCTTAAATTCCTCAGGGAGAACTTTAAATGTACATGGCATAATAGTCCAAAATGCACAGCATTACACACTAATGAACCGTACAAAAGGTCATTATGATGCCTTGTCCAATTACTTAGTTATTTTCGGTTATATAATGCATTAAAGTCTATGGAGGCCCATTCAGTCTCGTTGTATTTATAACTTAACCCATATACAGAACAAACTCCACTACTGAGGGATATTGGTGTGGTTTAAATTACACAAATGAAATGCTATAAATGTTGTATGGTATTAAACTGTGCTGTATCACAAAAAAATGTATTATATAATAAGATGATAATATAGTTTGTCATATGACGCACGTTGCAATGGACAAGCTTCTTTTTTTTGTACAATATGCAATGAGCACATTTCGCCACATCTATGTGGAGCTAAGGAAATGGACAAGATGTACTAAAAGGTTATCAGACAAGTCAAAAATATAACTGATTACATCCAAAAATGTGAAATTAATTAAATAATTAAAATGGAGTTAAGAAACATAAAGCTTTAAGGGCTTTACACACCTGGAGCGGGTTTTTTTGTGCTGTTAATTCGCACGTAAAATATATGTTTTCGAACTGTTGTTTTTGTCATGAGTACTTTCACACAGAACGCTAATATTACACGGCGTAAAAGCGACGTCATTTGTTTTCAGAAAGAGGTCGATTTTTCTGAGTTCCAATGTTTTTACAATGAAGTTGCTCAGAACGGACGTCACGTCACAACTCCTAATGACAATTAGACATACATTTATTTATGTACAATTATGTCCTGTTTATTTTGTTTTTGTCCAAAAGAAGCGCAGACAGTTTCTTTTTAACTGTATCTAGAGAGGATTTCTACAGCCGCAGCGCGGTGAGAGCCTGAGCCCAGTGAGAGAGAGACGCCACCTGATGTGTCTGATGCTGTGACAGCTCAGGCAGAAGTGTGCGGTGGAGGTGGTGCTGCTGACCATCCTGTCTTGAGTGACTGTGTGGGCGGAGGTGAAGATCACATTTGACAGACACGCTGTCTACGGCTCCACCCCCAAGTGCGTTCTAGTATGAGCTGGCGTGAAGTCAAGCTACATGCAAGAACACAATGATTCATTTGATAGGCCTGGAGGCTCTGAACATAAAGCTGCAGCAAGCAGACCATTTGCTTACATTCAAATGATGGCGTACAATATTTGACGTGCAGCGTGATATGCATCTACAAGTCCGTGTAGTCGTCTTATAATGGACAGGTGCAAAATTCAAAGAGAGGACAACTCAATCATGCAGAGTATTGAACTGATGAGGTCATGGAATTAGAGCACTTTAAAACTTACCTGCCTGCTTGGTAAAAGTCCGTCTGTAGAATCAAAGCTTGTTGCTGTGTTTTTCTGTAAATGGACACCACCTGAAACAAGTTGAAGAGGTTTTGTTAGACTGTACTGTTTAACCCTGTAATTACCTAAACGCATGGCAACACCAACCCTTCCTCGGGTCAGGGGCATGACTCCTACAGCGGCTGCCTGAGCTGAAAAAGTACAGTACACACTCAGCGCTGCAAGCGTCTTTGTAAACTGGTGCAAACCAAATGTTGTGTTCATTTGCATTAAGAGGGATTGACATGAGGAAGGCAGAGGGAGACGCAGGAAAGCAGATATAAAACAGAGAGAACAGATACTTCAAACCCTGTCTGTCATTTATCTATGTTTATCTTTAATTGACATATATGCCTAGTATGTACAATGTGAAGCGTATCTCCCCAAAGGCCCAACAAAACCCATTATTTCTAGACATTATCTTCTCAGTGTGTAGTGTTACACGATTCCACATTGCAAAAAAAAACACAATAAGGCATTTCAACACCTACTATAATCAATTAATCGTTTCAATCGTTTGCTGGTTCCAGCTGCTCAAATGCGAGGATTTGCTACTGTTCTTTGTCAAATACAATAGTTCACGGACAAAACAAGACATGTTTCACTATTTTCTGACAAAATGATTAATCACTTAATTGAGAAAAGCAGCGGATGAATCCATAATGAAAACAATTGCTGCACTTACTCTACGTTTCTGTCTCTGGCCAATCTCACGTGGATGAAAGCATGAGGTGTGAAATGTCTTCACATCTAGTTTTAACTCACTCGAGGAAGCCTCCTCTTTAAAAATCCCCTTGTCATGTGGAAAGCGAGCTAAAAAAAAAGGTTCCTTCATTCCGACATATAAAAAGCCTATTAATAAGTAGTGACAAGCTGATCTTTTATGGAACGAAATCAATGATGTCCTAAAAATGTTGTTATTGTTTTTGGTTGATGACAGACTGGAGTTCATAGCTGAGCCACCCTCATCTATATTTAGACTACCAGTGCATAATAAATGAGGGCATAACCCCCTGGAAAGCAGGCCAGTGGGTGAGATATTAAATTCAAGCTCTGTCAGCTGTCACTTCCATCTCCCTTTAGGCGGATGAATGAAACTGCAGAAACCTGTTGGACAAGCGAAATACTATGCGGCATGGGTTCCACTCACAAAAATGCATTTCCACTAGTCTAAATGATAGTGGACATCCAGCTACGCAGAGCATATCATCTGGATAGAGAAGGCCACTGGTAGGGTTTGGCAGTCTATAGCAGTGGATTAGGACCATTCCACAGGGACAAAAGATAATTAACGGGACAGGCAAAAAGAAAAATACTGTTCTGCTGTTCAAATTGTAAAAAAAAAGTAAAATACTGGAGAGTTTCGCCTCTTCAGCATGAGAGGTTTATAGGAGAAATCACACTTTGTCAACCAGTCACAGAGGGCCACGAGCACACACACACATGTAAAGACGTCACCGACCAACAAATGCTGGAAACTATTGTGTAATAATATGGTTTGATTAACACAGTGCATCCCAAATTCAAGTTAAAAAAACGAGATACAAATTAAAATAGATAATCAGTCTTTTTTGTTAGTATGAATAGTAGGAGGGAGACAGGTGCATGTTGGCCCCCCAGAGTGTACAACCCTCCGTTATTTTCATCCATTCGCCCATACATTAATCATACTCCTAGTAGAAAACTACAAACGGAACAGTAGCCTACTGTTTGGCACAGCCTTCCTCTGCTTCCGCGCCAGCGTGAGCTGAACCTGCCGCTGAACGCGCAGACTCCGGTCGCTTGAGTTCACTTTCGTCGAGGATGTTGGAGTCGGCTCGGCCGGCAGAGCCAGGCTGGAGTCATCCAGCACGAACGAGTCCTGCGCAGGTAACGCCGATTTGAAAAACACCTCTTCCATTGTGAACGTGTCCAGATCCGTGGAGAGTCTAAATCGGTGGCTTCATCGATAGGTAGCCTACTGCTCCTTTACGGATGTCTAGACGCGCTTTGTTGTCCCTCTCAGGGTCGACCGACGTCCTGACACTGAGGAGGGCGGAGCTAGAGGCGACGCACCTGAGGTGTCAGGTGTCGCTGCTGGGAAATATTAAGGTGACTTTTCAATGTTACAGTCCGTGTAGAATGTAACTAAGTACATTTACTCAGGGAATTAATTTTGACTTCATTGTAGCCTACTGTAGGCCTCCTTGAGTATGTTCATGTTCTGTTACTTTACTGCATTTCAGAGGGAAACACTGAGGCTAGTTTTAATCTCCACTGGCTACATTTACTTAACAGCTGTAGTTTAACTTAAAGGCACAGTTCACCCCACAATCAAAAATCCACACTTGTCCTCTTACCTGTAGTGCTATTTCTCCATCTACATTGTTTTGGAAATATCAGCTGTAGAGAGGTCTGCGTCTTTGGAATATAATGGGACTAGATGGCACTCGGCTTGTAAAAAATAAATGTGAACAACACAACAGCAACGTCTCTTTCCAGAAATCATGATCCCGTTACTCAAAACAATCCACAGTGAGCAGTTTCATGCAGGAACTATTTTCCGTCTACAGATAGCTGCTGCCAATGAACAGATATGAGAGCCAAAATGTCAAGCTATTCCTTTTACCCTACTAAACACTTTGACCCCATTCAATGTTTAACATCTCTAAATAAATGATAAATTATTGTTTTGCTTCAAATTTAAAGGCTTTTCCTAATTTACTGGGGACAATTGTGTGAACATAAAATGAACACGATGATGTGTTTTCAATGTCCTGTACACATTTTGTACGCATCAGTGTTCTTTTGGGTCACTTTGACCCCCGGCTGTATTAGCTGCATAAAACATAAGAAGGTAAAACATTTTACATGTTAAAAACTCAAAAAACGTCCCTATGCTTTAGGGTCCTCACCTAACATAACCATACCTGCAGTTGTGCAGAACACCCCTGATAGATCACACGACCTGGGGGAGGGGCAAACATGTAAAAGCTTGCACAGCAGCCTTCTAAACCATTTCTCTTGGTGCTGTGTGTGCTCTCTCTTTATGCTCCATATCAAGTGAAAATAACCTCTAAGCAAAGGTTTTCTTCCAATGAGGTTTGTCACAGCTCTTTGACAGTGAAAGTGACATAGAGGAGAATATGTCTGAGACTTAGGAGAATGTTGAGAGGGACCCTGAATATGAGGCATCCTCCTCTAATGAAAATGACCCCCTTGGGGTTGACCCTCTTGTTGTCTGTCAACCATCAGCAGATTATGTTCTCTCTCAGCCTCCAAGAGTAGGCGCATTACCGTCCAGAAATGGGAAGTTAAGAGTGCTGCCAATGTGATCAAAATGGATCCAGGACTGAACAGGATACGCTGTCAGCCATGTCCAAGACATAAAATAAGCATTTGAGCTCCTTACACCACTATCAATTGAAAAGGATATACTGTAGGCCTACTTGCTATGCCAAATTTAGAGGGGAAGCGCCTGTATGAGGACAGTTGGAAAGACCTGGATGACACACATTTTGGCAGTCAAAAGGCGAAGCAACAGCAAGCCTTTGGAATTTCGACCCACGAAATGTCTGAAGACATTCCATGTTTTCTCCCGTGTCACACGCTTTTATGAATTAAGACAGGGTGATGAGGGCGTGACAAACTTGGAGCAGTATGGGACAAGCTGGTCCTGCTATTATCCTTTCTTTACAATACCTGACGGTGGATGAATGTCTGGTTCCATTTCATGGGCGCTGTACCTTCAGACAAAATATACGCTATCAAAATATGGGCTGCATGTAATGCAGATGCCAATATGCAGGTGTACACTGGGAAAACCCCTGGGGACCTGGGGTACTCATAATATATACCGTATATATAATATAAAGCCATTAAAACACCAAAAGATCTTTCTTTCCAAATACATGACACATGAACTTGGGAAACAATTTTAATTACAAACATTATGCTGTTGACACTACATAATATAGGGCCATTGTGCTGCACAATAAGTTGGCCTACTTTTACTGTTTTAAGTACATTTTGATGATACAACTTTTGTACTTTTACTTAAGTAAGGTTTTGGAAGCAAGACTTGTCCTTGAAATGGAGTATTATTAAACAGTGGTATTACTACTTTTACTTAAGTATAAGATCTGAATATATATTCCACCACTGATTACAATGCATTGCTTTATCATAAGCACACCTAATTTTTCTGAGGCACCTAAAGTCGAATTTTAACTACTTTCGTGTATCAATATTTGATTTTGATTTTGCCAAAGAATGACTTTGGTGACCATTTAGAGGCAAGATGGGTGGATTCTTCAAATGTTTGTTAATGCAGATGCCTATTCTTGAAATAGAACAGGTGCAGGCTACTGCTCACCTGGTGAAGAGTAAGTAATGGACACCTTTAGGAGTCATGATCAGTTTGCCACGCCGGACCAGAGCACCGCCCGCTTTGGTTCGAGATGAAAGGGGAAACGACAGCCAGACAAAAACAGGTGTCTTTCCAGGGAAGGGAGCCACTGTCAGTCTGTACACAAGTTGTAAAGTCCAATTAGACCCACTTTTATAGCCATGAATATTACCAACAATAAAAAACAGACATTTATGAAAGTCTGTTTTTATTAAGGCCATCCCATTTGGCTCCTTGTGCTGTTGACATATAGTGCAGACAGCTGCTTAGCCTGTTTTTTTCCCAGATGATAACAAAGATCAACTTCTATTCTATTCTGCTCTATTGTTAAGATATTATAATATGTTCTATTATGTTACTTCCAAACAAAGCTGGATGACTAGGTAAAGCTGTCCTGAAGGATCACCTTTAGTGTGTTTCTGGTACTTTGATAAAAAGCAGATTTAGCACGGGGCATTTAAGAATGATCAGCGACATTATACAATTCTCCTGAGAGGCCCTGCAAATCTGGTCAGCCAATAAAAATGTAACATTACAGATGCTAATCCCTGCAGAGAATCGGGGGCAGAGGTGGGAAGTAGCCCACATTTTTACAGCAGGTTAATCTAGTTATGACTCTAAACCTTCAAGCGTTTGATGTTTTGACTTAATGGCTCATTAGCTGCTGGAACTCTCTTTAACAGGCCTTATTTTTCTTTTGATACTTCTAGAAACCATTAAATCATTTGCCAAACAGTAAAAATGATGACATTTTGTCTCATAGACGATGCATACAGTAGATGCTGCCTTCAAATAAATGATAGCTCAAATAATATTTTCCCCCTTTAATGCAATCTTTTCTCAAAAACAATCTTTCCAGTCCAGGTCTTCTAATCACGTTCACATTAAACCTTTCTGTGCATAATATTCATGACAAAATGGTGACAAATCTTTAGTTTGCTTTGATAAAAATGCTCTGGATATATACATCCACGTGACATAACAATGTGTTCAGCAAACAATCAAGCTGTCCAAATCCACAAAAGTCATTTAGTGGACGCTTGTGTCCAGGCTGTCTTACATAGTTTTTACTTGAGCCATACATTTTATGTGTGGGAATTCTTATCCTTACTGTCAAGCTTTACCCATAAAAGGAGCATTCACAGATCAACATAGACCCAAGCATCAAACAAAGGATCCAACAAGTGGAGGATAAAGGTGTTTCAGGCGGATGCAAAATATTACGATTAATGGGTTTAAGTTAAATTCCTCTTATTTGGATTGTAGTCTTATATGCTCAGTTACATGACAACTTGTTTTTAAAAACAGTATGGTTTAGTGCCTGTGGTTCATTAGTCATAATTTTAACAATGAAGGATGCAGAACTCTAAAAACGCACTTTTTCACATTATAAATGATTATATTCTGAAATCAATAAACAATGTTTAAGGTCATCATTTCTTTTTTTCACAAAGCGGTTGGCCTAAAAATCTCTATAATGTAATGATAGAAAACAATTTCCCACCTGAACACCAACAAATGTTCTAATTTGGCACATCATAGTTCACGTTCATCAACCAACAACACACATTACACACTTACACACACACAGAGGTTTGAGGTGGTTGGAGTCCTTAATTTACTCGTGTAAAAGGCTGAAAGTTTATGATGGCTGAATTGGTGTAACAGAGTGTATGCCACTGCAGATAAGACCTTGAAGTGGAGCAGGCCAAAGGACACTAATGTTCTGAAGCATAAGTCTCTAAAATTTTAAAGATCCAGTCTGTAAATATTTTTGCCAAACTAAAGTTGAAGTTAACTTCTATCCTGTCCTTATTTTGGGTTGTCTCACTGAACATGTCATTCTGAAATGTAACTCTACATTCATTATGGACAAACACCCTGATTTCACCAAATCATGATTTAAAATGCGTTAACTCAACCATCTCCTTTTCATACTAAGACACAAACCAACCAACCTTCATATCCCAAAACCCGTGGCACATTGTCATCAATACAAATACACCGTACATACTGTTCTCAGTGGGTTTTCTACACATTTTTCTCCTGCCATTTATGCATTGTTAAAAAATATATAAAATATTGAGAGAAACTTTACAGGTTCATTCAGGTTAAAAACACATCATCACTGTTTTTCTTCAAAGCTATTTACAAATCTCTGTACGGTTAGTAGTCGTCATTCAGCTGTCAACACAGGAGTGAGTGGGTGTCTCTTTTCAGTGAAAACAGTTACATAAGCAAAACATATCTGAATTGTGACATTTTAACTGCAAATTTAAGCCATTTTCTTTGGCTTTTTGTCTTCATGTTCAAAATGTAGTTGTCGGCAGTTGTAGTCGACAATATATAGTCGAGAGGCGGACAGGAAACATGGAGGGGGTGTGGCATGCAACGAAGGGCCCCGGCCAGATTTGAACCAGATACTTTGCAGACATTGTCGAGTTCAGCAGCTCCTCAGACTTTGGGGAAAGAAAGTGAACCTGAAACAATTAGTCAATTAATTGATTGACAGAAATTGTTACGGGCATTTTTGGACATTAAACCGACTAAATCATTAATAGATTCATAGAAAAGAAAAAAAACTAATTGGCAGATTAATCCATAATGAAAATAATTATTAGTTGCAGCCCTAGGTGGAAGTAATCTTAGTTACTTGCAGATTGTGGACAAAACAATCGTATCATACATAGAAATAATGTCATTTGGTGGTCGGTTTTACCAAATTGCCTTGCAGCACCATGAGACGTGATACAACTGCTAAACTTTAATTTAAAGATAGAACAGTCAACCACAGTTATTTTCAATAAAGGTAACATATACAAATGATTTGAAGAAAATCCACTGTTAAAATCACCAGAGTTCAATTAAACTCAATGGACCCTAGCATCATGAAACAAAGATGTACTTTACACCATGAAATACTTTCACTCGGACAGCATGGGAAACTGTAAGCGCTGATGAAAGGTATGTGGCTGTAAGTGGACAGTAGACCAGTTTGTTGAATCAGTCAAGGTTAATCAACTTGTAACTCCGGAGGCATTGGCTGAAGTTCAACTATGAACACTGTAGTGTCGTGTCAAAGGATATCAAGCACACCCTCATGACGCAGATCCAGTTTTTACTGGAGGTATCAACTCACTGACAGCTAGCTACAGTCCTGTGAGACAGTACAGACATTTCTGTCATGGCATTTTCCCATTTCATTTTGTTCTCTTCATTCATTGTTTAAAAATGTTTCACTGTAGTTACCTTCACACCACCATCCTTTTATTCTTTTCTTTTTTTAAAGGAGATGTTGGGGGTAGCTTTCATTTTAGGCCAATTAACTTACTCTTGAAATATATAATAACTAATGACACATGGTGTAAAGATAATCACACTTTACATTAAAATGCACCAGAGGAGATCCCTGAAACATATCAATGCCCGAGTGTGTTTTTTAAAATGAGAGCCATTTGGTAGAATATGATATGCTGTTATCATCATGTGTTGATGAAGAAGACATTATTAAGTCTGGAAACATTCCCCACATGGACATGCCTTGGGGTCAATTACTCTTTTATTGACTAAAAAGCATATCCATTCTGCTAAAATAAAATAAAAATGGCCGTTAAATAAAATAAAACCACCCAAATACAACATTCATACAAAGTTACTGTAAGGCATTCCTTCACGCCAGCAGAGTCTGCTGCAGCTTCCTCTTCCCAAGCTCCAGCTCATCAGCCTGGTGTTTGCCAGCAAAAGAAAAGTGTTCTTGAGACAGCTATTCCCACAGTTTTTCTGTCAGAGACTTCTCCCGCTCTGTCACACGAGTCTTTAACACAGTTCTGGCGATGGCTTTGGTGTGTCCTGCAGCTAAGACTAGAAATTATACGTACAGGAGAGCCGTAACTCTGAAAAGTCATTAGATTCATGCAAGACTGTACAGACTTTCAGTAAACTGTCCATGCTGGACAGGACACGAGGCTTAGGTGCAGTCCTATCTGCAGGAGGTGCCCAGCACGCTGCCCGTCGAGGGCGTGGTGGCGGTAGCGCTGTAATGGGGGTAGTTGTCGTTTGGTGGTGGGCCCGGGAGGATGGAGTTTCCGTTGGTTGGGGAGCAGCTGAGCTGGAGCCTCCGCAGGTACTCGGCGTGGACGGGTTTGTGGCTCTGCAGCACTCGGATGGCCTCGTCCACGGTGAACCACTCCCGCTTACGGCCTGAAGAGGGAGACACAGCACAATGTAGGAGTTAAAAGGAAGCTTTCATGCTGGGCCTTCCATGTATCCCCAAACAAAGTGCAATTAGAGAGTCGTCCAAATTCTATCAATTCTGTGTTTTTATCAAAAGATACTTATTTATGCTCATTTACACAGGTTGATCTTACATTGTATCAAAGCTCTTTCTTCTAGTATAAATGCAACAAGAGAGTCATAAGCTTTAATAGCTGCAGCATCTTATGCTCCCTTAACCATATGGTTCACTATAAGAATTGAAATTTGGAAGTATAATGCGACAGTACTGAAACATTTTGCTGTAAGCTGCCACAACAGGAAGTGCGTATTTAAATTTTATCCTCAGCTAATTTGTGTTTGTCTGGTTAGCAAGATCAATTGAAGCAAGGTGAAGGTAGATATTGCACCTTGAGGACCACACACATACATAAATGCCTACAAATGTGCATGCATGTACAAAAACAGACCGAGCACGTGCTGCAACCACTTTCGGATTTCAAAAACAAGGAAATAGTTAATGTAGCAGGCGTAGTAACAGGTAGAGGATGCTCTCCACTGAGCACATATCAAAGCATGGCTGGATACTGGCGCCCAGGCTACTGACGGCTGGAATATACTGCAGCTAAGATAAGTGGCCTAGATTTATAGGCACCTGTTGTCACTGCATTCCCCAATGCCTGTATAGTCTCCATGCAGTATACTGGCCTTTACATAAATAAAAAGATGCCGTTTATTGTAAAAGGTGGGCTAGTCCTCAGCAGGTCAGGAAGAAAGACACACACCGCAGCATCTGCAAACATTCATGGGAAGGTGAAGGGAAACTGTACCTATGTTGACGGAGTCTTCCCAGGCCTCCAGCGTTTCTGTTACCGTCAACACATACACATACGTCCGGTGCTTCCGATCCTGGTTTTGCTTTAGGGATCAAGAGGAAATGAAACTGAATACTTAATCATCCAAAACCATAAATACATGCAAATGCAATAAGAAGTGTGACAGGATAGCCTTCATAACTGCAGAAATTAAATGCACTGAAAGTTGCATATTTAGCCGTTTTCTGTGTTTCGTGCATTTATTCTGATTGAAGATCAAAATCACTCTGATTTTTAGTTGCTGGGGTCTCAATATGCATTGGGTTACGTTTTTCTTGTAAACACTATTTAAAAAAAAACAACAACAAAAAACATACATATTACACAAAAATGATATATTGCATGCTTACAAAAGGTAAAAGGGTACTTGGTTATTTCTGCATCTTATAAACTGCCTCAGTAAACTTACCTCAAATACACCGAGCAGACGTCCTAGCTTGCCCTTCACGCCGGCCTGGGGAATAAGCAGAGAAGAAATGTTAGAAAAAGTTGTTGTTTTTTTCCTACTGGCTCTAGTGTACAAAACAAACAAACAGCGAGCAGGGGACACTTCTTTGCAAGATTTTTAAAAATGCTGCGGCCTTTGAATAGAGGGTGAACACATTAGAATAGCAGTTTGCAGGCCACAGACTATATTCTATCTCAAAACAATGGCTATTGTGTATTACATTTCAATGTAATACAGAGAACTTCAGTTTCGCCTCTATGTACTGAACTTTACTGTAACCTCCCAGGCTTTGTTTTGATAAAAGAAATGCTTCCTGAACAATTATCCAAACACAACACCGTTCAGAACTTAACTACGGAATAAATCCCTGTGCCCAGACTGAGATATGTGTGTACTCTGTGGGCTCACAGCTTCTTCAATTTTTGTTAAACTTGTCAGCCAAGCTACAATTGTTGTTTCTCTTAGAAAGGTGTAGTGATTTCTATATGGAACCCTGTAGCATTTAAGACTGGTTGGATGATATTATCAATCCATAGTA
The DNA here is from genome assembly GCA_011952105.1 of Coreoperca whiteheadi. Classification (NCBI taxonomy): domain Eukaryota; kingdom Metazoa; phylum Chordata; class Actinopteri; order Centrarchiformes; family Sinipercidae; genus Coreoperca; species Coreoperca whiteheadi. The sequence goes on from CM022484.1 coordinate 14,435,845, forward strand.
GTGTCCCTTCACCTGGGAAAAAGAACTGGCATGAATCCTGAAAGAGTGTTATTATGGAACGTAATTATGTCCCTTTCATAACACTTAACAGTTGCTTTATTAGTTCAGATGTACTTCGCAGGAATCAAATTACTGTCAAGACACATGACATCTGTCCTTTCCCCTGCTCAGCATACTTCACAAGTGTCCCACTGATGTGTCCAGGGTCTGTGAATGCACAGGAATCCAGCGAGGGGCCAAGTTTAGACCGCTGACGTGGCTGAGAACACATGGTTCTCAACCAGAGGGACCTCTGGAATACTAGCGGACACCTCAGTCAGCCAGCTACTGACACCACGGCCCTTCAAAAATCTCCCCCCCCTAGCATGCATATTCCAGCCAACCGTTCAAACCCTGAAACTCCAGTTCTGGTCAGTTCAGCAGGTTTCTTACTGGACATGGGGAACTACATCTATGAAGTCCTTTGCATTCTCATCGTGAGCTCATTTTATGGCAGCACAAAACGACCCCACTTTGGAGCGGAGACTCGGTTCATGTGATATTAAAACAAAATTAATTCTTCCGTTTATTCACCTCCTCAAACACCTCTCGCACTGCGGCACCACATGGCTCCTCTTCTGGCTCCATCCCACCTCCGGGAACGATCCACTGGTCCGGGTGCCGACTGCTGCTGACCAGCAGAACCTGGAAAAAGAAAGCTCAAGCTTAACAATTGTATACCACGTCGGTACCTTTATTGTACTGTGAAATAAGGAATGTGTGTCTTCATATGCCCCTTTAGATGCAGATAAACACGCCGCATCAAGGCGAAGCACGGCGTCTCACCAAAAAGGCCCTGTGGTTTCCGAGGTACATTTAATGGGACATTTTGTTCTGCACCCACACATTCACATTTCCCTCAGTGACTTCTTTCCGCTATTCAGTGGCCCTGACTTGGTCTGTCACATTGAAAGTGAGGACTAACATGAGACATGACCCCTTTGACATAGCTTTAAATATTCAACCCTGACATGATATTTAGTATAAATGGTCTTCTGAGTGAAACAAATACATGAAAACACGAGAATGATCCACACTCACAAATGGTACTCTGCGCCATTTAAATGTCAAATGATAACTCCAATTATTGTAAAAAAGAAGAAAAAAAAAAAAAAAAATCACACATAAACGTTATTGGACTCTAATTAGACCAAACTGATGAGTTATCCTTACGTTTTGGGGACCGTAACATGCATCTATTATATTTTTTACTATTTTGGTTTCTTCCTTCTCAGACGCTCAGAAGTATCGGTCTACTTTGCAAATACCATTTTTCCAGCACAGTGATGGAGCTCAGTCAAAGCCAGTGTTGAAGCGGTTCCAACACAACATGACCCCAGCAAACAATGCATGTAAAGGAAGCATGACCAACTCAGATTCTGTCAGTGCTCCGGCGAGCGGCCGGCGGGGCTTGAATTACACGACAGTTGCAGTATACACCGATATGCACAGATCAGATGTGACTGTGTCTGCGGTTTCTGGCAATATCCGTATCGCAATCACAACAGACACAAGCACACCTGCTGTAAACATTATCACATTTGCCTGGAGCAATTCAATCATTAGTAAAAACACAGTCTGTGACAGGACACAGGTCGTAATAACATCGGCAGCCAGTACAAGAAAAGACCAAATCAACGTCTTGTCAGTGGTTCATTCATTTAGAATTCAACCGCATTTTCGGGATTTCTTAAAGCTTGTGACGGTCACTTATTTGTCGGTTTAGAAATGATTTATGATACAGAACAATCAGTGAATGTAAATATACATGCATTACAAAGAGAAATAAGTGATAAGCAGCTTGTGCAGCATATGGTGACATCCACCTCTGCCACCCATCTGATCACCATATCCAGTAATCTGCCAGAGGAGTCAGTCTGTCACTTAATCCGAACTCCGCTTTCCTATCGCCTCCCTCACGTTCTCTAATGGGATTGTGGCTGCATCTACCAAAGGTTTTCTGAGGATCTTCTAAGGGCCAAACCGATTGGATGGCACATGCTTGGGGCCTTGACGGTGAGCGCTGTCAGCTGCTGTCTTCCTCACCGCCACCTGCTTATTCCCAGTCAATATAGGTTAGGATGAAGGGCAGTAGAGGAGAGGAGTCATCAAACATGATGATGCAGATTAAGTGAGTGCATGCTCAGGAAACATGGTCTGGAGATGAAATGATGGTTAAATGGTTAAAGAAAAACACAGGTGTTCATCCTATACAAGAGATTGCATGTGTTCTACAGTGTGCAGTAAGTGACGTGTGTTAAAGGAAGGGCCATTACACTAATAGCACAAGCAGAACAAGACGTCTTCTCAGCAGAGTGCAAACTGTAAAAAAAAAAAAAAGTGTAAAGTTGAACCCTGTAACCTGCTTGAGTGAGCTCTTTGATGAACAGGCTGGCCTTTGCCAATGAGGTGAGCTAAAACAAACTGATTTTAAAGGACAAAAGTTCACATCCAATCTCAAAATGGGGTACTTAATTAAATGGAGGGAAAAAGATGGTAATTGTTTATGGTCTGTTTGTTCAGAGGACCAAGTAACGTGTGTGTCATATGCAGCAAGGGTTTATTTGTCCTCATTTTGAACGTGAATGGCACCTGCCAGAAGTCCGTTTTCATACACGGCCATTATTGTGTCATGTACTTTCACGCGGGCAATTTTACCAAATGTATTTATTCCTTATGTTTTGGACGTGTTAGAGATTTTCAGAGCACTTCAACCCGCTGCTCTCGCTCTCGCCTGATTGGGTGTGTGTCTGTGTGTTGAGCTGCAGCCAGCGAGGCTTAAAAGGGAGATCACTGGTGTCAACGTGTCCAAAGCCGACAGTGTGCGATGTAAACAAAACAAAAGCCATAGAGCTTCCAGGGCAGCGAGGACAAAGCTGATTTCTGCTCGGGTTGTTCCATTTCAATCTTTTGGTTGTTGCCCCAGAGGAACTCTTATTTGTCCATGCTGAGAATACAGTGCAGGCTACATTCAGTTTTGTTTGAATGATTTTAGGAATGTAGAGCACTGAATCAACATATTACAAACTGTATGTAATTAAGATTTTGTTTCTTCACATGTGCTTCTGAGATGAAGACAGCTTCTTGTTCATAAGAGGGAGCAGCAGGGGTTTGGTGCTGCCTTCAAGCTTCGCGAAAGGACATTTGTCATCACAACAACATCCAGCCTGCAAGCTCCGATTCATCTCTCCAAGTTATTAGGACACGTTTTACAAACCCAGTCAATTCACTGAAATGCAAGTATTTCAAGTTCATTTAGTGGTCAGCAATGTGAGCGGTGGTTCCCAACCTTTTTGCCGGACTTACCCCACAGTGTTGTACCCCTCTGACAACACTCATCATGCGCTCTTTTGAACTGATTTTAAACTGGATGTTATTAAACACTATTAATTATATAAAATGGATATTGGCTCTACAACAATTTATTTCTTATAATTAAGCATTTGGCTAGCTTTTTGAACCATCGATCCTTTACTTCTCATTCCCATCTATCACTACTTTTAGCTTTTTCCATCATTTATCCATTACTTTTAGATAATTATAAACCATATAGCCATTACTTTTAAATAACTATTTGACAGATGACAGTTTATTAATTCCTTTAGCTATCTATTGCAATGGTTTATACTTTTAGCTAACTCACTGCTCACTTGCTAACTCCTTCAGGGCTTCATTAGCGGATATATTTTTTTAATCAAATCGTAGTTTCCATTTTATCTCCTTAGTTGAGCTACAAATCTACAAAGTAGGCCTGCCTCTGGTTGGGAATCACTGACTCAGAAGACTGACACATAATCTACACCCAGAACGTTGCCCTTCCTGAACTTTCCAATAACCTTTGACAAACAGCATTGTCTTAAACTCCCTAGGCTAGTGTTAAAAGCGTGATGAAAAACCAAAACTAAATAACTCACACTGCCATGATAGATAGGTCAAAGATCAGCTGACAGCTGAAAACCCACTTCTAATTGCAAAAAGGGGCACGGTGAAGGGGAAACCCCAGTAGTGTTTCCCAGTGACATTTTATTGTTTTGCAACTCACCCCACTTCCCAGGGGCCCCCAGTGTGAAAAGGGAGTTGGGCAAATTCTGAGGGAAAATACAGTAAATCTTCTTTGGGTAAAGAAACCCACTATGGACAAATGTCAGACTCATGTGGCGTTATCTAACCTAACCTTTCGGTTATCCAAAAATCAATCTAACAATGCAAAGTTACACAAGCTTCAACTCCTGGATAACCAACATGACATGCCATAGGTAGTAAACGTTACAAACGTCTTGTAACTGATTTAGAAATTAAGGTCAGTCACTCTTAACTGAATTTGAGATATCAGAACTACCATTGCTAGTAAAACACAGGCTATGACAGCCAGTCCTCTGGCATGGCCTCAAACAGGAACAGCAGGCAGGGATATTCTGGAGGACATAAACACCTCCTCCTGCTCCCCAAGGAGGAATGCCTGTAGCTGTCAAATAAAGTAGGCTCCAAATGCCATGTCAGGCTGGATGCCGGGAGGAGAGAATGATGGAAAGTCTAAGACACTCAAGTACACAGTGCAGGGGCGGAATCAATAGTGCTAAGACAGTAATATATTCGCTGCATTATACCGTATCACCAAATAAAAGAGGGGTTGTAAACAGGGAATGAACGCCAGAGACAAACAGCAGCTGAGACAAAGACAGAAAGACATTTCTGACTTTATGCATCCAGTCATACTGATAACCCCCTCCTTCCATTTCCAGTATGACATTATTGACAATCTGCTGCAGTACTTTCAATATATAGCTTCTGGTTTACAATCTGATAAACAGGGAGGTTACTGCTAGAACAGTTTTCCCCGATCAGAGAATTTCTCTCACTCTGAATAATGCATGACCTCATAGCATTATATAACTTTTATTTTAATAAAGCCCCAACACTGCCAAACACTGACCAGTACAGTAAGTAACACATTAGGTTGCTTCTAAATAATGAGATTTTATTGGCGCAGCTTAAAGTTTGGATTCAGAAATTAAGATGCGGAAACAAACAGTGAACACAACACTGACATATTATCCCCTTTTAATTTCATATGGTGAGCTTTTATGGCGACTTCAGCATTCATTTGGTACGTTTCTGGTAAATGTGAACCCAATATTCACTCTCCTTTTAGCTCTGTTTTGGTCTCCAACTCCCAAAACATTCCTGGCTCTCTAGCTGCTAAATGTTCCATTATGTTCACAAGCTAGTTGCCAACTGGGTCTGTCTGCCGTTTGGTGCCGAGCAGGTAGTGTAGAGTGGATTTTTAGAGCTCTGTTGATAAAAACAGTTGCCTGCTGGTGCTGGAAACAACTCCGATGAGAGTGGTGAGACTGAACCAAAACAGTAAAGTTGCAGGCCAGAAAACCAAAACAATGAAGTATTATTGCTATAAAGCTCTGCAGAGCTGAGGGGAATTGCAGTCAGGTGATACTTCTCTGTAGGTTAGCAACTCATGTAACATTCCACATAGTCATTTAATCTATTGTGAATATAAAAATGTTGATTATAGCAGCTTTACGAAGACATACTTTTGATTTTGATTATTTCTGTGCAGAAACCAGGTGAGTAAGTTGTGATGAAATAACTTCACAGAAACTGTTAATCAGCTACACACACCCGTGCACGTCACCATGTCCAATTAGAATAACTTAAGAGGTTTATAAACAAAAGCTGGAGAAAAATCGTTCAATATATAACCATAAATTTACTCGTTTCAATTTGAATTAAATGTATGAATGAGTAGACTTCATTATGCTTTCAGTCCCTCCAGGACTCCTTATTTAACTATGGGTTTCTACAACCTACCATTGCACTAATATGATCTAAAATTAGTAAAGAAGCGCTCTTGGCACACAGGCCCTAAGCAGCTCACATACTGTTAAACGTAGGTGCCCTACTCAGCTGTCACTGCCGTCCCTCTGCACTGTCAGGTTCCCGTTTTCCCTGGTTAGGAGTTTAACTGCGGTCAGAGCACCTCACCCTGAGGGTTCAGCTTTCTCCTTTCCTCTCCAAAACAAAACCGTCCAGCAGCACGTATGGCTCTTATTTCACCACAGTCGGGTCTCCTGTGTCTAGGAACTGATTGTGTGTGTTTAAGGAAAGTATTGATAACACAGGGCCCCATATCTCAAGCGCCTTTAGACCCCAAAACTGCCATCATTAGCACCAAAAATTACAATTAGAGCACCAGATTGCTCGAGAGTCATCTCTGTGATTGCGTGAGCAGACATGCCAGTCAAAGCCTGAAATTCCTGAGGGTGATGGTCACACCTACACACTTCTGTTGTTGCAATATTCTCTGACTGTTCTTTCCCGTGATTGCAAGTTATAAGAAAAGAATCACAGTGTACAAGCAAGTTCTGAGAAAATTACGCAAGAGAGCAGTAGTGCATGTACAAAACTTTATAACAACAAATATAAAAGGCAGACAAACCTCTAATTTTATATCACCAATTTTAGAACATCGGTTTTATTAATTATTATTATTATTGTTAGGGGCTTTTTGCCTTTATTTGACAGTGCAGCCAAAGACAGACCGGAAAGGGGGAGAGAGAGGGGATGACATGCACCACAGGGCCGTGGGCTGGATTAAAACCCAGACCGCTGTAAGGACTCAGCCTTGGTACATGGGGCGGGTGCTCTACTGGGTGAACATCTCTAAACCTCTTTCATGGTCCTACACTTCAAACTCAGACATAACGATGACATAACATCTGCGAGTGAGCGGATATGCTTTTGTGTGTGTGTGTGAGTTAAAATCTTCAGATATGTGTGTTGTACAGCCAAACACGGGAGGTCTCAGGCAGAGCTCTCTGTGCCAGTAGTAACACCAGACTGGGCTGCTTTTACAGAATATTGTGTAACAGTTTGTTTATGCCAAGTTTCAAAAGGAGCTAAATTTGGACGTACCAGAATATGCCACAGTAACAGAGATATGGGCCTGATGTTTGGACATAAATATGACTTACCGTAGTAATATGGCTACACGGCTATTATTAGTCCCACAAGGGAAGCAGTATCTTACCAGAAAAAAATATATGTAAGAATAACTTGCGAGTAACCCAAAACACAACCTAAAAGTACAGAACATAAATATCTGTGGAATTTGCAGGTTGATTTTCCGTAAATAGGGAGATAGTGTTGCTCCATCCAACAGTGACCTAATGCACAGTTGAAAACTGTAGAACTTGAAAAAGTCCTTTACATTATGTAGGCTCTCTGGAAAAGTATACATCTATATGGTCACCCTTCTTAGCATCCATGTCCTGACTGTGAGAGAAAGGAAGGTACAAAAAGGGCAACAAAAATAATGTAGGTACAGTCAGTCAGGCAGTCATTTTCTTCCGCTTGTTCCCGTTGGGGGTCGCGGGTGACTGGAGCCTATCCCAGTGACTTTGGGCCTTAGGCGGGGTACACCCTGGACAGTGGCCAACTCGTCGCAGGGCTATGTAGGTCCATCAAATGTCTTTTTAAATAAATGTAAGTACATTTCTTGTGTGTGTGTGTGTATCCATTTGTTGTACAGACTCACGTTGGCCCACTTAGACAAACCCATTTATAAAAATGGATGGGTTTTATTAATTTAGTTCATTTTCTGTAGTTTTTGTACTATTTGATATGGGTCACTGTGTTTACAGTTAGCTTTTTCTTTGTGTATGTTGCATATAAAACATTCTGCGTAAAAACCTAAAAAAGAAATGGATAGAAAAAATTTGTTATGCAAAACACATTAATATGAAAAGAAAATCCAACAACATGTTATGTTAGCTCTTGAAGTAGCCTAATATCTTAGTTATCTTAGCAATCACAGTTGATGTATTCTAGATTAGGTTTGGGGTGAAAAACACTCCCGAAAACGAATCCCTTTATAGTGGATCTACTGTATTGTATATCACAGAGAAAAGCCTTTAAGACACAACAACAGTGTGTCACCCCACAATCATCAGTTACGTGGTAAAGGCCCCTTTAAATCCTCATCCACAGAATTGCTACGGAGCTGCCGCTCAGGGCCGGCGGGATGCAGCATGATCATGAATGGCCACTGCCTGGTCATGGATGCTTATCCTGTCGTGATATTAAATGTGGTCAAGTGACGCGACATTTGATAGATGTATTTAATAATAGACTTGGGGCCTATATTCTTATCTGCTCACTCAACACAAGCCGATGTTGAATCCGCTATTAAAGGAAACGTGCAACAGAGCGCCTCGCCCCCTCCGTGTTAGCTACCTCAAGCTAACAAGAAGCTAGCAGGAAGTACACGGAACTTGTATTCACAATAAGAGCTTTGCGTGAACTCAAAGCAGCTTCGAATGGGGTTCTTAGTCAGGTGTTTCATTTTGAAAGTCCTGGCCCGTAGGTCGTGTGTTGTTCACGGAGGCTACCTTGACGACGAGCCTTTTTCTCCTTTCTCTACGCGCTCCTCAAACTAGCCTAAACTGGATGGCCCGAGGCGCAGCAGCAGCAGCACGGAAACACAAACCAAAACAGTGGCCTTGAGAGAAACAGAAAGCACGTTGTAATGATAGCTACACCTAGAAGGAGACGCCTTAAATCACCACCCATGTGTGTTAGTAAAGACTACTGTCAATTTTATTCATAATTACCCCTGTATTTGAATGACTGGGTGCAGATAGGGGATGACTAGGCCACAAAGTCATGCACAACCTGTATGTTGTTCATGTGGTCCGGTTATATAGGCCTATGCAAAACGTTTCACTGCGGGATCTCTTACCTCTTCTTCGCGTTCATTCTTGAAGCACAGGCATGCAGCTCGTTTCTTGAAGCCCTCGCCATCGTAGGTCCTGGTCTGGTTCGGTTTGAGCTTCATTATGGTTTTATCCTGCCTCCTTAAGATAGAACCGGCAAACATAGAGAGAGGCTGTGTGTGTGTGTGTGTGTGTGTGTGTGTGCGTGTGTGTGTGCGTGTGTGTGTGTGGTGGTGGTGGTGGGTGGGGGGAATCCAACGAGTTAACAGCAGAGCCGCCGCATCGTTGCTGATCTCTGCATCCGTGGTCCGAAATGGTCCGAAATAAGAGGAGGAGGCATTGCTGGAGAGATCCCAAGGTACCCGTCAGAATGTCTTGGATTTGTGTTTTCCTTATTAGATCTGTGCGTCTGGATGATAAATGCAAGCCAAGGGTTCAGCTGCCGCCTGTGATTTCCAGTCGGCAATGTGTGAGCAGTCCCGCAGGCAGAGATCTTATGTAGACTACAGCCTACACAGGAAAGCCCTCCTCTGGTTCCCTTTGCGCATGGTCGCTGACTCAGTACAATGAACAGGCAGACCGGAGTTTTAGAGATACGGATGAGACAGGAAGGAGCTCATTGGTCGGGTGTGGGTGGAGCTACGGTTCTGGTCAAAACAGTGATAATAAACAAATGCGTAATTTGTGCTGATCTCCACCAGACTGCTGCTGCAGAACACGAGACCATGTGGATTTGTCCTGTTTCAGAGTGTGAAGATGTTCACGAAGAAGCCTAATCAGTTATCTTTCATTTATCTGTGCTATAGGTGCAATATCTACCATAACCTGTTTGTGTTGGTCAGGGCTGTAGCCAGGTGTTTCGAAATAATGAGATCATAAATCCAAGAATGCCACCGAAAATACAATATCTAAAATCTTTCAGGTTTTATTTATTCAGTTAACTTTTTCTGTACATTTTATTTCCCCAGGTTGCTACAATCCCCAAACTCCCAGAAAAGATGCACATGAGGAGACCTCAGTGTCCTCAATAGCTGCAGTCTTGATGTTTGTGTGGTGCATAACTTGCATAAAATGATTTCTTAGTATGGATGGAGATGAATAACAATATCTTTTGAATAGACAATGTAACCAGATTTATCCCCCCAGCTTTACAATTTGTTAGAAAAACACCGTCAGTCACTCTAGACATTACAGTCTAAATACTCTTACTGTGAGTTCCAAGTGTAATGTGACTAATGTAAATAAGAACAAAAATCAAAACACTTGATGAAAGAAGCTGAAAATAATTTTTAATTTTTTGATTTTTGATGTCTGAATTCCATTTAGCTGCTTCAGTTTCAGGGTCCTGGTCTTGTGCATGCTTGCTGACTGTCACGCTGTCATGACTGAGTGGGACACTTGAATAGAAAATAGCGATAGTTATTAGTAACACCTGTGCTTTTCCTATGACAAGTCAACATGTCGACTGTGAAAAAGGCCAATTGTCAAAAGTGAAACATGAAACATATAGACGCAGCGTTCGTATTAAATGGCAGACAGCGTCAGGTGAAAGAGAGACAGGCTGTTGTTCTGTTAATTGTTAACCCAACTTTGTGTGAAGTATTGGTGTTTGAGTTGAGCTAGGCTAGGCTGCCGGGCCCTCCCCGCAGTGGAGACCGGACCCTGATATCAGTTTTCTGTGGAATAGTTAAATTGTTCATCATCATCATCAGCCCACACAGATCATCGTGGAAATGGAAGGTTGTTAGGTTCAATCCCAACACACGTAATCTCTACCCTACTTTGCTCCGTCTCAGTGGGCTATAAAGCACCAATTCTGAAAGCAGAGCTGTAAACTCCTCAAAATATGTTAAGAATGCCATGTTAATCATAACCCACCAGGCTTGGGGCCTCACCTCTCCTCGGATTATTAAGCCTCAGGCTCAGCTCAGTATTAATGCCATTCCAGGCTAAAATACGAAACCAGACCTGTTATAGGCTCATGTATTTGTCATGATACAGTCAGCCATGGCAGTTTTATGGGAGTTTTCTTTTGGGAGTTCAACATTTCAAGTTCCACCTTTTATTTGCTGAAGGAAAGCTATAGTGTACATGTTACATAAAGTTTAAAGTAAAGTCCACCGGTTGTCCAACGAGCACTGTCGTGCTGATGTTACTTGTAACACCGCCTAGAGTCTGGTGTTAGTGACGTGGGTCTTTTGGGAGTGGGTTTGGCAAAATTGCGCACAAGATCACATACTACATGTTCAATAGTTACATCTAAACAAGTCTGCTGGGAAATCAGTCAACAACTCCCATCTTTCACTGAATTTACATAATAACTGAGGTCATTTCCTGAGTGTGTCTTTCCCAATCAGTGTGGAAAAAAAAATAGGGAAGAGGTATTTACACAATCATTTAAACACATGTTCAAAGGTGTTTTGACTATAGTATTTGAGGTTTGTGAAAATTTGGTGTCAGTGTTGCAATACAGTCTGTTAGGGGGAATTGTCACTGTGAATAAGCACCCACTCCTAACTGCTCCTCCTGACTAAAAACATTATAGTCAAATCTGTCTCAAATCATATCTGATGGTGTTCCCATGTTGTCAATGGGTTTATGTTAAACTCATGTATTATTATATAATTTAAGGTGAATAAATAATGCCATCCCTTCCTTCTTTAACTACTCCACAGGTGGAGTTTTAGAAACCCTGACTGCATTGTGAGCAGCTGTAATTTATTAACGAATTAAATGTATTCACAGTTTCAAGGCTGTAATTCATAAATGGCGTGGGATATAGTATAAAATCAAATGATAAGTTAATTCTGAGGTAACATCTGTGTCCAAGTGCTTTAACATCTTCCTTCTCCGCCCTCAGTTCACCTTTGACCTGCAGGCTGATGATGACCCACATGTTGTAACTCCCCAGATAACATCAAAAGCCAAATGAGTTTGAGGAGACAAAGATCGATCAAAGAATTTGATTGATCAAAGTTGGTCAATCAAGAGTGAGACAGTCCACTTGTTTGTGAAGATAATCAAATGTTGTTGCCAGTGATTCTTTATCTTATCCGACCACCTACTTTCAGGCTATGGTAGACGATATGCTGGCAAAGTGTGACAACACAATGCACGTAGTATTATAATTCCCTTGGACTCTCAATTGTTTGTACACACATTCATGGTGCCCAGAGGATGAATCCTACTGACTTTGATGATCCACTGATCACGATTCATCTAGCGCTGATGACTCATTCAGAGCTGCTAGAATAGCTGTAGACTCTTAGTTGCATTGTTGTGTGGTGTCTCTCTTCATGTGCAGCAACTGAAATCTCACATTGATTTAATGAAAATCACTGGGAGTGGTTTTGAGATTGTAGAATTAATTGATGAGCTCACTAGTGGTGTCATAGGACTAAACCAAACTGTGCAAACAAAAGGCTCACATGTTAACCCCAATAACCCTTTTCACCCATATATTACCCCCCTGGTTGCACACATATCTTGAGTAAATGGTGGAGATAATTGCTCTAAAGGTAGTGCAGATATTCCCCAGCAGTGCTGAAAAAATCCCTGCATGCACAGGTCATGTTATCATTTTAACAACAGTGGTCATCACCTGAATGTGACGGGAACACAATAAGTGTTACTGGGAGTCATTCAGCATCAGCATCTTGTTTTAGCAGGGTTATACTGGCACTACACTGATCTGATTATAATGTGATTACTTGAAAGATAACTGCTGCCAATCAAAAATAGTGTATAAATATAGTAATCAAGTTAGAAATATATGAAATGACTTACTGAGATTACATAACAGATCACTTATTGAGTTCTTCATGAAGACATACACACAAACAAAAACATCCACATGAGATGAAAGCAAATGTTTAAATGAACATATGGATTGCTATATATAGCTCAGGTAACTGTATATTTGATGGATTAAGAGGTTGTCTAAGTCCAAAAGTGATTGAAAAATCAGATTATATAAATCAGTCTGAACATTTTGGAGGATTACAGGATTAGTACAATTTTAGAGGATTCAGTGCTATCAGAGTTAGGGAGCCATGTTAGAAAATTAATGTATTTATAGAATAGTAATGTCATTTGCATATGATATATGTTAAGTACTTTATAATGGACTAAAAGTAGAATCTTGGTCCTGAATATAACAACAGATGCTCAGTCATGTTATCATCTTAATGGCATCAGTCACCTCTGAGTAAAATAAATCTTTCTGTCATCGTGCTACTTGAAGTGGTTTATCATCATCTTCTTGCATAGCAAAGAAGGGCAATTAGGAGGTCCCCTTTTAGCCGAGGTGTGAAAGGAATAGAAGGATCCAGTTTCTCCTGGCTCGCAGCGAGACAGATGGAGGAACGAAAGGAGCCAGAGCTGTACGTCTGCCTATCGCTGTCCTCACTTTATCAGGAGACTCAGGGGACATCTGCTTCCTGACAACACAACAGACTCAAACTACACATAATAACAAACACAAATACATATGCCACATACAGTCAATACAGTATGTAAACAGAGATCCAGCGTAGATGTGCAGTTACATCTATACAGGTTTTCCCACACAGACAGAAAAACTCTCACACATGGAGTCTAATCTTCCTCTTCATTTGCCTGTGATCCACTCAGTGTTTGCAGCCAACTCTGATTACACGTATAAAATCCTGAGCTGATTAGCTCACCCATAAGTCTCTTCTTTGACCTCAGAGCCGAGCCTTCAGACATGAGGCATGTGAGGGTATGGCTTCTTGCCAGACAGGGAAAATTAGAGCCACAAAGCCGAAATGCCTTCTAACACAAAATTCTGTCCAAGATAACGACAATGAGGCATCATTTTCCCTTCTAAATTTAGAGTATGGATAATCATGCATTAGCTATCAGGCTACTTTTAGATTGGGCCATCTGTTTTCCAGTAACGTCTCCATTATTAGAAACTTCAGTGTAAATTAAACTTCAGTAAACTCAGCCTTCCCTTACATATTCACTATGACAAGTAAAGATAAGACAGTTGTTTGCTGGTACTCAGGGTGAGGTGAATGTTTTCATGGGATGGAGCTCATCCAATGATGAAGTGAGCTCCTGACAGCCAGCCAAGGCCGCTAAGATGGATGCGAGCTGCTGTCACTGTTGAATATAGAGCCTGTGACTCTGCAAATGGATCTATGCCCTCCCAAAAGGTGGAGGACCTGAGCCTCCTGCTGTAGCCCAATAGTCTGAGAGATAGCAGTTTATGTTAATTTACTCGCCAACTGGTAGCCCTAATCCAGGATCGGAGCACCAGTACGACAGTCCTGGATCATGGCAAAGTTAGTAAACCAAGGACAAATGCTAGCAAACAATAAAGTACTGCTAGTTTATTGTTAGCTAGCTATGTGGTGGTTAAATGTACATAACATCAAGATTGCAGCGCGAAAGACACAGTTTGCGTGGCTTTAGTTGACGGAGCCGCACACAAACAGACCTCTGCAAAATCACAACAATATGAGTTTTGCCTCATTTTCTTTACTCTGCAATCAGTCAAATCATTTGTTAAACAGCAGCCATCCTCAGGTCGAGTTCTGAGCTCCATCAGAGCTGTCACATCATTTCTATTTTACTGTAAATAAAAGGCTGACTCTGGAAAGTCGAAAACATTTTTCCGTCCTGTCAAGTTTATTATTATGGGGATTTTTCAGTTTTGCTGAAAGTCTCACAGTATTTAAAAAAAAAGAACGTTTAAACTACCTCTTTTCAGAATCAGTGCCCAACACAGCGGAGCTGAATAGATAATCTACTGAATTAAGTGTCTACAATTGTCAGGGGAGTATTTTCTACTGAAGAAACGTATAAAACTGTCCACAGTGAGGTCTCTTAAAAGTTGCATCTCCATTGTATTGGGAGAAATCTCTGAGAGTCCAATATTCACTCTCCTTTTAGCTGTTTTGGTCTCCCCCATCTCCTAAAGGGATCAATGACTGACTCTTTAGCTTCTAAATGCTTTATGTTCACCAGCTAGTTGAATGCTTAATACAGTTGTAAATGTATGGAGGAGGTCTGACAGACACCAGCCTTTTTCCAGTCTGGGCTGTGTGAGATCGCTGCGGAAAACAACTGACATCAAACATCGATCTTTATACAGTTTATACAACAGAAAAAATACAGGTCTCAAGGCTGCAGATTCAAGAATGACAATAAGTTGGATGTGAGGGCTGAAGGACACAATGGGTGATTGTTGGTTCATATTAAAGCATGTCATGATAGACCCAACGTGGGTAAACATCACTTAGGGATGAATTACCCAGCGCAATCAGAAAGACAAGGGACAAATAGGGTGGCTTCATAGTTTATGTTTTATCAGCAGATTAATATAAAAAGAGAATGTAATTAAATAACATAAAATCATGTATGTGCAAACATATTTTTTAATGCTTTAAATATAGAATAAAGACTTTAGTATGTAATGTCATCATTAACCACCGCTGCTCAGACTGTTGAGGCTGCTGCGGGTAAATGTTCCTCTCACAATGATGCCTCTGTCTCCTTGAGGTAGAACAAAAACACAGACACTCTATAATCATGTGAAGATTAGGCTTTAAGGGGCATCAACAAAGCCAGACAGTGACAGTGTGATTGCAAGAATGTGGGAAAGTCGTCTGAGACAAAACCCCACAGTGATGATGACACACACAGACTGAAAAAGATGTCATTCACCTAAACAAGTAGTTTAAAACTCAAAAACGCCACCGCGGCGAGGCCTGTGGCAGTGACTGCAGGGGAGGAAGAGGAAATCAAACTTCCACTCATAACTCACAGGTTGAATAAAATCTTCTCATGACACGCTCATTTGACTGCATGCTCCAGTAAGATATTCTGAGCGACGACGTTAACAGAGGGAGCGAATCACATGCGATTCTAATCCAATACACGTCTTTTTAAATGCTAATAAATGCAAAACAAACAAAGTAGCTCGGACAGGGCCGACCAAATACTATTCCAGCCATTCAAGCCATGATTTGTGTGTCTGGTAACGTTAAATGACTTGCCCACGGACATTCAGCGCACTTTCTAGTTTGCCAAGATATGATGTTGTGGTGATGTTAGCTATAGTAGCAGGACCGTTGTGAGTATCTCTGTCTGCAGCTGGTTTTCTGGCTCTGGGAAATGACTCTGGCTGTTAGCTTCACAGCAGCAACTGTAGGGACAGTTTGCTAAGCACTTTGAATTGCATTTGCTTTGTCTGCAAGGTGCTATATAAATAAAGTGTGATTGATTGATTGATTGATTGATTTAAGGATTAGCAGGACGTGAAAGTAAATCCAGTTATACACCTTGTATGTATTAATATAATCCAATATTGAACATTCATGCGTGTAGGCTTTTTTATGTCCAAAAATACAGCTCATAAACTCAGAACAGGAGAAAAGTTGCATACTAAAGAACTTCACAAAGAAGCCAACTGTCCAAAAAAAGTAGTTTACTTACACACTGGAAGTGACAAACAGGTGCTACAAAAGGAAAACAAAAACAGAAAAAGAAACCATCATCAGTTCTGCTGACAAAAGCAAAAGCAGAAAAAACCCATCAGTCACCAAGCATGGGCCAACAAACAATCAGCCATTACGGTGTTCAATAATTTGTGTTCTGACAGGCCTTGTTTTGCTTTGCCCTCATGCTGAAGTTTGTAAGGGCAGTTAATAGAGTAGGTGACATTGGATGAACTACATGAAAATCATTCACTGAATAAATGGAGTTCAAACATATATTTTATGTCCTACCCTCACAGAAAGTGGGCAAATCAGCCAGACCTGTCAGAACATGTTATTGAACACCTCACTGCCAACAGAAGGCAAGTCTCACACGTACCCCGACATCTTTATGAAGCTGGTCACCCCGTCTCAGTACTTCCTCTGTTGTCATTCAACAAATCCATAAATGTGTGGACAGACAATACAGACGGACAACACAGACTCATATTGTACCATAAAACTTCATATACTGCTCGTCTTGATGAAGACATGAAGCAAACAACTGGATAACTGATTGTTTAGCCCATGGTGACTCATTTGTTCTTGTTATTTTAGTTTGGATATTTCCTGGAGTTGTTTTTATGTTAGCGGCACATTGGATCCACCTTGACCAAAATGCTTTCTGTTTCTGTACTTCTTTTAAACAATTTGTCACCTACCTAAAGTCTGTTATGGTATGATTCATCCTCTTTTGGGGGTTTGTTTCTTAATAATGTGCATGTTCCTCAATTTTTTCCTTCTTCTTGTCAAATCTCCCAGGTTCCTTAGAGGCCCCGGGCACATAACGCATATTATTTGTATGTTGTTGGATTGAAAACAAAGGGTGATAATGGGGAAAAACATTTAAAGATAGCAATGAAGCAAAACTACTTAGTAATAGTATAGTAATATTTCAGTAACACTATGGTAACCTGCTAACAATAAAATGGCTATATCAGTGAAATATTTGGATTACAAAATGGTAATATGGTGACATTAATGGGGTAATAACCTGATAATAATGAGGTAATATAGGTTGATGTTTTCACAATATTAAAGGTTTCTATCAGCATGATACCTTCAAAATCACATGTAACTTCTTGGACGTCAAAAGTGGTAATTACCAAATTAAATGCTGAAATTCATCCTCCCTTTTGTTCCAAACACTCCCTTTTGTTTCAAGGTAATAGTGTACAAATTATATGTTTAATGCTGTGACTTGTTACCTGGAAACATTTGTGGTAGTTTCTGTGTAATAACCATGAATCAGGGCTGCAAAATGCTAACCTACCTGTTTCTATTTAATTTCAAGGTAAAGAGGCATAATGAATACCTGGAAACACTTGGTGGTGGTTTCTGGGTAAACAGAGCGTGGATCAAAACACCATCACCTAGAATGCTGTGATTGCAGAGGTCTGTTGGCAGCTGACAGTGAGGAGAAAGCTAGGGCTCCACCCTTTACAGGTGGCTCTCTCCTAAACTATTCATAAGACATGAAGGTTTTCCTTGGCGGCGAGCCAGCTTTGAGAGTGAGAATAGAAAAGAACAAAGTGATAAGAGAGTTCCTGCCCATTTCTTATAAAGTCAAAAGCAACTAGGTGGTGGTGGGATTTATTTTGTGTGTTTTTTTTAACTTTTTGAGAAGATTTTTGTAATTTTAATTTAAATGCTGTGACAAAATTCAGATATTTTCATTTATTTATTTTCAGGCATGGCAGAGGTTTTTAGGAGGTTGCGGTGATTTTGCTGTTTGTTTGTGTCCAAATACACCATTCATGTTATGTAATAATGTAATGGTGAATATCCCAATAAAAATGCATTTTCGTAAAAGGCATTCCCTTGTTGAAGGTTGAAATTTAAAATACATACAAGGCATCAACAGTATCAAATGTGTTTAGTTGAAAGTAGTGAGAGAGGTAGGTTAGCATTTTGCAGCCCTGATTCATGGTGATTACTACACTACTAAGTGTTTCCAGGTAACAAGTCACAGCATTAAACATATCATATGTACAGTATTACCTTGAAACAAAAGGGAGTGTTTGGAACATAAGGGAGGATGAATTTCAGAATTATAATATAAAAATTACCAATTTTGAAATCCAAGAGTTTTCACGTGATTGTGAAGGTATTACGGTGATCTCTAGCCTATAATATTGTGAAAACATCAACTTAACTACCTTATTATTATCATCTGGTTATTACCCAGATTAATGTCACAGTATAACCGTTTTTAATCTAAATATTGCACTTTGTTAGCAGGTTACCATAGTTACCAAAATATTACTACTAAATAGCTCTGCCTCGTTGCTATCTTTAAATGTGTTTCCCCATGATTACCCTGTTACATACATTTCAGTCTAATATTACCCAGATATACCCATTGTTAATAACAAGCTGGTTATTACTTTGGTAATTACATGGTATTACCTAATTATTACCTCTTTGTTATCAAACTATTACCCTACTATTACCACATTACTAACAAGCTCTAATATAAAGTGCAATCATAAATGTTGTTAAATCTAATAATCTCTGGTGCTCCCGGACTAGTTGCTGCATTTTTAGCTACCCTCAATACAGGAGATATTCTGGAAGCATTATGTAATGGTAAATAGAGTCATTAATTTGACAATACTATCTATATTGAATCACCTTTCCCTATTTCTAACAGCTATCCTTTTAGACTAGAGGTAACAATGCCATTATATAGCTTTTATATAGATTTTAAAAGATTATTTCCAAACATATAGAACAACTAAACTTTCATAAATGCAGTAGTATTTTTACAGAAGAAGAGTTGGACCATGGTTTCACACCCCATCTGACCAGCCTCTACTTGAAATGCAGATTCTGCAAAAAAAAAAAAGAAAGTACATTGCACCATGGCGTGACATGACCTCACACAGCCGTTTAACACTGCAGCAAAATCCTCCCTGTGGAGACGTTTTCTATATGTCTCAGCAGCTGTCTACTGTCTTTTCCTCATCCCTTCCCTGAGGTGTGGTGCTGCTTTATGAATGAGCTGTTATGCAAGAAAAGGTGACCTGAATACAGAGGGGGAGAGGGGGAGAGGGGGAGAGGGAGAGGGAGAGAGAGAGAGAGAGAGAGAGAGAGAGAGAGAGAGAGAGGGAAAGAGGGAGGGAAGGTGGGAGGAGGGGAGGATTGAAAGTTCTGTATGGCTGCAATTCAAGTGACGTCATTGTGTTGTAAAAAAAAAAAATCCCTCATGTCCCAAATCACATGATTCTTTTTTGTTGTGGTTGTTTGCTGCTAAATGACATCTGCTGCGGATTAGGTCACATCAGTTGCTATTATAAATATGTGTTGTATTTGCCAGTGTAATCACGCTAAAGCTGGAGATTTGGTGGTGTTTATCAAGATGCTCAAGGTATAATCAGCAAAATGACCTGATAATAACCAGCACGGATTCTGTGGTTATCACAACATCTCTGCCAGACGAGGTGACAGGTGCCAAGGAAACGGGGTTTAGGTGGATGTGAAAATCAATCCCTCACCACCTCACAAGGCAATGCTTGAACTCTGTATGCAGTTCTGCGAAGTAAATCTACTTAAGCTTACACCTCTGCCAACTGCAAATTTTTCTGATTAGACTGAGACTGATGAGACTGACAGAGGGCAAGTGTGTGCTGGTTTTATTTTTGCCATCTTATCTAAAAAAACATCCCGCCTGCCTTATCTCTATCTGATGTTTATGTGAATTCAGGGCTGTGTGTTCTCTCTATCAGTGCTACGGATCAATCAGTCAGATTTGTTTTTATAATAGAGATATCAGTCAATAAATATAAATATTACAGCTTAAACAACTAAATGATTAGTCGATCGATTTATCAACTATTTTGATCGATGATTAATCGTTCAAAGGTCCACTGTGTAACATTTAGGAGGAGCTATTAGCAGAAATGGAATATAATAAGTAGGTTTTCATTAGTGTTTTTTCTCCTGAAAATAAGAATCATTGTGATTTCATTATCTTAGAATATGCTGTCTACAGCGGGGGTGGGTCCCCCTCCACGGAGGTCGCCGTGTTGCACCGCCATGTTTCTACAGTAACCCAGAGCGGACAAACCAATCACTTGCTCTAGACAGGGGCATCACGCTCCCCTCGCTTATAAGGGGAGGGTCATGGCGAGCGGTATGTAAATGGTCGCAAACTGCAATTTCCCTGCTAGATGCCTCTAAATCCTGCACCCTGAACCTGTGCTGTGTGAGACTGTAGGTACAGAGCTAGTTTGAGCTAAATGCTAACATCTGCACGCTAACATGTTCACAATGACAATGCTAACATGCTGATGTTATCAGTTGTCTATCTTATTTATGTTAGTTTAATATGTTAGCATGCTAACATTTTCTAATTAGCAATAAACACAAAGTGCAGCTGAGGCTGATGGGTATTTCATTAGATTTTCTGGTCATAAACCAAAGTGTTGGACAAATAGAAATGTTATGGAAATCCATCCAATAGTAGTTGAGATATTTAAGTCTAGAACAAAGTCTGATGGACTGACCGACAAACTGACATTGTCAACCACAGGCTAGCATGACTTACAGTGGGGCAAAATGCTTTGGTTCCAGCTTCTCAAACGTGACTATATGCTGGCTAGTTTTCTACGAATAATGCTGAATTTGGACTGTTGGTCAGAAATGAATCAGCAATTTGCCACCTTGCATGGCCTTTGGAAATGTAATGGTCTTTTTTTTTTACACCATGTTTTTATTTGATTATTTTAGAAAATAACTGGCAGATGTATCAATAATGAAAAGTTAGTTGCTGTCCTAACTAACATTGCTACTGGACCAACGCCTAATATGGAATTCACAAATGTATTCCCTGGAGGGAAATTCTTTTTTCACTTTAAGGGGATCAAAGGTCATGAGGCCGCACCTCAGCAACACATCAGCATGACAAATACTTGACAACATGCAGGCTTCAGTCCTCTGATTGAAACTTGGCATCTCTCTAGCCAAACAAACAAGCGATTTTGAAACCGGAGTGCTAAAACCTCACTATCAGCACACTGTTTGACATGTTATTGATCAGCATTGTCAGCAACAGCATACCTTACGCTGGCGTAACTCCCTCTGATACAGTAACATGTAGGCTAATCTATTAGTGCACAGTCGTGGGTTTATTTTTATGTCTGGGAGGTGGTTTCCCTGCTCAGGCCCCATTAATTAAATGAATGAAGTTAGTTATTTACATTTAACTCTGCTGGTCGAGAATACCACTGGGCCCCTAACGACTGTATATATATATATATACTCTGTATGTGTTGGTGTGTGTGTGTGTGTGTGTGTGTAGGTGTGTCTTTTCAGCATCTGACTAGATTAGCGCTCAAACACAATTATTTCAGGGATCTCACCACTGATCCAAGCAAAACAAAGTGGAAGGATTCCAGACCTGATTTATTTGCCCCATTAACCTTGCCACAAACCACAGGGAACTGTTTGTTAAGTATCATGAATTAAATACAAATCGTTGGTTAGGATCTTTAAGAGGACAGAAGGATGATCATACTTGCTTCTTAGAAAACTTTCAAAACACATACTCATGCCCTACTTGCAAATTCTTATCCAAAACCACATACTGATTTTGCTAGGTGCCTAAAACATGTGCCATCTCAACACTCATCAGGAGATGAATGGAGGGAGGTGAGAGGAGAAAAGGCGAGAAGATCAGGCTCCTAAACAAGTCCGGGCTGATTTCTGAGTCTCTGAGGTGGCATGGAGGAGCAAAAATGTGTGAGGAATGAGGAAGGAGGGATCCATTTACCTAATACGGTAAATGCTGTCATTTAACTGTAAAATGAATACTAATACCAAGCATAAAGACAGAGTGGCAGCCCTGCACAGGTGTCTTGTTCATAATGTGACTGGGTGACCAATTAAATCCAAAGCAAAGCACCCTACCCTTACGTTCGGGGGCCTCTGCACATAAAGGCACACACACACAAACATAAACAAGCCCTTCTCTGCAGTGGCAGTTATATATATATATAGGGAGAGCAGGGAAGTGGAAGGATGGCCCAGGACAGCCTGTTCTCACTATTAAAAACTCACAGGAGCAGAAGAGGAATCCCCCACCCCCCCCATCCCCCACACACAGTTTATTACTGAAATAACTATACATGTAAAATGTTAAATGCGTGGAACGTGTATCTTCTATACAAATGGCTGGTGTTGTGTTTAAACAAGGCTAAGAGTCTATAGCCACACTAGCAGCTCTGTGGGGTTGTACTTGAGCGAAATGCTGACGTCGGTATGCTAACATGCTCACAGTGACGATGCTAGCATGCGGATGTTTAGTAGGTATAATGTTGACCATGTTCACCATCTTAAATTTGCACGCTAGCTCGCTAACATCTACCAATTAGCACTACACACAAAGTACAGCTGAGGCTGACGGGAATGTCATTAGGTTTGCAGGTATTTTCCTTACCTGAAGTAAGGAAGTACTGAACAAACTACAATTTTGATCTTGATAATTCATCCTGAGAGGACGATCAATGTCTGTACCAAATTTCAACACAATTCATCTTCAAGTTATTGAGATAATTCAATAAAACAAAAATCAACCACATGGCGGCGCTAGAGGAAAAGTCACCAGAGATTTATCATCTGAGGACCATGAGTGTCTGTACAAAATTTCATGGCAATCTATATAATAGCTGAGATATTTCAGTCTGGCAGTTGACTAAAAAATTGAATGCAAAATTCAAAGCAGCAAGTTGAACATCTACATATCATGATAGCATATACTGGAGCGCAAACTGCAATTGTTTTTGCTAAAACGGTCCTAGAATTTTTTCTCAGCTCACCTGTCCTGCACATAATGCTACATACATCATGCATGGCTGTGACATGTAGTTATAGGTCATAAACTTAGAAATAAAGGGAGTAAAAGATGTAAAAACTGCCTCAAGAGGTGGAAACTGTGAGTTCACACTACAAAAGAAAAGGATTTATACGCCTAAATACCGAACTTCTAAAAATGGCTGAAAAGGCTCATTCTTAATTTACATTTACAGCAAACTAAGTACTGCCTGCATTAGCATTCCACTGCAGCTGTCCTGTAGAACATCTGAGAGCGTCCTTCACCTAATATAACTCTTGAAACACAGTCACAAAATAAGACTGAAGTCTTTTTAGATACCTGCCATGGCTGGGGGAGGGATTCCCTTTTGGCTGGCTGACTTTTGTTGTTACGCATGGGAGAGTAATAAGGATGGTTATATAACATCAGGAAGGTACAGGTGAGAGGCTTCTGACTGCAGCCCCCCTCCGCCTCATCTGCAGAGGTGCGGGGGGCAGGAAATAAGGGAAATTAGAGATGAAGATATAAGAGCAGAGAAAGAGGGAATAGATAGTAGAAAGGTAGGAAGAAACATGGAGAAAAGGAGAGAAGGAAAAAATAGTTAGATAAGAGGAGGTAAATGGAGAGAGTAGAAAGTGAAGATTGAAAACAATAAAGAGAGGGAAAGAAGCAGAGTAATCACAGTCCCTGATATGAGCCTCATATCAATAAAAAAAGATGATAAGAAAGCCTAATTACAACTGGATGACAACATTTATCAGCCAGAGAAGTGGAATATGTTTAGTCCAAGAATTCCACAGGTTACAACTATTGTGAAGCGACAGAAAACCTCTGCAAAGGACAACACAAATGTTTGGAACTGAGTCTAATTAAGTCTATCACTGAAGGACCCTTACTGTATGTCTTGAAGCCATAACTGTTGCTTCTCCTCCCCGGGTAGCCTGTAGTGTGAGAACATTTGGACTGTTTCAGTAGTTCAATTTCCTAAACTCCGGGTCGTGTGATTTTTAAATGACAGTGCTTTTTACACACATTTTCTACGTAGGCTATAATTATTCAATCAATATGACTTCCAAGGGCTAAAATCTGCCCAGTCCTTCTCGGGTTCTCTCCTCAGGTATAAACTGGCATCTTTAGACACATAAAAAGTTATGACAAACTAAGACCACTGTGAAAAGCTACATGGACTATTCTTTTATTACCCTCCACCTTGATGGAAAAGTATGGCGATCTCTTTTAATCAGCGATCAAGAACACCAATACAGTCATCACCGCCGCCTCATCTCGTCCACTTTACCGGCGACGCGCAGTCCCTCTCAAACACGCCGACTGCTGACGTCAGCTGTCGGCGGCAACAACACCGGCGTGTGACGACGATGTGTCTCCACCCGCGGTCAGCGACGGCAGCGAGAGACGACGTGCCCTGTCACAGGAGCAGGGCCGCAGCCTCTGCCATTATGCTTGCGCGATAAATGAGGACACTGTAGGCTACTGGAGGCCCGACACATTTCATCTGTCAACTCTTCTAACACTAGACACAAAGAGTCAGAGAAGACGGGGGAAAAAATGACATTCCATGTGACATTAGGTCCCTCACGTTTTTGCAATCCATTCTCAAGTAAGGAGCAAATTGTATGCTACACGCTGTTTGTACACAGGGGAAGCGTCTTCCGTTCATTTCAACTCCACGTTGACTGCTTGCAGTGGCTTTTTTGTTGTTGTTGAAGATCGATGGCCCTTTCATATCTGTCCGTTATATGTAAGACTACAGCTGGCGGCCGTTATCTCCGTTTACCATAAAGACACGAAACAAGGGGAAACTGCTAGCCTGGCCGTCCAAAGCTAACGAAATCCACCTAAGATACCGCCTCTGAAGCTCAGCAGGTGACACGTCATACTTCGTTTGTTCAAACCACACGACCTGTTTCACAGAGGCTCGTGCGCTGGACTACTGCCAGCGAAGACTCCAGGAAGTTACTACGCCCAGCCAAGAAATAGTCCCGTCCTTAAAAACACGTACAGCTAGGCTACATTATAGTGTGTTCTAAGACATTTTCTGATTGTTTATATACTGCTTATAAATGCTAAAGAGGGGGGTTACAATTCAGTGAATAAGGACTTTCTTCATTTTACATTATAGTCAATCTTAAAAAAACATGTCTTGATAAAATCGCAGGAGGAATTCATCTTGACATTAGTCAAAGAGGATTATCCAGTTTTAAAAGTCACTGCCTTCCTAGTTGTGTTCAGGGCCGCAGCTGAGGACACTGAGGTCATGTCCTCACTATTTCTTTTCGACCTGTAATTAACAAATGGTGTCATTTTACAGGCAGATTAGAAAAAAAGTATTTCCCCACCATAGTTTGATTCCTGTCAGTGTGGAGAAGCACAAAAGCAGAGCCAAGATGAAGTCTGAATAGATAACTTACGAGCCGGGGTGCAGTGTTGGTTAACAGAGTTAGTCCAGAGAACCACAAGAGATAAGACCGCAAAATCCCTGTTTTTGTACCAGCAGTGGCTCACATATGAGCTCATATTTATAAATATGAAACGTGTCACATTATATTGACTAAAACTTAAACGCATCACTTCAACCAGAGATTTTTCTTAGGATGAACAGTGCCATAACAAACCCTACCCAGGGGGGGTGAGGGGGATCATGCTGCAAATCCACTCAAATAATGGTTGCATACCAGCTTGGATGACTCACTGGTTTATACCATATAAACCAGGCCATGATCATAAAACATTGTGAAACCTCTGTTCATGGTGAGGAAACATCTGCTGTAGTAAAGAGGGATGAGAACTATTGCTACAGACTGATATAGACTGTATTTGCTCAGGTATCCAAACATCTGGACTGGACAAATACCTGTGGCTTAACTTCATGAGATAGCTGCCGAGAAGAGGTCATGTAGACACAGCAAACAGAAACTAATGTAAAACCCGAGGAAGAACACATCCCAATGCCAGGTACCTCCATTCAAGCAAACAAAAAGGTGTGAAATTGTCTGCTTCAGGTCATATTTGCTCGTAGCGCCATCTTGTGAACTTCTGTGGAGCGGCAGGAGTAAAGGGTGTGGAGGCTTGCAAGACCGATTTCACAGCACACGTACAGTATTGACGTGTTATAGCAGGAAAATCACAGGTGTAATGGCTGCATTTAGTTAGGTGAGCCAGTCCAAACTGAGCCATTATTAACTAAAGTAGATTTACATGTGATTCTGGAAGCAAAGAAATACCTGAATTTTTTAAGCAACTAAATATCTAATGTTAACATTTAAATATACCACTGTATAGGTAACGCTGATTTGTGTGCTTTCATTCCCCTCCTTAGAAATCCCCAGTAGGTTGGTTTCGCGATTTCAAATACGTTATTTTTTCTGTAACTTTTCTTGGATATGACAAACACAGTGTAACCTGATTGGACAGAAGTCTGACTGACTCCATGGGGCCTCCATTGCTTATCCTTGGCCCCTCATGTTCAAGTTTGGTGTCTGAATTTCACCGATCTAAAATGGGCAACTTGATTTTTTGACATGCATTTTAAGATTAGAAAATTTATGAATTTGAGCAGCTTGAATACAGTCCTATATACAGCTTAAGATGATACAACTTCTAATTAAGCTTTTATAGGAAACCAATAAGATCCCACCATTGTCATCTTCTTAAGACAACAAATACATTTCGTTTTGATGATTTAAATCAAATTTGCTATTAAACTCATCCACAGATAACCTATATAACCAGGATCCTAATGTGTTCAGTAACGTGGTGGTACCTCTCATAGCTCCTGGCTCAGTAACTTGCGTCTATGGGGAACTGTGAGGGGCCATTTCATAGATCTTCCGCTGGACAGATGGCTTTTTCTGTCACTGGGGTCAACATGGGGAACTCCTGAAATGGATTATGAACAGAGATACTTTCAAACCTAAATTAAAGTGGTTTTTAAATAGAGATGAATCATGTAGTCATAAATGGTCTAGTGCTATTCATTGAGTGTTGTGGTCATTTTGTTGTTTCATTGTTTGAGTTTTGTATGTTTTCATGTTGACTTCTGTGTATTTCAAAAGACCCATCTATAGTATGTGTTACTGGTCCATGTTGTACACATTCCCTATAAAAATACAAATAAAATAAAATAAGACAAATAACAGCAAGCACTGCATTTTGTGACTCACTACTGTTAAAGCATCAACACCTCCCTCTGCTGGACATAAACGGTCCTACAAATAAAGATGTAATCGTGGTTTTTTTCACAACTTCATACCATCAATGCAAAAGTTTGTATGCACTTGCTCTGATTAAGGTTTCATTGAACAGCACCCCAGAGACCTAAATCTGACTTTCTGGGGGCTGCAAATAGAAACGTGTCAAATGGTTGTG
Source organism: Coreoperca whiteheadi (assembly GCA_011952105.1). Lineage (NCBI taxonomy): Eukaryota > Metazoa > Chordata > Actinopteri > Centrarchiformes > Sinipercidae > Coreoperca > Coreoperca whiteheadi. The sequence continues at coordinate 14,463,318 of CM022484.1, forward strand.
TCTTAAAAAGCTGTCACAGCAAATAGCGTAAATACAAAATGCATTCTCAGAGTGCAAATTCCCAGGAGGGACATAAATGTAGGAAATTCATAGCACAGTCACCCTCCAGAAAATTCAATCTTAGCTGTAACCTTCCTCCTTTAGACTCCACACAACATAAACCAGACGAGCCTCTACTTACTTACTCAACTCAGTTTATTTACAGAGCATTTGAAGAGCCATGTATGCAAATGTACTGAAATTACGACAGAACTTTTTTCTTGTCTTTTTTTTTTTTTTTTTTACACATGGGGAGCTGATTAATCACGAGTTTGATCTCTCGATGTTATGATCTAGATGCTTCAAAAATCCAGTGAGTGACCGTTTCTTGGTTTAGATTACTGTCAAGTCCCTCAGAGAAACAATAAATTAACCAGGTTTTAAGCCGTGCTCCTCCTTCCAGACTTGAGTAAATGTAGCGGTTAGAAACAGTTAGTTAATAATTCTGGGTGAGGACAGGACACAGAAATCTACGCGACACCAAGCCTGCGATTATCCAATGAAGAACAAGAGATCAACCAAAAAAAAACTAAAACAAAAAGAGCACTTAACGAAAAGAGCTTTACTACAATGTAACGTTACAGTCCTCCCTCAGATGAGCCACGCAGCAGCAGCAGCATGATCACGGAGGGTCTAAGTTACGGGCCAATGGGCCTTAAAAGCCACGATCCGCCGTTGTCACACTGTTCCCTCTATCCCAACACAGCATCTTTTAAAATGAATGTTTTCTACAGCTCAACAACAAATCCCAATCGAGAATTTGACACAAGGTTTCAATGTGTGCAATTTTGAGCCAATAGAAAATCTGTAATAGCATGACCTTTATTCTTGAATACGATTTATTTGCATTATCACTGATTTTCTACTACCACAATGACCCAATTAACTAAATTCACTTGCATAATCATCACAGATCTGTATCATAGAAAGAGCAAAAGCAGGCAGGAACTCAGGAAAATCCCGGTGAAAAACAACTTTGTAATTGACAAAACCTTAAAAAAAATAAAGAAAAGGAAAAAAAAAAAGCCTCAACTTTCCCTTTAAAGACAACTCAACACCTCAGCTCTCACAAACACCCTGAAGAAAATTTTGAACTGTCCTGATATCAGTTTGATTATGGTACATGCCTTTTTTTATTGAAACACTGAAAATAAAATAGAGAACAGGCAACATAGATAGCATGGACAGACAGTTAAAAAAGGAAAATAAAACAAAAACAGCCCAACATCCTACACCCTTAAAAAAAAAAAGACATTTTCAACACATCTTAGTAGTCTGCTATATCATGCATACGGCTCCTTTTCAACACAAAGAATTTGCATCATTCTAACTTTCTGAATGTGTTGGGAATGGCTTTTTTTTGGTAAGCGCTTGGAAGTAACCTGCTCACCCTCCCCAAACTATCCAACAGCGTTTGAAAAGACCTTTACTGAAACGTGTACAGATGTGAGAGAACCATTACAGCGACAGTTTCTGAGACCTAAGTGTGGAAACTTTTAAGATGGGGCAAAAATGTCATACTTCTGCAGAAACAGACAAAACAAAACATGACAATAAATCAGCAGATTGTGGATTATTTGAAGCACAATCCGCACACCATCACTGGGTTCCGACATCTCATCACAATATACTGTCTTTTCTGCCAACCTAAGACCAATGCGAAGATGTAAACAATGAAAATGAAAGAGCTAAAATTACATCTGCTAGTCATGGACTAAATGGCAGGTATACAGCAACCTTCAGGGTGTCTTCAAGTTCATTTTACAGGAAAAATGTAGGAATGAACCTCCCTCAGTTGTGGTTGACCTTTGTTTTTTCAATGTCTGATTCTTAAAAATGTCACTTGATTTGCGCTGCAGTTATAGAAAGTGTCTTTCGAAGGTTTATCGGGGATTGAATATCAGTTCTGAGAAAGTAGTTTCATTGTGGACATTTTTGAATTGACTTGCTTTTATGGCACATTTTACAAATAAAATCGTCTTTGCTGTGTGATGAAAATAGTGCCCCATGTGCTCTTGAGATGATGCTGAAATACAGTAGACGCAACACCAAGTTCATTTTCTTTGTTGTGACGTGTTGGTACGCGGGAGTGGAAATACCAGAACATGTCATCTCTCACAAAAGACAGATGTGTTGACAAGTAATGCATGTGTTAAAAGAAGAACAGCTTTAATGCATGTATATTTTGCCAACGTACCAGTATGTGCCTATTTCGGGACATATTGCATGTTATTTTTAAGACTGTAGTGGGGAGGGTGTCATTCTCTGTCCATGCATTTAAATAGCGACACAGAAAAAATAAAATAAAAAAAAATGAAAGGCTAACACACACTTAACGCGTCTTAGAGAGGAAAATAAGTCACCCAGAGGTCTGCAGCAGTAAATCTTGTCATTTCTTTCAAATAGATTTGGACTTATAATCATTTTTTTTTCTCTTTTTTTGTGTCCGTTAAATTCAAATGTTGACAGAATAGCAGTACATTTTGTGGATCACATTCAGACGCCTCATCTCTTTTCTTCTATACTTCAGTGTTGCCCGCGTAGAGCCTGGTCCATGCTCGGGCTGCGGGAGACACAGAGAGATAAGATGGTGGTGGGGGGGGTGAAGGGGGATGTGGTGCAGCACTGTGGATGAGATAAGTGTTGCAGAGCCCACACAGGCCCTGTTCACACCTGGCACTAACATGTGTCTTGGGTGATCCAAGTGGACGGGTGTGAATGCATTGAGATCCGATCGCTCAGACCACGTTCGGAGGTGATCGCGGCCAAATATGGCCACATTCTCATAACAGTGTGTACGTGAATGTGTCCTGGGCCACACTGAAGGGCCGCCTTCTCAGCTGATGTCCTCTGAGTAAGCAGAAGTACGTACTCATTTTCGTGCCAACGGGCTCATATTAAAAGTGCAAAAATACAAGAAGAAGCCACAACAACAACACGGCAAACGGATTCTCGTGGATGGAGTACACACGAAAACATGCTGTCCGAGGTCCTCCGGCTGCTCTGCCTCAACTCTCCGTGATTTACGGAGTTTCCTGATGGACACATAGCTTTAGGCCTACTTGTTGCTAAAGGAACCGCTAACTGAACGGACGTACTCTGAGCTGTCCACTTGCGATCGGCTCACCCAAGACGCATGTTAATGCCAGGTGTAAACAGGGCCGCAGATACAAACTCCCAGAACAGGCAGCCTAAAGTAACTGAAATGTCCCAGTTATTCCAATTACACAACCCAAACAATTAATCAGTCATCAGAAAAGTAACCATCAAACTTTTTTGATGATCAATTAATTGTTTAGAAAGTTTATCAAGCAAACATGGCAACGTTTTGTTGGTTCCAGCTACGGCAGCAACTAAGGACTACTTTTATTCTCGATTAATGGACTAATGACTAAGAAGCCCAAGCGGAAATATTCAAATTGATGTTTCAGCAGTTCAAAAAGGTCTTCAGTTTTCTATCATAGAAGACTTAAAAAACAGAAACTATGCAGATATAAGAATCTGGAATAAATACATATTTAGCATTTTTCCATAAAACAATTAATTGATAATCAATATAGTTGCTGTCGATTAACAAATCTCTAGTTCCAGATACTCATATCTGAAGGTTTTCTATATCTTTGGGTTTTGGACTGTGATTCAAACAAAACCAGCAATCTGAAGTTATCACATTGGGCTCTGAGAGATAGTGATGGACATTTTCCACAATTTAAAAAACAAATAATCAATTAATTGAAGAAATCATTGACGCATTGAAGCATAATGCAGCCCTAAAACCAAAACAATTATTGCTCCTGAACGCACAGCAACACTGCAGCGTTCTATCCTGATGAGCACTAAAGTCACAAGGAAACACATTTAGATTATGTTATGGTTCACTGATTCTACCAGGTCCTGATTACGCCAGAGCATTAGCATTAGAAATAACAGAGAGGAAGCAACCTCAGATGCTCTTTGACAAACAGATGTAGCACTGGATAGTAATGTAGGGCTGTACCAAACAGTTCGAAGCTTCACTTATAAATGTTCAAATTCTAAATCAACATTCGAATGCTTTTTTTGGTATGTCTATTCATTCTTTTTAAAGCCGGTATTAGGCTCCGCCAAGGAGGTTATGTTTTTGGTATTGTTTGTTTGTTTGTGTCAGAAAAACTACTGGCCTGACACTTGACACTTCATGACACTTGGTGTTGATATAGGCATATAGAAGAACACCTTACATTTTGAAGCAGATCCATGGCAAAACGAGCTGAATTAAAATTTTATGGTCATGCTAGCTTCTCTGCCCTGTCCTCTGCGTGTTTCTCCGAGAGTGGGGCTCAGCTCGCGCGCACACACACACACACACACACACACACACACACACACACACACACACACACACACACACGGTGGACAGCAGAGAAACAGCGAACCAGGTGAAGTGAAGTAACATTTTACTCGAGTTGACAACTCGATTCACATGTGGAAAACGTAGAAAGGCAATGTTTCCACCTGCTTTGTCCGCAGGTGTTGTTACAACCACAGCACACTTGTTAAGCTAATAGCAAAGTGTTACAAACAGCTAAAACTTGGCGGAGGTCTGCGCTCTCAAAGTGCCCTTCTAGTTAGTATTATACTATTTTTAAAATTTGACTCCACTGATGGTTGTGTAAGATTGTTTCCGAGTTGTGTGATCCAAACATTTCCAAATATTCCAGAGCGTTGTAAAGTCAAAATAGATTTTAACATTTAAGCCTAAGCATCATTATTTTATGTCCTCATTGGATTAGCCTGCTGCCTACATTTATTTATGTTGACCAAACTGAAGAGTTATATTTATTAAAGTTGATTTAATTAAAAAAAACTAACTCATTTAACCTGATGAATCACTTTATTCAAATTAAAGATTTTCTTCGAGGATTTAACACTTCTTTTTAGGGTGATGACACCATAGAATATGACGACAGACATTCTAAGTTTCATTTGAAAACCTCAATAGAAGCTTCCAATTTAAAAAAATAAAAATAAAACAAAACAAAGACATTTGGTACAGCCCTAGTTAAATGGCAGCAAGTCAAGCTTCATGACAGAAAACCCAAGAAAACGGCCAGGACAAGTCAGTATACTCCAACTGTACAATACCAATTAAAAACATAAATGTTATGATGGAATACTACACGTAGTGATGCCTGCGTATCGCCTGGTCCATGCTCGGGCTGGGGGAGAGACAAGAGAGACAAAATGGTGGTGGAGGGTTTGAGGGGGATATGTGGTGCAGGACTGTGGAAAAGGAAAGTTTTGCACAGATGCATTTGATCAAAGAAACTCCCAGAACAACAGGCAGCCTAAAGTAACTGAAATGCCACCAGTATTTCCAAATATGAAACCACAGCAACATTAAAGTCATAAGGAAACACATTTAGATTACGTGCTGGTTCATTGATTCAACAAGGTTCTGATTATGACAGAGCATTAGCATTAGAAATAACAGAGAGAAAGCCAACCTCAGATGTAGTTAAATGGCAGCAAAAGGTCAAGCTTCATGAACAGAAAACTCGAAAAATGACAAGACGGGTCTGTCTACACCGACTGCACAATACGAATTCAAAACACAAATGTTATGATGAATTACTAGATGTAGATGTTATTGCTTATCCTGATATTTAGACTGAATTGCCATTTTGTTGCCAATCCATTTCAGTCTGAAACAGGCTTCTGGTTAGCAACTTAATACTGTTATTTGTAACATTGTCTATATAAATAGTTTAAGCCATCAAGACAAGCCTCTCATCTCATATGTCTGTATTTACAGACAGATTAAGTTGTCAACTTGGTCCCAACCACAAAGATGCTGAGAGGTTTGTTTTGCATCACGAGAACACCACCACACCAAATTTAAAATGTTGGTAGCAATTCAGAGGTCTGGGATTAGGCTGAGGATTGTTGTCATCTACTAAAGCTTTTATCATACTGGAAATCTGTGACCAGCTGTGGAAGTCACAAAATAAGTCAGTACAGCTGATCCTGGGTGCTTAAATGAGTGTTGAACAAAACCATGAATCTCATCCTCACCTGTCTCGATGGCATTGCTTTCGTTTTTCTTCCACTGCTCTGCCACATCATTTGCCAGGGGATCATCTGGATTGGGAGCACTTAATAACGCCTGGATAGATAGCAACACTGTACGGATCTGCAGGGCTGGAGACCATTTATCTAGAAGAAGGGAATTTCAGAAAAAGATGCAAAAAGAGACAAAGGTTACAGCTTAAAAGGCCAAATTTGCAGCACTGGTGTTAGTGGGTAAAGACGGCCAAGCAGCCAAAACATGCCAGACATAGAGACGCAGAGCAGCAACCATCATGGGTGAGAGTTAAAGCCAGTCAGGAAGCGAGATCCACTTTTTCCCCAAGGCTACTTTATCATGGAAAACAACTCTGGCTCTAGTAAATCAAAACAATATGAGTAATTGACACATTTTAAGTGCTGATCAGTGTGCCTACAAATCACAGTATGTTTCCCTTTTCTTTATTACCTTAGAACAAGCTTGCTATTGACTGTTCTTGCCAAATAAAAATTACCTTGACTTTGTTTGGTTCAAAACTTGATTTAATGGTTGTAATCACGTCACACTTCCTGAGGCTTTGTCCCACAAGATTGCTTTCTGCAAATAAAACCAGCTGCTTTTCAGCCATCTCATATTATAAAATGGCAATTTCTTGACCATTTACCACATTCTGGTTGTGACAAAAAAAACCCTAAATCTGCGACTCATTTGGCACTTTCTGGACGTCAGAGATGTGTAAGCCAGTCAGTCAGATGTAAGGTTCCCTTAAGTGTATTGCTCCACTTGTTCGATTTGATGGTTGAGAATTACTGTGCCAGCTAAGTTGCTGAGATGTGACATTTCGAGAATGTAAACCACTGCAGCCAACCTAAGAGCGAATAAAAGGTATCATCTATATCAGCTTGTGTCACAATATAAGTCATTAGAGCTAATGTGAATGTCTATTTCCCCCATCTGAATATTCACTGCATCCAGACTATTAAAATGGTCACTTTTTTACAGATGGGTATAGGTAATATTTTCTATATTAACATTAAATCAAATGGCTCTGTGTAATGTGAAAGGGTTTGAAGTACTACCAAAGCCACTGAGAATCAACACCGCTCACACAGCTGTTAGCTGCTGTTGGATCATTGTTTGTGCTCACCAGCCCAAATTTAGACTGTATGGTAGTTTCTCCGATTTAACCTAGTACCCAGTAGTTTACCATAAATCTGACAAACCTACTGTTAGCTGCCTGTTCAGTACAAAACAGCAGACAACATGAATAGGCGGTTGGTGAAGGCAGACGTGCATCTAGCAGCTAAAAATCCAAATGTTCAAATGTTTGTGGTGCTTTTACTCATTTCAAGGTTTGAAACAAAACAATGCATTCAAACAATATGCTGTGTGTGTGGTTCCACGTTGATGCCACCCAATTTCATTGATAGTATCGTGTTTTCCTACCTTTCAAAATGTCTAAACATATTCTTCCCAGTTTGTCAACATTGGGGTGGTAGATTTTGGTCATGAATCGCACTTTGGGAGCTGCCATGGGATACTCTTCTGGAAGAAATAGTTCAAGTTTAAATGTGCCCCCTTCAAAAGGAGAGTCTTGAGGCCCTGCAATGACCACATGGAAGTAACGTGCATTCCCTTCATCAGGCGTAGCCGTGATCCCTGGAACAGGCTCTGCCATCAACCGCTGTGTCTCCTGAGTGTGGTAAGAATGAGAAATACATAACAATGTTGTTGACATTTCTGAGTTAAAAAAAAAAAACTGCTGCAGGAAGACCTGTGGAGGTGTCAGCTGACAACGGACTTTCAAGTATTTAATGGATGAGGACATACAATTTCACTCTGCTTAGTCACACACACACCTTCAAACTCACCCACATAGAGACAAAACAACGTTCCACAAGCTTTTGTTTAACAGAAACTAAAAAGGAAGCTGAAGGCTGGAGCACTTCTCACGTACTGTACAATGACTTACTTTGAAAAACAAACTTGCCACTGTTAACTGCTAATTTGTAAAATAAAATTATTAATTCAGGGCTGCAACTAACTTTATTTTCACTATTCATCAATCTGTCGATTATTTTTTCAATTAATCAACTAATAGTTTGTTAAATAAAATGTCAGAAAATTATAAAAAGTGCCCATCTTAATTTCCCAAAGCCCAAATTGAGGTCTTCAAATCGCTTGTTTTGTCCACCCTAACATTCAGAAATCCAAAGATATTCTATAATATCACATCAGGCCAACTAAACCTGCAAATGTTCACATTTAGAGACATTAACCAGTGACCATCTGGCATTTTTAAACTTAAAAATGACTAAAATGATAAACACACTATCACAGCAGTTACTTAGTAACTTTCTGTCAATCGACTAAATGATTCATCTTTGTGATAGTTTAATCTCTAAATGTTCCTTTTTATATCCTTAGAAAAGTCTAAGTCTAAAATTAAGTATTGTGCTCCACTTTGATACAATCGACAATGGAAATCAAAAGGAGGAAGTGGAACATGTTTCGCATTTCTGCATTTGATCAAGCAGGTGCAACGAAACCTCTGCAGTCAACAGAAAGGAAACGGGTTTAATCGTGTTGTATATACTATTCATTCCTTCGTTGGGATTTAAAAAAACAAACTACGGGTTTCCGTAATGGAAGCTGGGTCGTGCTTTCACTTTGTCAACGTTATGTTACTGACTGCGAAAACCTGCCAAACCAGCGAGATCGCTGCTAGCTGTGGCGGAAAGGCTGAACGCGCGCTGCACCGGGCCCAGCGGAGTCGCGCTCAGGTTGAGGGAGGAGACCGCAACGCAGCAGGCCTTACGTTTCTGCCCAATTATTCGTTTGGTTTTACACCAGAGAAGCAATACGAAAATGGTTGCTTCACCACGAACATTTAAATGTTTCGAGACCTCAAGTGCAGCGTTTCGCATCAGCGCCAGACATGTGTGGTTACCAATCACCAAAAGCTAACTTCCAGCTGCTAGCCTAGCTTGCTTAGCGAATCCATTCATATGGTGACTAGGGCAAATTGTCATAATTTGTTGATTCATACTACAAATTAGCAACGCGGTTCTATGGAAACTGCAATGTATGGACGACAATAAACCTACTCGTACAAAAATTCAACCACAGATCAGAGCAGACGGGGGTAAACGGAAGTGGCAAACAAAACACTTGCAGACACGGACCAGCGAGCTAGCTAAATAAGAGCTAATTGTGCTAGCCGCGCTAACGTTGGATGGCAGTAATCGTACGTCCATATTCTCGCGAAATAATCTTTACAATACTCACAAACGGGCTCATTCAGATACATATGTGTGTGTGTATATATATATATATATATATATTTCCAAGTGTAAAGTGTACCTTTATAATCCTACGAGGCAAACCGGCCATCTTGTGTTAGCTATTATATTTTTAGCCGTGGACTCGCCTTCTCTTCGGGTCGGATTGACTGAGCTGCCGGGCGGGGACCGATAACTGGCTCTTCCGGTGGCTTCAGATGACGTACGAAAATATGCTGGCGTACGAAAACATAAATACAAGTCGTAATTTTACTTCTACGTTTTGGTGAGCTTTTAGGTGCAATTTCCAACATTAGAAACAAAATGTAACGCTTCCTGTTACATGTGTCAGACTATATTAAGAAAGCCATTGTTAGGATACGGAAAAACGTTTTTATTAAAAAATGCCATTTTTCTAAAAAGTCTTCTCTTTTCCTTCAAACCTTAACATATTTGTTAAACTCTCTAGAAATACATAGAAATCATTTTCACACAACTAAATGTTATCATTGCACTTTTTAAGATTTGACTGTACAAACACTTTTGTTATCCCAAATACAAAATTAAAACTTATTTTGAGAAAAAAAACAAATAGAAACTCAGTTGCAAAAATATATATATATATTTTTTAAAGTCTTGCTTTCTGTTTCTGCTCTGTAGGGAAAGTTTGTTGGCTAGTGATAACGGGGATGTGCTCTTTTTCATGGTGCTTTAAATTTGAAAATGAAGCGCTATATTTGAGGTATGTGACTTCTACAGATAGACCTAAAAAATCAGTGGTGACACCATAACCTATGGGTGAGAACATGTTTAAAAAAAACAGATGCATGTGTGGGTATAGTATGACAAATAAAGGGATGTCACTTTTTCTTCACTCTCTCAGAAATCAACATGTAGGATGTATTTATTTTAATTAGACAATTATTAATATCGCATTTAAGTTGCACTGACATTTATTACTGGTCCATTCTCTTCACTTTGATGCATGTTTCACTTCTGCTGCATGAATATAGCGAATGAAAAAAACCCATCTGGCAGCAAATATCAACTGAAGCTTCTATAAACCATTGACAGCAAGCTAAATGTGTTGTAAAACAGAAGTATAAACACATCTTAAAGCTCAGCAAACTCTAGTATAATCTGTGGTGGTGCCATAAATTACAAAAATCCTAAGGATGTTGAAGAAGCAAAGAACAGGTATGATTTCAAAGCCGCATAATTGTTCCATTGTAGAAGCACTGACTCAAAAACTCACGACAACTGACTTAATATTTAACAGTTTATTATACATCATTGGGACAATAACAAAAAAAACCCATCATGTGCAGTTTTGTAACCTCTAACTATCTGTCCTTTGGGGGATCCTTCTTCCTGCGTCTCAAGTGGTACCTGTGAACAGTGGAGCAGAAGCAAAGTTGGCTGACATATTTTCTTTCACCTCTCACACACTCTGCTTCACAATTACATACTGCAGGGACACACCTTTATGGTGCAGTGCAAGCGTAAAAAAGGACTACAAGAAGCCACCAAGTGTCCTTATCAAAGTGACTGATCTAGTCCTGATAGGCCAGCACCGTGGTCATACTAAAGTATAACATTTACATGTGGAAATAACTTGCATTTTCTGGTAGTTGTCAAAGGTTTGAGAGGCCAGTGGTTGTAAATGAGAGGCTGGTGTTTCTTTTCATTATTTTCCTGTGAGCAGTTAATTGTGCCGTCATAATAACTAATGAAAGATGCAGTGGGTTACCAAGCTAGACAAGTGATTACTTGTACAGGAGAAAAAGTTCTTCCACTTATTCTCTTGCTAAGTTTAGACTTGAGGAAAGGAGCAAGCAGACCTCTCACTCTCATTTCCAACCTCCAGCTTGTCTCTGACGAGATCAGGGGTCAGCTAGGACAACTGATGTAGGTTTCACTTTTTTCTCTGTAGTCTTTTATGGCACTGGAACTCATCGTCTACTGCAGCCACACTGAATCAACTGCTAATCTCAAAAGACGCAGCAGCAATTCATTTGTAATGGGAGATTATTGCTGTAAATGCAAAAACATGAAACCCATGGGGAAAAATGTCCTGACTAATCTCTGAATTATGAAGCCAGCCTTTGTCAATGCTGTGTTTCATTTGTGTACTCACTGTCCCACTGGATACCACCGGTGTTTGGTGGTGAAAAACATCTTGCTCAGCTCCTCTATGGTGGGTCCCTCTTTGTCCTTCAGCACCTCCCTGCTGAGGTGGGCCTTTAAAACCTGGTCATGGGTCTCAACCGGGTTGGTCAGGGGGTCTTGCCGTTCGATAGGCTGTAAAGATTTACCGTCATGAGCAAGGTTCCCTCTTACATATTTTATTATATGTTCATTTCCAGCAAAAACTTCCATCGGTCTTTTTGTACTCATTACTGATCTGTTTCTAGGTGATGTGCATCTGTGACAGCAGGAGGCAGTCAAGTTTACAGTACTTCAAATCTGTTTGCAGTGCTACAGCGTGTCGCTTCCCCCTGTGTCAAAAGCCTTACAATCGTTCTTAAGTAGGAGATAAAAGGACACAGATCTTGCAAAAACTATTTGCCTGTCTTCTAGGACAGATGTGGACAAATGAGTTGCGGAGGGTGGAGTATCTACAGGGTTTTATCTCTATGGTGTAAAAAGTCCTAATCAATGACATCATCTGATATAGATTATGTCACCAGACAACTGACATTGATATTTCTGAGGCTAGAAAGCACTCTCTTACCTGTGTAAGCTCATAGGGAATGTCGACAGTGGGATGGTAGCACACGATGGTTTTCCCATCTGAAGTCACGCCGATTTCCACATTACTAAATTCAAGAGATCTGAAGGTTATTGTCTTGATCACAGTAATGTCTTTCTAAACAAATTAATAATTCAAACCTTTAAAGAAAGCACCTGCTGTCTTTCAGACTGGATTAAATATCAGCAGCGCGCAAACTGCTCAACCGCGGACCAAACCATGTAAGAAAACTAAGAAACTTCATGATAATATCTGACAGAGCAACAGGAGCCCCCTGATCATGCACATTTAAAATGTTCCTATTAGGTATTCTGGGTAATATTTTTTTACATAGGTCAAAACTCCAGAAACACTTGTAGTATATACTGTAGAACAGGTTATTCTATATACTACAAGTGTAGCTGGAGTTCTGACCTCTTTAGACCTTTTTCCTTCCTCCATGCACGTTGGAAGTAGGTGAAGTCGTGCCAGAAACCCCAACACTGCTTCTTATATATTTTAACATAAATTCTCCAGAACTCTTGGATGTTTCTTTTACATTTGCTTGGCTCCCAATTAGCGTATTACTTAGCAGGTCTTACACCTCCAGACCGAGTGCGCATCTATAATTTACACAACTGCCAATGTGTCCCCACAGTTCCATGTACACAGCACAACAAACTGTGACCTACTAAATAGTGAGAACAAATCTGCAACTTGGCTGCCTTCAGTCATAAAAATGCTTCCATAACTGCTCTATTTCTTTTTGTTTGACCCTCATTCAGTGTAATAAGGTTAATAACGAAAAGTGTTCTCTTAAAACGTACTTTAAAGTCATTAAAATGGTCATATCAGGGTTTAAAGGCAGCTTAGTGTCATGGGAGCACGTTTCTACTTCTCGTGAATCCCACCTCTTCACATACCAGTTAGGGCCATCAAGGGAAGCAGCACTGACACCGGACTTCTGTCGCGTTGGCCCCAAACACGCTGCAACACCAAAACCAAACCGGTGAGACACACACAGACAGGATGCACGTAACAGGACAAATGGACGCCTTTCGGCTTCTTAGCTAGAAAATGAAAGAGTCACACTGAAGAACACAAGTCCAGCACAGACCACCAGTAACGTTATTCATATGATCTTCATGTGACGTCTCTCCAAGGAGTTACGACACATGGGAACAAGTCAACACGGGTGTTTGAGCGTGTCCAACCGTTCAGGGAGGCACGCTCTTCTATAGTGTTGCTAGGGATACTCCTAACTGTTTTCACTTTACAGATAATGCGGTTTTGACAGTGAAAACACAAGCAACGCTAGCCAAATCAAAGTGTTTACCTACGTTACATACTGTCAAGGTTAGCCGCTGTTAGCTTCCCACCAACGTTGCGTTGACGGTTACAAACGTTAAATTAACGCGACCTCGTTAGATGGATACCGACGCAACTTACTGTGTGCGCGTCGTAGTGTGCTGCCGTTAGAAAGCCGCGTTAGGAGACTGTGCAGCTTGCACAAATGACCCGACGCCATGCTCACTTATTTTCGGGTGTGCATCGCTATAATAGTTCCGTCTGAGCACTCAAGACTGATTCAATACTTGTTCCACTTTTCAAACAACCAGCACATACCAGTCACATGAAGATAATCCAGCCCTTTCCCTAATCCTACCATTTGACATTCTTTTCCAACAACTATTTTTGATTAATTAACTATACACTTTAACTTATTTTAAATCTTTATTTAATCAAAACACATTCAAGAGTTTTGTTCATTCTTATTTCTCAACATGCCAACCTTGTCCATCATCCACCAATCTTGAAGATTCCCAATTCCAAACAGAAGATTTACACATTTTATAAACTGTATTTATTTGTTGAATATATTGCATTTTAAAGAGTTGACTATTTTTCAATACTTTGGCCAGATGTGAGTACACAGGCTCCTTTTAATATTTCATTTTACCATTCATTATTACTAGGAAACCAAAGTATGAAACATCACAATGTAAATGACACATTTTGATAAATATAAGAAACATTTTCTTGTCTTTTCCTATAGGAGCAGTATGTAGGACTTTGTGGCATCTAGTGGTGAAATTGCAGTTTGCAACCATTTGAATACCGTTCCAAGCGTATAGGAGAAACTACAGTGGCTGCGAAACTTGGTAAAAGGACCTTGGTTTGTCCGTTCTGGGCTCCTGTAGAAACATGGCGGTGCAAATGGTGGCCTCTGTGGAAGGGGACCTGCTCCCTCAGTAGATATAAACGGCTAAGGAAATGCCAACACAGCGATTCTTATTTTCAGGTGATTATACACTAATGAAAACATACTCATGAATATTAGATTCCATTTATGCCTATAGCTCCTCCTAAATGTTACACTGGTCCTTTAACACGTCTTTAAATGTGAAAAGCCACTGTTGTTGTCCTTGCAGAGAACAGGGTTTTCAGGTGTTTTAGGTCCAGTTTGCATTCTGGCCAACCTTTCAAATCCTCCATGAATGCAGCTTCATTTTTTCCAATCCTTTTCGCTGCACTAAAAAGGAACACAGCAACAAGCGGAGCAGCTTGATGTGTTTCCAGGGATTCTCAGTGTATTCATGTTTGTTCAGGATGTTGATGCATCCAGAGCGTCACTAGGAGACTTCCATCTCTGCAGCGGCTGCAGTGCTGGAGGCCTGTGATCCCGTGTTCACCACCAGGCGCTCTCGACTGCCAAACACCTCGGCCACTAAAAGAAAATAATCACAGTAACGTGCGAGCGTTCTTAATTTAACCACTGACTTCATAAGTAAAAGGGCAGGCACTGTATATTTCCTAATCAGGAAATACATTTGGCAGATCAACAAGTTAAATTGGAATAAACATGTTTCTCAAAGACAACATTTCTAAGTGACACATTATTTAACTTTTAATATGATTTCTTTGAACAGAACAAATTGTGCAATGTAAAGAACAAAAGGAAAGAAAGAAACAGATTTAGTGTAAACTATACCTGCTGCAACATCACTTATATCCCAAAGCCGCAAACCATCCTTCTGTCCCCCAAAGGCGTAAACGAAGGGCATGTCAGGGCAGCATGAAGCACAGAACAGCACACCCTGTTCACAGGTGGGAAAGTAAGTTGTTATAACTCCTTTAACAAGGCTAAATATCTCTAAAACAGATTGCAACCCTTCAGTGACAGGGGTGAAAGAATCGGAGTTTTACATGCTGTATATGTGAGTTCTTACCATTTTCATATCCCGTGAGTGCACCAGGTTGGGTTTGTTGCCCAAAATGTCCCAAATCTTAACGTGTTTGTCAGCCGATGTGGTGACCAGGCATCCTTTAATCTGGCTGCTAAGGTCCAAACCTGCAGAAATGTTGAAGAAGTTTAGATTTGAGTTTTCATTGTACAGTCAACGTGCCTTTAAAACATATTGTTAGGGCCACAATGAAGTGAACCAATAACCAAAACATTTATGGCACAAGGGCAGGGAGCTTAGTTGTTTATCAAAATTTTACAGGAGCAGGTGTGTGCAAGAAAATTTCTCCATTCTTTGTCCTCGCCTGCTTATTCATGTTCATGGCCTATCCCAGCATGCACTGTGTGAGAGACAAAGGTCATCCCCTTCCTTCACAGAGCTAAAACACTTAAAACAGATACAATACACCTGCATGCACATTACATGGTGGAAAACGCGCAAGAAGAAATGCCGATGCTGGCTGGATTAGGTGTTACTCACTGGGCTCATCAAAATGTTTCCAAAGACTGACTGAAGATAAAGCAGCCACATTTCCCCACGTTTCTCTAGTATGTACCAACAATGTTGCTCTTCATCCTTCCTACATGAATCATGACCAACAGTCTCACCACAAAGTGCAGAAAAACAAGTGCCAAATCATTTGTGCTGGTTAAATGATACAGTATATATATATATATATATACACACTGCACCGGCACAAGGCCTGGAAATGTAGAAACAAAGCAAATATGTTTTTTGAAGTTGGACTATTCTTATCCTTTGATTGCATCCACTTCTACCTACCTGAAACTTCATCATCATGAGCCCTCAGTGTGAAAATGGGTTTGTCTGAGCGTGCGTCCAGACAGTAAACAAAACCATCCTCTGTGCTGGCCTGAAACACAACCACAACCCCGAGTTAATCACTGAGCTTGTAAAAGAAATAGCAGAAGATGAATTAAAAAAAGGTTTACTGTAAAATGACCACACAGCAAACACACCAGCTATACTTGTAATGATTATTTACTTAGTTTTAAAAGGAATATGATTGGCGGGAGGCTTTTCAGTGTGGTTGCACTTCAATATTTATAGTTATTAGTTATAAATCTGCAACATGTGGTCTGAGGAAAAGATCGTTTGCTACAGGCAAAAGGGGAAGTGTCACTTTAAGACAAATACGCTTGTTTAATAAATACATAGGTCACCATGTTAAGCTCAAGTTGGTACGGTCAAGTAACACAGACACCAGCCAGTCTCATCACTAGACTGGGAGGCAGCACAACAAAGATGAGCTTCTTGACATATTATATTAGTATTAAGACACAGATCCAACTGATAATTGTTAATTTGCCTAAACAAATATGCCCAGGTAACATGCCAGACATACCTGCAATATTACTACAGAAATATAGAGTTAAAAAAATGACTTCTGTATTCTTATTCAGTCGGAGAGTAAAACTGCTTATAGCTGCTTCCTACAAATGTTGTCCGTGAATTATTTCCTTTAAAATGGAGCAGAAGAATACCAGGAAGTTGCATGGCGAAAAGTGGTTCCAGATCAGACGCTCCACTTGACCACTAAATCTCCAGGTGCGATAGCTGTCGTCTGGACTGCGGCAGTCATACAGAACAGCTGTCCTGAGGAGAGAAAATGTTAGCTTCAAACTCATTGTGAATGTAAAACACCTTTCACCTCATTTTATAAACTAAAGGCAATACTAGATTACACTTACTTGTCGTATGATCCTGATATCAGAGTCTGTGCCTCAAATGGGTGGAATGATAACGTCTGAACCTGAAAGATAAAAGATTTTGTTTTCCAGGAGCGGAATTCTGAAAATTCAGGCGGATGTAACACCAAATATACACTGTGAATTACATCCAGCTTCATTCTTTTTCTCACTCAATACCTTATCAGTGTGCCTGCGCAGATTTGTTGCCGGTTTGCCTTGAGTAAGATCCCACAAGATAACTGTGTCATCTGCTGAGCCACTGGCCAGCACATTTCTAAGCAAAAGAAGGTGGATTTGTCTTACAGTCACAAAGTCTATATAACTATGTACAGTTGAAAAGCATTATGTGCATTTTTGGATGACTTTTTTCCAGTACTATCTCGAAATATATCAGTGAATGCTCCAAGGCCTCAGAATACTGACCTGACCAGTTTGTTCCAGGATAAATCCAGCACTGCATCCGTGTGCCCGTCGACCGGCTCTGCTGCGGCCCCCTGGCATCAACGAGAACAGGCAGCAGTGTTTGATATCGAACAAAGCAGGAAATAATGCTGGGGAGCAGGACAAACGTGTCTAACATCAATGGTGTCAAAGTGTACAAAATGACTTTCACATGTCCTAAAAAACATGAAAATGATTCCATTTCGAATCATTTCCATTATTAAGTCAACAAACCCTTACAAAAGTTACAGACTTGACCTTATATGAACTTTATCAGGCCCCACTCTCGCCATACAGGTGCTTGTATGAGACAGTATGAGAACAGGCTTGTACCTTCTTGCTCTTCTTTTTCTTCTTGGAGGCCTTTTTGCTCCCCAGGGAGAAGGCTGGCTCTAAACAGTCCACCACATCCAGGTCCCACACATCTATCTGAGGAGTCATGTTGCCCACAGCGGCATAGTTAGCTGTAGTAAGGACACCCAGAGCAGAACAAGGTCAGGAAAGTACAGAACAGAACTGTCAAGCTAACCTCAGGCTTAACTGACATGTGGAGTCATAGATGTGAATACGCATCGAGCGCTGGTTTGAATTTTTAAAGGTTCGTCAGAGCAAAGCACAAAAACTGATAAAAACTGAATTTTCCTACCGTGTCCTTCTCCAGGGCTGGGGTCAAAGTTTAGCCACTCCACACACAGTGGGTAAGCTGGCAGCAGAATATCATGATGAACATACAGGGAGTCCTCCTCAGAGTTATAAACTGTAAAGAAAGAGATCAGTTGTTAAATATATATTTGAGGATAGGTGATAAATGTTTGGGGCAGGGAGTCATAGTCAACACATTTCTATTTCCTATATTTACATTAACATATGTTGTGCATTTAGCTTATATTCTAAGCTAGAACAACAGTATCCAAACTGAAAGAAGATATATTCCTGTAATATTCGCTGTCATCGCCCCACTTCACATATGAAGATATTCACCATGGATCTCCAGATTGCAGCAGTCCTTCTCTGCCCGGCCTGTCAGGATGAGATTGTCACTGGGCTTGATTTGGAAGTCTTCCCGCTCATACTGGTCCTAGAGGGAAGAACAAAAGCTAAAAATAAACCTAACATCAGAGCTAAAATGTCCTGGCTTTTTCACAGGTTCGATGACAATACAAAGTTATACTTCAATTTATCAGAATGTTGACAGCTATTCGTTTGTGGTCGAAGAGGGACTATACTGAATCTGTATGCACTTATTCATGGAGGGCACTCACTGTGTCTTTGAGGGTGATGTAAGGATCCTCGTCATTAGAGCTGAACACGGTAAGCCCAGCCAGACTGTCGCCAAGATTAGCGGTCACTAAATCGGAGACAGACAAACAGCAGCTACCGGGTCAGTCTGAACAAGACTCTCAGCTGCGTTTAAATAGACGCAGGCGAAGTGGTAAGACACAATGAACAGAAATTAGTTCACACCAAAGAATACATACTGTACAAAACCCCAACCTCCCCCCTCACCTGTATCCTCGTCATCATATTTATCCAGGCCGTACTCTGCTAGCTCGTCATCTTCATCCTCTACTACTTCATTCTCATCCTTTGGAACTTCAGCAACATCCGCTGTCTTAGGATTCTGTTCACAAGCAATACCTTCATCCTCCTCTTCTTCATCCTCAGCTGCTAGTTCCCTGTTTCAGCAGAGTTAGATAAAAAAACAAAGAAACATGTGTTCAGCTGTTTGGCTTTTCAGGGAAGTAATAGTTTACTGACTGGCAATGCTGACACTCCTGACATCTGAACATTTTACCAAGAGATAAAACAGACTGCAGTAATGTGTGTTTTATTCAACATACCCCAGATCCTCTTTTGCTTCAGTAATGATGCGCTGTAGCTCCTCTTGGCTCAACTCAACCTGTAATGGAATAAAAAAAGCTTATGTGTCTCAAGCTCTGAGCAGATGCGAGAAAAAGTGAGAGAGATGGTGCGTTATAAACTACCATTTTTGGTTTAATCGCTAAATACACAGTCATTGTAAAATTAAAAACTATGAATATTAGATAAGCGAACTGAGGGAAATTAGATTTTCCAATCTGTTGCTGGTTACCTGATTTTAGAATTCATTCTTGACCTTTCCAGTGCACTGATTTTAATAAAGCAGTAATTTAGATTTCCAGTAGGATCTAAAAGCTTTCTAGGTAACAAGTCCATAAATACAGCAATTTAGCCACGGCCTTGAGTCAAACTGTTATACACTAAGCAGTCATCATAGCAAACGTCAGCTCACAACAACGAAACGCTGTGAGATGATCTTTGTCTTGCAGAAAAACTGGCAAAGAGAAGACTCACAGCAAGCAAAAATTACTCATACTTCTCATTTGCCGAATAACTCGTTACACTTCCCCCCCCAAGTTTAATAAAACGGTAACATCAAAGCTAAAATGCATTTGCTTTTCCACAGGTTTAATTGCATTTTTCAAAGCAATACTAAGATCAGATGTAATTTAAATACAACCTGTTATGTGTTAACAGCTACAGGTTTATTATTCTACAACACAAAGTACAAAATAATTATCCTATCTTGACGCTTGTACCGATTTCCCATTCATATCATTGGCTATTTTCAATACAATTAACAATTATCCTAATGCTAAGGTTTTCTAAAAAGTCCGACATTACAGCTACATCAGCTGTAACGGCGGTTAGTCAGAATCAGTTTTCGTTGCTCTCAATGCACATACACAGAAACACTGCTAGAAACAAGGACAAACAAACAACAAGATTTTTTTTAAAGCACAAAAAGCAACATTTGTAAACAGTAAGACAATTAGTGCTGTGGCGCTGAAATCCGTAGGATTAATGCTGATCTATACGATGAGGTAGGTGGATATGACAGGATTCACAGCGTGCCTACTACACAAAATGCGTCACATTATATTACAGCGTATTACAGTCTGAAGGGAAACACTACCTGTAAAGCCACCTAGAAATGTAAATTACAGCCAAAAGGCTTAGAACCGAGGTCATTTAAATTGATGTAACAGTAGCAGTCTACCTGCCATGTTGACATTTTGGGCTAACGTTAGCTAACGATAGCTAGCCCAGCCATGGCCCAGGATGTTACTTACTTTGTCCGGGGTTTCCTTGGCAACGCCTCTCCCCACCCATCCGACACAAGTAATCTGGGAACTCATTCTGGATCGACAGTGTGGCTTATCGAGCGAATATATTCAAGTCTACCAACGCGTATTGGTTTCCCAAACTCCTTCACTTCAGGTATGCACACAGTGGGCGTACATGTGAGTTACAATGGGTCCTGTGACGCATCTAGATTGCGTCTTCAGAGTGTTGAAAAGTCTGCCTGATTAAAAATGTACAGACGTGGGGTGAAGCCACCGAGCCACTCGCATTCCCAAGATAGACAAGGGGTTTCTACTGAACAAAATTAAATGAAACACACAGATGAAAGAAAAGTATTTCTATTTAACTCTTTAGAAATTGTTTTTAAATGAGTAAGACTTTAAACAAGAAACAAGAAAGAGCCGTTTTCTGAAACATTTTAGTTGTAGTTAATTACTTCTGCTACTTCAGCTGTTTGTCAGATCCACAGGTCTTTAATTCCAGTAGTAGTAACAGAGATGCAAGCGATGAAAAAACCCCACTTCATCATCAACGTTCGCGTTGCTTGTTTTTTTTAACACTGTCCGGGCTACACTACATCCTGTGTATTAACTTGGTCACATAGTTTCACCAGAAAAGAAAAAGAAATACTCTTAAAAGTGGTAGAGTATTGAGTATTATGCATTGGCCTAACCTGAGCTAAATAAGATGAGAGAGAACTTTATTCATCCCAAAGGATTGTTTGTGTCCAAGGTGCTCAATACTCTTAATGAACTAACTAATACAGTATGTACTGTATATGGTTTAAGTATATGAAGTGAAATGAAATACAGATACACACTAAAATAAAAGTAAAGTAAAAACTTTAAATTAGGGAGGTACAACGTTCCAAATAATAAACAATACATAAACTTTACAAAAACATGCATCTGTGGGTAAATTAAGAAAAAAACACTGTATGACTTGACTGAACCGTTTGGAAAAGCATGATCCTCACAGCGCTGAAGGACTCGTCCAAGTGGGTAGGCTCGGTGGAGCATGAAGATGATGGCATCCTCCAGTGATTTGGTGACATCTACAAGCTTACAAATGGGCTTGAGAAAGACCGGGCTGTGAGGGACTGCGAAGCTGTATGCAGCCTTGACATTTGTAGGTCCATTGTCTCATTTTCTCTAGTTATGCATTCAACAAACTGTTTTAACATTGTGCATATTAACGTGGTTAAATTCCCCTGATATTGCTATGACGGCACTTAGGTGTGATCTAGTCTTGACACACATTGAGGGAGTGCAGCACTGCAGTTTCTGACTGTGAACATAGTGGATTTAAGGTTAAACAGATGGCACAAACAAGGGGATAAGCTCATATGTTTCAAGCGCCAATCAGATTCATGATCAGATGAAGAGAGAGTGTATTATGGGCCGCCAGTAAAAAAAAAAGAAAGAAACTTAACAGCAGCTGGAAATCTTGTTTTTGGTGGCTTCCATTGGTTTAAAGTCTCATCTTGCTGCAGTGATGTAGAAGTGTACACCAGGCATCGTCACTGCACTGTGGCATCACTGTTGAGTTTTATGACGGGTGCAATGGAGCACACTTCTGACATCAGAGGTGAAAGCTGCAATGGTAAAATTAAATGAAAAATACATTGGTGCAAAGGTTCTTTTTAATCTTCTGAGACTTTGAAGTACAGGAGGAAAAATATATATTTTTTTATAAAACTATTTTTACGGCATGGTATAAAACAAAAAGACAAGACAGATATGCAATTCCAGACATTTCTGGTATCTTCTGTTTACATACATGGTGGTTATAGTACCATTATTTAAATCACAAGGCGAGGCAATAATACAGCAGAGGTATTGATCTCAGATTTCAGCAATGACACAAGATTAAATTACTGTATCACAGGGTATATAACGCGAAGGCAACATTGTGCAGTGCAGTGGTCATGGCACAGGACTCGAACTCTGTAAGTAAAAAGTGCAAGACAGTATAGTAGATATAAGTACATGCATAAAGAAAGAGACAGACTATTGTCATCATCAACTAAACACCTTCACAGGGCTTGGATTCATTCTTTTAATTAAAAATCTAAAATAAACTAAACTGCATTTGGTGTATGGACAAAAGAGTGTTGTTTCAACTGGTTCTTGCGGTTTGTAAACTTGTATTCATCAAACCTTTACGTGGCATCCGCTCAAGTTTTGAACTGTCAAATAAATTCACTTACTGAATTGGCTGTACTGAAATTGATTCCCCCCCACCGCAAGCAATATAACGACAACCTTAGAAAGGTTTGAAAGTCTTAAAGAGGTGAATGAATTTGAGGCACATTAACTTGTCCATGTCTATTCTAACTCCTGCTATCTCATCACTTGTGGGCTGTTTGATGGATCACTACAGCGCTTCAGTTCTAGTAACAAAGATGGACAACATTGCATTAAAAAAGTGGTGCAGTTGTGTACATAATGATACTGAGATTTCATGACAGCATTAAACTAAAACAATCCCCTGGCAGCGGCACTTGTTAGTTAGATGTGTGAAAGCTTTGAGCCCTCAGCATGCAGCTCAATGGACGGAGTGAGACACTGCAGTGCTGATGATCCAGAACGAGGCGGCAAGAGTGGTCTTCAATGAACCGAAGAGAGCGCACGTAACTCCTCTCTTCATTAGGTTACACTGGCTCCCTGTTGTCGCCCGCTTCAAGTTCAAAGCGATGCTGTTGGCCTACAAGACCACCACTGGTTCTGCACCAACATATCTTCGCTCGCTAATACAGACCTATGTTCCTGCCAGACCCCTGCGCTCTCCAAACGAACAACGTCTGGTGGTACCATGCCAAAAAGGAAAAAAATCTCTCTCGCGCACCTTCTCTGAATCCGTTCCACATTGGTGGAATGATCTGCCTGCTCCTACAAGATCAGCAGATTCTGTTGCCACCTTTAAAATGCATCTCTTCTGTCAACACCTAACTTCTTCTTCTCATATTTTTTCATAAAAAAAATAAATAAATGAAAAAAATAACCCCTTCCTATCGTTAGCTTTGTATACTGTGCTGGCCTTTAACAGACTAGTTTTTGATGCACTTGTGCTTTTGTTACCTTGTGTTGTTATAATTGCTTCCATTGTCTTCCTCATATGTAAGTCGCTTTGGATAAAAGCGCCTGCTAAATGACAAAATGTAAATGTAAATGATGCAGGTAAGCTAAAAATGAAATGTAGTCATAAAACAGGAAGATACTTAAGAAAATATCCACCAAATGTTTTGACACAAAAACTCAAGGTTGTTTCCGGAGCTTTCACCCACACATGTACTCTGTCTTGCGTTCTAGGCCAACACGGATGGGAAGTCCTCCAAGTACTATGGATGACATCTCAACAGCTACCGGGCTCACATGTCAACCGTCCCATCTCCATGACAACTGAGTACATTTCCATCTGCTGATGAAGACCATGATACGGTTGACAGGATTGCCAAACACAGTGAGGGAGTCCAGTAGACAAGGGAAGACTAGACAACAGTGGTATCTCCTTTCTTTGTCCAACACCCCCTATAAGAAACTTCAGACGTCTTCTTTCTTACTGGTTGCTACATGTTTAACAGTCCACAAAGTCCACACTTTGTTTTTCGGGTCTTTTTTCTGTCACCACAGATTTCCAAGGTGTTGGTCAGTGCTTAAACAGAACTGCAAAATATTGGGTAGTCATGTATATATATATAGTATTAAAGATGAACATGTGACAGACCAAGAAAGGTCTGATCTCTTCTTCCATACATTTTCGTCTACTGGCAGGACTCAAGTTCCATCTCCTCCTTCGCTGTGTTCACCTTTATGCGCTTGAGAGTCTCGTCGTTGACTGGTTTCAAACGTTTGGTCACCAGCTTGAGGTTGGTCTCATGGAGGATAACCTGGGTCAAGTATTTCTCTCGTTTGATCTGTTCTTTGACAGCGTATGGGACGTCTGGGATCACGTAGGCCAGGATGAACTTGGCAAAGTAAACGATGTGCTGTGAGGAGAAGAAGAAGAAGACACCTCAATGTGTTTCAATAACTGACATTTTCACAACATTTCTTTTTTTTTGTCAGGTAGATTTGCTGCTATGTTCATACCCACCTCTACAACAATTATAAAAGCCATTTTGGCAGCGATCACATGCCAGTAGTAGACATTGTGTTCATACTGCCTGGGATGCCCTGGAGGATACCGAAAATCCCGATACCAAAAAAAAAAAAAAAAAGCGTTTCCTTCAGAACTCAAAGAAGACTTTCCACATAACTCTTCCTGACACCAGTATCTATTGAATTCATCATCTTGTTTCTTTTCAAGTGTCTGCATGTGATGAAGTTTTTTGTCTTTTGTCCACAAGTTCCCCTCACACCATTATCTCTTTCAAACTGATGACAGTTAAAGTGAAAACGCAGACATGGTACTCTCTTTACAAAAAGGGAAAATTGAATATGGGCACAGATGGGTCGATGTTTGTACCTGCAGGTGGAGATGTTGTATGTTGTGTTCAGGGGCTTGCTTTTGTCTGAGAAGTTGTCGGTGTTGAATACAGACAGCGAGCTGTTGATGTAGCCCTCCATGGTGTTGTTAGTGTGATTTCCATATGGGTACACGGAGAAAGCCCAGTAGTAGACCAAGCGTGGAATCATGTCTGATGTAAAAGCAATGATCATGGCCTGTTGAGACAACAGGAGACCAGGTCAGGGAAAATTTTGCATACTTGCATAATGCATCCGGCATGAGTCATTGCTTGAATAAGAACACCTGTAGTCTACTTTTGTAAAGCTTATACTGTTTTTGCAGTTTTTTCGAATATAGTTACTATACATAGATCACTCCAATAGTAGTAGATTCGAATATATAGTCATTTTAAAATCTGAAGGTTTGTGATTGTTGTATTTCACTGGACTGCATTATAGTCAGAAACTGACAAAGAAAGTATATTATGCTTTACAAAAGTAGGACTTACTAAAGTGTTGTTGGATTTCATTTCACAGCTGTACCTGATGAACCAATAACTCAGTGTAAACAGTAACTTACATTTGTTGCAACAGCCAAGATGGCGATGCCTTGAAGAATGGGCTGCCAGGCCCCGATATCCTGGGCCTTCTCTGGCACGTTGCGGCGATACTGAGTGGTGATTTTCCAAGCATCAACCCGAACCTCAAACAGGTTGTTGACCAGAGCCAGGACGGGAGCCAGAGGGAAGGATGCCACGAACAGGGTCACAAAGCCAAACTGGATGACTGTAAGAGACAAGATACATGTATAAAAACACAGGCACCGTCAAGACTACCCAGGATGCAGTTGCACCAGGTATTATTTTATTGATTACTTATTGTGTGTACATTCCCTCATAAGTTCTTAGTTACTTACTAGTTAGTTTCAAACTAGTTTACTAATTCAGGTTGCACCACTAAAACTTAAAGAATGTTTTATTGTTTTATTTGCCTGTAACTATCTCTACAGCCAGGTGCTGTGATGTCGTGTGTCAAGAGATAATTAGCTACTCCTCTAAATTGTGGTTTTTGCAGTTTTGTTTGAATTAAGCAACATGTCAACTGGTGAGCTATTATTGTAAATTTGGACATCTAGCTAGCGAGATGTTTCCCCCTGCTACCAGTCGTTATGCTAAGCTTAGCTAAGCTAAGCTAATCACTGCCTGGCTGTAGCTTCGTACTTAACGCACAGGCATGAGCGTATAGCTCCTCATGTAACTCTTGGCAAGAAAGCTAAAAAGTGCATGGCAAATTTCTTGAACATCATCATTAAACAGCATTTGAATATTACAATCACATAACTGATTATAAATATCTGAAACATATTTCCATATCACCACTCCACCTCCACTCTTCATTCAGTAAGGGCCATACATTAGCAAGCTAGTTCTTATGGCTAGTTCAGTTAGCTAGGCAACAGTTACCCCCTGACATACCCCTACTACAAGAGCTAGTTTGTGTGGTGCAACCGGTTTTGTTGGGTGCACTATTCTAATTCTATTCTAAATAATAAAATAAGTTTGAAGGTCCAGTGTGTAACATTTAAGGGCCGCTATTTGCAGAAATGGAATATAATATTTATAAGTATGTTTTTATTAGTGTATAATCGCCTGAAAATAAGAACAGTTGTGTTTTCACTACCTTAGAATGAGCAGTGTTTAGGAACAAAGGGAGCGGTTCCCCTTCCATGGAGGCCACCATGTTCCATCGCCACATTTCTACAGTAGCCCAGAATGGAAAAACCAATCACTGGTCCTAGATAAGGCCTTTCACGAGTTTCGCGGCCACTTGTAGTTTCTCCTACACGCTTGGAACAGGAGGGTGAGACGAGCAATATTCAAATGGTTGCAATCTGCAATTTCACCACTAGATGCCACTAAATCCTACACACCGGATCTTTAAGAACAGCTTATGCAACCGTCTCCATGTGTGAAGCGCTCAATGTGGCAGACGAAGGGACTGAAGAGGACTTTTCCCCCCTCTTCTTACCCATCTCAAGATACTCATAGAACAGTCCAAGTTTTGAAACGGGCTGGAGCTGGTAGTCCTGCTCCCAGCGAGGAATCACATTCTCTGTGGTCCGGGTGCAGTAGCGGAAAATCAAATTCTTCAACCACCTGTGGAGGGATGGAAGAGATCAAATATAGCAACAGTGACTCAGTATGACAATGGAGAGCTGGTGTATGATTAGCTATTAGCCCCGTGGCCTTGACAGCTGTTGTAAGCAGCAAATTCATTCACTGTTAGGATTGCGTTACTTAACTGCATTAGTTGTTTTTTATATTTGACAAAAATGGGTCTTAGATTCTGACTTCTTACGGTAGCAAGACCTCTTGGATGTTGTTCAAGATGGCTTTTCCACCCATGATGATAGAGAGCTGAGTCGTCAACTCGATCAGACACCCGCCCGGATCACACTGCGGGACAAAGAGATACAAAGCAAGAGTCGAGAATAATGAGCGAGAAAGTTAGACATATACAATATAACAACTGCACAATGTAACAGCTAGGTGGGCAAACTGTACCTCCTCGTTCCGGTATTCTCCCAAGAGATAAACAGGACTTCCAGGAAAGCCAACCGCTTTCCCTTTGATGAAGGCGATGTAGAAACAGGATGAGTAATAGTTGACGAACTGAAAGAGAAACATCTTCAGGGTCAAGCTGTTCTCGTAGTCCGTCTTGGTCCGCGGAAGCTCTGTTATTGTGTGTCAGATAAGAAAGGATTTAGGATTAGACCACATTCAAGTCAGGAAAGGGCAGAAGTAGGATTCCAACTCACCAAAGTCGGTGATCCAGATGGCGACCCGCTCATAGAGAATATTGAGGATCATAATTACAACAAAGCTGATGAGGGAGGCTGTGACAGAAGTGGCCATCTGAGGCGTCACATACTCCTTTAAGGGTTCCAGCTCCTTCAGGTCCTGAGCTCTGAGTTGAGCTGAGAAGGCAAAAAATGCCGCCAGGCGGTAGACAGTGATGGCCACAATGGACGCCACGATCAACAGAATCTAAAGGACATAATGCAAATGCAAAGATGAATGTTCTATTCTGTTTTGAAACTGAAAAAGTAGTGAGTAATGCGTTATTTTATGGGTCCGTAATTTCATAATGATTTCCTAATTATTTCCCAGCTGAACATGCAGAAATATGACATTTGTCTACATTCAAACATACAATTCAATAGATATAGGTAGTTAAGTTCCAATTATAAATGAGTAATAAATTGCCCTTTTCTTTCAAAGAAATTAGCATTGTCACTATAATTAGTACCAAATTACATACTCATTCAGACATTATTATTATATAATTATTATTTATACAGAAACTTTCTTATCTTAAGAAAAATAAATTGAAATTAAAAATGGGATTTATTTACATTACCCAGAATAAGACTGTCCCAATTCCTATCGACACCCGAACACATCGTCCACAGGAGGTATAGGGAACATTTTCTTTTACCTAGATCACAAACAAACACTATGAAATACTGGACTTTAACAACAAGGCAAGACGTAAAGCTTTTTTTTTTTAACAAAGTATCTCTAAATAGTAACTTTCAAACTGAGCTGAGAAGATCTGGCTGCATTCATATTTAAAACCCATCTTAATTTTTTTATCTTATATTTCTGTTTTGTGACCATAGAACTAAAGAGTAAACCAGTTTTCTGACTATGGGATACAACATTAGCCAGAAAAAAGTCTGTGTGTGTGATTTACCCCGGTGATAGGGTTTTTCCTCTCATAGATGCACTTGGCTTCATATTCTGGGCGGGGTGGCTCTTCCTGCTCCAGAAACTCCACAGTGTCCCACTGGTACTCCAGCTCTGCCTGGTAGCGCTTCCAAAACTCCAGGAACAAAGTTACTACAGCCAGGAAAGGATCAGGAGCAGGAAAAAAACACAAGCAGGGAACTAATGAGAAAAGAAAACAACTAAATATGCACAGTACTGTCTGCGTCTTCCTCCATAAATTATACTTTTTTTTTTAATATATATTGTTTTACCCTGAATAATGCCCTATATGAGGACAAAATAAACATTTCAAATAGTAAATCATGAACACAGCTTGAGTCTAAGCTGGGGGTATTTGCATGCCTGCATATGCTCTGTGGAAGTGTTTGTGAAATTGTATAAAACTTACCCCAGATTGACATGAAAACCGCAAATACCAGGGTCCCATAGTTATCAAATATACAAAGTTTCTACAAGGATGGAGAAAAAAAGCCAAACATGGAGGTCAAAATTGTCAGAGAACTATCCTGCTTCCATGCAAATCAGATCTAAACCGTTGCTGTGCCACTGGGGATAACAGCAGCCACACGCATTTCAATATGGAAATTCTGCAACTGCACCATGCACTGGTGCAGTAAGAACTGACTTCAACACAACGTGAGGAGTTCCAAAAAATGATCCTCAGAAACAAAAGCGAACCTATGTAACTTTTGCTGAACAGCGACCACTGTGGCCTCAAGTGACATTTAGAGAAAGAAGTTGAATGCTAAAACACACAAGTAGAGAAAAATCCTAAAGTCAGTGAGCTGCCTCAGTACTGTCTGTTATACATGTATCTGCCAACATTGGCTAACATTAGCCACCGTAAGCTACTGGTTATACCAGTCTAAATTAGGCTCTAATTGCAAAACCACTGAGGGCACTGAAATGAGCGAGGCTGCGTTTTATTGATAATGAAATCAACTTTTCATTTATAAGAGAAATTGTGTTTATTTATTTCTTCAAACGTTACACAGTCTCGCTTTAAAAGTTCAGAACTACAGGTGAAAGTTTTCTCAAACAAATGTGTTAGAATAATTAACAGCGTATACCACCTTCTAAACCTATTTTTGTAATGCTGCAGCTCTCATTTGAAAATGAATGATGCATATTACTTATAGAATGAAATTCAAGACTTTTGCCACTGAAACATGCTATATCTACCAAATTTAGAAAATAAACAAGGTGATTAGATTCCAAATAAAACAGCGTTGTCATATTGTTCAAATGATATGACATAATCTTCGCTGACATGAAAATCATCAGAATCAGATTCAGCTTTATTGCCAAGTAGGTTTACGCATACGAGGAATTAGCTGTGATACACATTCAGATTTACAGTGGAAATAAAATAAAACTCACTTTCGAAGCTTCACATGTGCTGTTCAACCTCCAGTACTGGCATTCCTTGTCACACTGTGGACACATCACAATTTGCCCTCCAATTTCAGGGTCGCACACCTCTTTGCTGCAGTATTTTGAACATAGAACAGAGATTATTAGGCATAATTATACTTTAATAATATGGATTAATCTCCAAAAGATCATATATATGCAATTTATTTACACGTGTCTTGGGGGCCTTTTAGGGAGTGTCTATGGGGTAGTGTACCTCCAGGTGCTGGTGTCTTGAGTCTTGTATCCATAAATGAAGCAACCCAGTCCCACAACAGCAGCCAGAGCGAGCATTATTGTGTAGAAACCCAACCAGGCAAAGTAAATGCCGATCTTCTCTCCATAATACTTCCTGTGGAAAAAAACAATAGTTATTTAAATTATAACGTCTGTCGCTCACACACACGAAACTCAATTAGACATAAAAAACATTTTGTTCCTGCTTGAACACAAAGGGAAGGTAACTGCAGTATACCTTTTTATTTTTATTGACAATTCACAGGAGCAAAGACTTTTCAGACTTTAAGATGAGTAATTCTAGTAGTTTAAGTTCATTTTTGTGAAGTGAACATAAATGATTGTGTTCACCTTATGAGGTCAAGTGGTTGCATCTTGTAGAAGCTTTTGGGATGAGCCCATTCTTCATAGAGCAGAAATCTCTCGTTGGGGCAGCCCTCTTCTTTGGACTTGACGTTGAACCTGCACTGAAAGAGCCAACGGGGATAAAAAAACAAACAAACAAAGGACTTTTTCAGCAAATGTTTTGTTCACCAATAGCATAAAACCATGCTAAATATCACTTTTACAAACCAAAATCAACATTCACCACATCTAATATGACTGTAACAAACGAACTGAGACACAACAGACACGAACGTTCACACAGGACCACAATGAAAGACAAAACAACGAGTTTCACAGGCAGACTCAAAATGAAACACTTGCACAAGAAAGAAGTGGCATCACTTACGTCATGGAGGGGATAGGCTGCTTTGTACACGCCACCATCCAGCAGTTTGGTGATGCCAAACTTCTTTATGTTCCCTCGTATTTCATAGGGGGCACGGCTTAGGATGTAATACGCCTGGTAGAAGAAGAGGTTTTTAATCTTTGCGTTCAAGTTATCTTTAATCTGAAATATGAAAAGAACGTGTGGGCAGCCCGAACTGACTGCAAAAACATGAGACAACTTGCCATCCTGCTCCTCATGGACGGCGTGAAGAAGACGTCTTGGTCCCTCATGTAGAAGTACTCCAGACGGTCTTTCTCAAAGGGGGCGGTGAAGAACTCGGTCTCCTTGCTGATCAGGTCCTCGTTGGGGTAGAAGTACTTGGTGATGAAGGAGAAAAAGCGCCACGGGGAGGGCTGGGAGGACAGGTCGTTGGGCTGGATGGGAAGCTTGATGTGCAGGACCTCGGCGTAGGTGCACAGCACGTCCCACGGCATGTGGACTTTCACGAACACCATTTTCTCATCCACCACCTGCGGAACACAAAGCCGGATCGTATTAAGTATGAGATGCAGTAAGAGAAACCTTCCAAAAAGGTGTTGAGTGCAATCTACTTACAGATTGTGTTGCCTCCAGCTCCAGGCCCATCTTCATAAGGGTGGCCTCAAA
Organism: Coreoperca whiteheadi; assembly: GCA_011952105.1. Taxonomy (NCBI): domain Eukaryota; kingdom Metazoa; phylum Chordata; class Actinopteri; order Centrarchiformes; family Sinipercidae; genus Coreoperca; species Coreoperca whiteheadi. The sequence goes on from CM022484.1 coordinate 14,495,209, forward strand.
GTACTCTCGCCGTCTCTACAGAGGAGAACACAGAAAAGAGTTTCAATGAGCTTCTGGTTTTACTGCTCACCTCTCATCTCTGGCCATTATGATTCAATATCTCTACCGGATGTACTGACATTATATGCGTGACTTATGTGCCAAGCCTGTGTAAAAACTAAAAGAAGCATTTAATTTAGATATGATTATTGGACTTAATCACAAGGAAGACAGAACAAATGTCAAAGATGACACAACAAAGTCCAAGGCTTATTTCTATTGTGGTATTTAATGTAAAGAATATGCATATTTTGCCTACACTGTGCATTATTACCCCGATAACCTTTACGTGACCCAATTTTGGCAATATTGCTGTAAGTGACCTTTAATTATGTATATTTAAGGCAAAGTGCAGAGTTGACCGCTCATTTATTTGGACATGTTCCATTTCCATGACATAGGCGTTATTTACACTCCACACAGCAGCAATGCTTACTACAAGCAAGTCCGAGCAGGTTCTTTTTGGTGGCATGTCATCAAATATGGCGCAACAGTGAACTGAATCCTGGATACACGCATTAAACTGCTACACAGCTTCCCCAAAACCAAAAAACACATGACAAACGCACTGAATTAGCATATTCAAATAACAGAAAAAGTATCCCACCAAGATGCTCAGGTTCAATGAATAAAATGATTAAATCTTCTTGTTTCAACTGCTTTTAAACTTTTTGATGAGTTATTTGATTATTTGATTAGATCATTATCATCCAAGGCAATTCAGTCTTTCTAAATGAATACAAACAAACATTGTCACTGAACCCCACTATGTCAGTCCCATTCTAAAGAATACCTTAGAGGAACTGTTGACAAAGCAAAAGTCAAATACCGTTACAGTTTGTTTTAGCCAACCCTGTTTTCATGACAGACAGGGAACACAGTAAGTGCGTGAAAATTTAGACCAACATAAAAAACTGTTTACCATAATTGTAAGATAACAATTTAGCTAACACTATCTGAAGAGAACCACACCCTTCCAGCAGTCAGAGTTAGAGGGTTTTGCAACTTTAGTTTGACCCAGGTTTAGCTCTGAAAAAACAAAGCAAAGGGAGTGCCTGGTAGGGACTGTTGTGCCTCTCATCCCTGACTAGATTTAGTTTGCTTGGGGATGACTATGAATGAGGAATTACCTCAGTTCCAGTGGATCTGTGGTAAAGAAGCTCATGAGCTCTGACTTGCAACAACTCTACCAGCCGGCCTTTTCCCAGGAACTGGCTAAAACTGGCTGATCAGCTTCTACACTTGTTCTTCTGTGAGTTGCAGGGCATGTCTTCTGCCTATACCCATTACCTAAATTCACTGCTATCATATATCCGTAATCAGTATCAGTTAAAGACCTAACTTTTGCCAATTGTTTGCCTATTTTCCACCTTTTAGCATTTCCCATTTGTTATGATTTTAGTCTCCACAGTGCTCAGCCTGCATTTCAAAACCACTTTGAGGGTTAAGATTGCTACACATTAGGTAACTGTCTCTAAGGTCTGTGAATCTACAGTATTTCAAAGCATTATATTACACTGTGAAAGACACTGGCAACACTGGTGTCCTTAATTTGTGTTCATCATGTTAAATATCCAGCTGAACTAACACATAGTTAGATAAATAATAATGTCAGACAAAGTTCAAATTTAGATCAGGAGACTGATCTGATTTGAATTTTCTTGGTAAGGTTTTGGTGGTTTAACTGAAGGAGTAACGCTCTTCATTTCCACGGCTTCCCTCAGGGGACGTAGCCAGCAGCTGTACTGAACACCTCACAATTAGAATGTGTGTGGAGTGAATGGGAAGTACAGTAGAAAGGAACTGTGACAACAATGTATGCTCAGCTGTTCCCCTTCCTGGATAATTAAAGGTGAACGCATTATTGTGCACAGTGTGCTGAATATACACTGGCATTAGTTATTAATTTAAAGCCATAAACTGTCATCCCGCTGCAAACAAAAACTCCCTTTACAAATAGGCAAGAGTCAATACGGTTGGTATGTGTCATGTTTGATTCACTGCGCTACAATGAATTTGTTTTGCATACAAGTCATGTCATCGTTAGACTTTTACTGAGTGAATTTGTCTTTAAAGGTTTATGTGAAAAGTACAATTAAACACAGCGGTTTCCATTAGTGGAAATAATATGTTATTCATTAAGAGAAATGATTTGCTACCAAACCTTAATGTAAAGACTCTAAATTTAAGATTCAATACTTAACTGTCATCCCTGTCATATTGTCATTTCAGTGTTCGAGTAGCTTTGGGACGCTGACCAAGTTATTGCATGCCTCGCTCTCCCCACATTTCCTGTCATATCTCTGCTGTACGCTATTTAATAATACTGAAAAAAACCCTGAAACATATAACCTTGTACAGATGCTTGCTTTTTGTGTGTAGTTTACTTGGCACTAAGTTTTATGTGAGCACCATTTGCAATATTTAAAACACCTGCAGATTTAATATAACATACCAATCCAACCAGCTCAAAACTATTTTAAAATCAAGAGACCTACCTTGCGCCGCTGGTAGGTGTGCCTCTTCTCAAAATCCTTCTTGTCCTCATCTTCATAGACCAGGATGAAGTCGATCCTCCTCAGACCATCATTGAAGAATAAGGAGTTGGGCTTGCCATTAAACTCTGCCTGAGGGCAAAAACATGGCTTATCAGGTAATACTGAAGCCTGAAACTCGTACTCCTCTTCCTTCATGATGGCGTACATGATGTACAGAGAGACGAGAGAAAGGCCTGCGTGTGGACGGCCTATGCAGAGATACTAACCTTGACCAGCCTATTTAACGTGTGATTTGGGCCACGGAGGAGAAGTGGGAAGAGTCAAACATTATAATACCCGCCCTTCAGCTCTCTCTCTCTTTCTCTCCACACAATCAGACTTGTGACACCACAAGGTATTAATAAAGCTCTTGCTGGTGTAACTACTTGCACGATCCAGTGAATTCAAGATCTGCCTTCTGTTAACTAAATAATTGTGCCTTGAGAAAAGCTTAAGAAAAGCTGAGTAGTATGCAGTGTGAGGTGTGTGCAATAATGTGGATCGTGCAATATGAGGATATGCAATAATGTTTGATGGTGCAGTGGCCCTCTGTGACCCCAGCCCCCGAGACAACGGATGGAAATGAGCCTTTGGCTACAATCCGGTGTGTTTACATTCATGTATAACCGTGTGTGTTCATTAACGCACACTTTCCTGATAAAATGAATAAAATAAAAATCTACACCCCATACACATAGATAACATTTGACTGATATGCTGCTACTGTAGCTGACACCAACGTTGTTGTGTTGACTCACCAGTGGTGTTTTGGTCACTGTTGTCCCTTCTTTAATACTTTGATATGTTGGTAAAAACTCCTCGGGGTAAACTGAAAAACAGACACAACCCATAAATGGGAATACAGACATGATAATAGCAATCAAAGAAACCCAAAAATAGAGGGATATTTACCTGAGCGTGATCGATACACTAGCAGACCGATATTATCATGTTGTTATCACAGATATATCATTATAGCATGTTCAGGTATGCAAAAAGGAACTAAAACATTTGCTGGCAGCAATTTTATGCATATTTGTATATGTATAATAAATTCTATGTAGTTTTGTGATTTTCTTTAGCTTTTTAATACGGTAATAATTTCAATGACATTTATTGTTACTTTTACTATAATCTGTGATAATGAGGTTTATTGTTCAACTGTAAAATATCTTTCCTCAGATATATAAGGTCTGCTGCTCTGTTATAAGCCTTGCTGCAGATTTCTACAGCTTTGGTCATTTATTAATTTATAAAAGTTAAATATTTTCACCATGCATGACCTTATGAAGGCAACACTATCATAAGTGCCAAACGAATGTAATATTGTGCAAACATCTCAAATGATCTGACAAACTGAGGTCAGATATATTGTACGACACATTGCCAATGGCATTTTATTGTACAAATAGTTTACAGATAATTTATACTGTGCCAGATTGTAAAACGTTATTATAGTGGAGGCAAAATGTTCTAAAATATGGTGTACATTTGTATTTAAACTATAGACTGATACAAATGTCTATGTCTGATAATCAAATGCGCAACTAGACTACGATTGATCAAACACACACTGTATATTGTCCCAGTGGTAGCCTATTTCTAACTTCCTTTCGTTGAAGATGATGTGGTCTGCTGAGCAGGAACATCAGAAAGCTGACAGCTGGAACTTGAGACTGAAACCACAGCTTAGCTAATCAAATGCGACTCACTGAAGTTATGTGTTTACATAAATTAAAAAGAAGAGCCGCTGATAAACTGTTATCAGATTTGTATTAGTTTCAATTATCGATATCAGTGTTGGCCTCAAAACTCCAGCACCAGCCAGGCTCTGATATTTACCAAAACGTCTTTTAAACCCCAACCCCAAGTAAGAAGGAATACAACCTTTTATTTTCATGAAATTCTCTTGGAAAGTGTAATTCTTAGTAACCTTTACTAAGTGCAAAGGATGATAAAGTAATGTTTTTAGCCATGCTAGCCGTGTGGCAATGTCGGTCTGTCAGTCCATATTTTAAATGTGTCCAATACTTTGGTTTATGACTAATCACATTCCCATGCGTCTCCGCTTCACTTTGTGTTTAGTGTCAATTAGCTAATGTTAGCATGCTAAGACGCCAAACTAAGGTGACTGTGGCAAACATTAGCATGTTAGCAGAGTCACTGTGAGCATGTTAGCCAAGTGCAGCCTCACAGGGCTGCTAGCATGGCTGCAGACTCTGCCTCGTTTTCTCTTTCTGTGCCAGTGAAGGTGCTGCTGAGCGTACACGCTCCCTGCTCTACTTCACATTCATGCACTCGCACCTGCAAAGTGAGCAGGGCAAGATTCCTGTTCGACCTCAGCGGTGCTCACTGAAGCAGCACACACTGTTACTCATTTCCAAAACTGAGTCTGAGGGCTTGAACCGGCGCCCCTCCTGTTACAAGCCAGTTTCCTCAAACGTCATGCTAGCGTTGCTGCTTATTTTTACTGCTTGCACACAATTGCCCGCTCACCACAATGTTACATTACTCCCTGGAAAAGGAAAAACAAACATGTCCCCACCATAGACGGTTTAAAACAGCCACCACCTACCCACTGCAGTGCGATCAACACATCAACAGTATGCACTGCAGTGTTTTCCCTAATCTTCCTAATCTACTGTTATATATGCCTAATAGTTGTGGGGTTTTTTTTTTACCAAACAGATGACACCAAATCCAATATGGAAAGTCCTGTAATCTTTCCATGTTAAGCAGAGCACTGTGAGGAAACTAACTGAAGACAGATGTTGTTTTCAAAACACTGGCCATAGTAACACCCTGGGAAACTTAACTGTGGAATCGACTTTCCGTTTGACAAAGTCTTCTACCAGCCCAACAGCCTGAACGCTAGCAAAGCTTGTTATGCTAGAAAGTCACAAAGCATTTTGTCATAAGACATGTCGGTGAGCCAGTAACAAGTTAACCGCCAATGACTGTGCCTTAGGCTACTATTGGTAAACTGCTGGAATCTAACAGCCTGGATTTTTAATATCAGACTCCTCTCACTTGTGAAAAATATGGTGCAAAGACGGATAGATACAAGAACTTTATTAGCAGCTGGTTATAAATCACTGGCAATCCCCCTTTTTACACTGACGTATTGGGCCTAAATCCTCACAGTAAACTGTTAAATCACATGTAAGGGAAGGATATGATGTATATGAGGGTTGATGTGTTAAAGGAAAAAACTAAATTTCCTCTCGCTGTGTAATTTTGTTGTAGGCTGAGGACTGTAGGTCATTCTGTAGTACCCGCTCTTTTATTTTGCCACTATATCACCACTTTGGTCCATAAAATAAATTATCTGTGTACCAGCAAACCCAACGAAAACCTCTGCAACCTACAGTGAGTCAGTAAGTATGATTCTTTTGAAAAGCATGTTGAGTCTATGCACACGAGCTGCCTGCAACAAAACGCTCCTTTCTAGCCACCTCCCATCCTGCCAGGGCTCACTTCCTCTTTAGAGGACATCCTCTGTACCAATTCACGATTCAGGTAAATTATACACATTTTATTCAACCTAAGGGCTAACATTTAAACACTTGACTCTTCACGTGTAATGCCAGCCACAGCCAAGTGTCCTTCTCGCCATGTGACAGGAAATAGTTTTCTGCATCGAAGAGTGGGGCATTCCATCCTGTGACGTCTTTCACAGGAACAGGATCAGCTCTGAGATCTTGCTTCAGTATTAGCAGTCAGTGCCTATTGTTGTGCCTATATGTTTTGCATGACCACTGATTAATATTTGGCAGGAATTACTTCCAATATTTGACACAAATATGCCCCGATTTCAGAAGTCTGACAGAAAGGGAGAAATGACCCCTTCCTCTGGGGGAAAAGAAAGAACGTGCAGCCTTGGCTGCTAAATGTGTCACTTCCCGTCACAATAAAACAACCAGTAGGACAGACATATATAGACAGGTAGAATAAATATACTTGTACTTACCATCTTCACCACATGTCCTTTTTTACGTTTTTTTCTCAACATCTCTTTATTTTATACTTTTATCAGTAGACACTAAATCACAAACCTGATTACTTGTATTACTTTATTTAATTGATCAATTTGATTGTCTATTTTGTTCTGTTAACTCACATTGTTAATCTCATTTTCTTTTGTACATTGCAATCCTTTCGTTCATTGTCTTTCATAATCGGAATTGTGCTTTGGCAAACGTGTCAAATGTCATGCCAACAAAGCCGATTATTGAACTGATTCATTTTCACTGAAACAGCTCTCTCCCTAATATGCACTGACCTACAGTGCCCTAGAAAACAGTGTTGGCTACATGTTAAAAAAATCGGCTTCCAGCATCACCATAGTGTTCATTTGGCACATTATTAAGATGAACCAACTACAAAAGCATCATCTGACCCTCCTGTGTTTTTCTGCTCTTATCCCATCATCCCATGCTGCAACAAAATGTGAACATTAACAATTCATTAATAGCGAATATAGGCTCCATTAACTAGAGTGCACTTTGACATGCCCTTTATGATCCAGTGTGAAAAGCGCTGGTCATTTCCATTATGGTCAGGGCCTCTGGATTACAGATGACTATCAAAGTTAGCCCAATGGACCATTTGTCTCTCAGTGAGCTGTGAGTTTAAAAAAAAATGCATGCAATTCCAGACAGACACGAAAGGAACTTATAGATTGAGAAATCTTTCCCATCACATACAAGCGTGTGAGCGGACAGCTGTACAGACAATGGACTAAACCCTACTTTGGATGTAGGTAACTATTATTTTATTCCAAAGTGAAGTTATGGTTTCAGTTTGTAGTGCAAGAAATGCAAGAAACAAAGAAGTGTGGAGGGATGCCATCGACTCTAGCCTCTGGAGTTGTAGCCTTTAAAGGAGCCACATCAGGCGTCTATGAAATACACAGGGATTCTTACTGGTTTGGGAGGTTTCTGTTAAACTGATGATTGCCCAATATCTGTTGTCTCTTTTCATCCGTATTCCAGATTATGGTGGTGCTGTGGTGATCTTGTGCTCTCTTAAATATGTGTGCACCACACCCCTACTGGCCGTTGTGCCCCACATGCCAAGTGCATGACCTGGACATTAAACAGACTCCTAGTGCATGTCAGTGTTATAGTAGCACATATCACTGGATTATTATAACTGGTGTATCAACACTGAAGCAGCATTTGGATGTAGCTCATTTTAACTAGCCTATTTGAAATACTGATGAGTTGTTTATAAAACTGAAGCACGTTTTTTCCTCAATGTAACTACGTGCTGTGAAGTAGAAGTAAGTTGCAGAACATTTGGAATTATTGTAAATATTCTAAGAGTTAATGTACTTGATTATGGTCCACCACTTTTAAGCAACTTTAAACGCTGTTTAAAAAAAAAAGAAGTAAACTCTAACACCCATTAAAGCATGAGTTGAGGACAAACTATAAAATAAAGAGTAGTGATTCATATAGCTGCTCTTTCCCAGAGATGAGGAGCATGGCCTGATTCATGTAGGCCAATTTCAAGTCCACCAGACAGGAATCAGATCCAGACAGTGGCCATATAACCCCACAACGCAGCATACGCACCGAGACAACCGAGCTCATGTCAAAGACAAAGCTGTTCTCTCACCAACTTCCTCGTCTATCATGCCCAAATGTGCATCACCGTCGAGCTCCTCTGTGTCAGTTATGTAGTCCATCTCGAAATTGTCGTTGCTGCTCATAATGCTTGTCGGGGGTTCCAGTCACATCACCGAAAGCAAAACAAAAAGACAAAAAAGAATATTTTTCAAATCATTCGCCGACGGCCTGCAGCGGTGTGTTATCACAGTGGCTTTAAAGCGCAGGCCCGTCCCCGGCGCATTCTTACTTGATTTCTCAACAACATTGCCGCCGAAAGTTGCGGTTAAGTTATGACTTGAGAGACTGGAAATCAAACGGGTGGGGTCGGAGGCGGAGGAGAAGGAGGCGGGTGTGTCGTTCAGCCATATTTGACAGACCACGTTACGCCCACTCCACTGCATTCCTCTAAAGTTATGTGGCTATAGTAGTGTAGTATTCTGATTAATAACGCATGAACACATGTGGCATCAAAGAGTTTGTGGGGAAGATACTATAGGCTACTAGTTGTATATTGTTTCGTGCCTGTAATGATAACATGTTTGCCTGGGTCGAAGCCAGAGTTTAAAACCAATATTTCCCATGTGGCGGAATCACGGAGTAACGTTCGTTGTGTCGAGATCCCCAAATAGGGCTAGGAACCATTTTGACGGTGCAGATCCGCAACTAGGGGAAGGAAAACGGCCACGGAACACAAGTAGACATATTTCCGCCAATAATAAACCTGCTAGCTTGTAACAGGCCAAGTGTATTGTTTTGTGTTTGTTAATCCCGGCGTGTAAGCAGTGAGGTAATGGTAATTTGGAGGTGGGCTGAATAGAAACCATCCAGCTTAGTATCACCCAAATGCCACAATGGGTAAGTGTTTGTGTCGCCGGTAATAAACGTGAATCAGCAAACAAATGATTCCGGCTAATGTTAGCTAAAAGGCTAACGCGGGGACCAGTGACATTTAGCAAGTAGTCATGGTAGCTTGCTAACGAATTGGCCTTATTTGTAAATAACATGTCCTGCGGCTGATTGCGTCTCTCCTTTAGTCCGTTTAGTAGTCAGACCTTGACCTAAAGAGAGCAGCCACGGGTTTCAGCCGGCTCAGATCGCTTCCGCAGCTGTTCGAGTGTGAAACTTGGCACTTTATCCACCCTGTCCCTGTCCGCCACGACAAATGATGATTGTATTGCTGTACTGGTAATAAGGAAGATAAATATTATAAATAAGATATGTTGTGTTCATTATAATGCTTTTACAGTGTCCCTGTGTTACAACATACTGTAAATAAAAAAACAGGCTTTGGTTTTGTTAGCTTGTATTTATTATTTATTTAAGGTTGTGTGTATGTAGTTATTTATACCATCCCATCTTTGGAGCTCTTCTGGATTATTATACTTTATTTAGGCTGTCTGTATATTTCGCAACCATTGTATTGTGCTGGAAAATGTTGCTGGAAATACATGTCAAATGTTGGTTTGTTGCTGATTATGTGGCTTAATTACCCCACAAACTATGATCGGACAAAAAAAAAAATCAAAGGAATTCGTCATATATTCGTTCACATCCAGATTGTTTTAAGCAGCTGATCTCACTCAGTTGAGTCTACAATGACACAAACATTCAGTTCATCCCGACAGGGAGATACAGGGAAATTGGGATTAGCTATTGTATGTTTACACTTTTCTACATCCCGATTATGACTAATATGAACAGAAGATTTCCGTTAGCATTAGGCATAGCAATTTAACCAAAAAATTAAGCATTTGAAAATGAAAACTTTATAATTACTGCAAGACAAATTTACCCAGCGCTTAACGTCAGTGTATCTTTCCGTTACCCTTACAGATCAGTACACAATGCAGATTTGCAAAAGGAAGATGTTCTCAGTGTCCCACAAGACGGTCTTTGTGGTGGACCACTGTCCCTACATGGCAGAGTCCAGTCGTCAGCAGGTGGAGTGTGATGTGCTGACAAAGAGTCGAGCTCAAGGGGTTATTCCTTTGGCCCCCGTGTCCAAGTCCCTGTGGACCTGCGCTGTGGAGTGCTCCATGGAGTACTGTCGCATCCTCTACGATATTTATCCAAGGGACAAACTGGTTAGCGTCTTGATTTTTTTGTTTTTGTTTTTAACTCGGGTTGAAATGTTTTAACTCAAGCTGTTTCTCCACCACATAAGTCTTAAAGGTCCAGTATGTTGGATTTCGTAGCATCTAGCGTTGAAATTGAAACCATTCGAATAGCATGTAGGAGAAACTACATTTGCCGCGAAACTAGCATAAAACGCGAAAGGCCCTATCTAGAGCCAGGTTTTGGTTTGTCCTTTCTGGGCTACTGTAGAAACATGGCGGTGCAACATGGCGACCTTCGTGGAGGGGGACCCGCTCCCTCTGTAGATAGAAGCGGCTTATTCTAAGGTAATGAAAACACAACGATTCTTATTTTCAGGCGATTAAACACTAATGAAAACATAAATATTATATTCCCTTTCTGCCAATTGCGCCTCCTAAATGTTACACACTGGACCTTTAAGTGATGCACCGAAACGAGTGTGACTTTGGACATTGTTTAAAAAAGACAGTCGAGGCCGCTAAGGGGGAACCTAATGTATGAGATGTGCTTAGAAAGTTTTAATTAAGTTAACCAATTTTCTGCCACCTCTTGATTTTACAGGTTAATTACATTGTGAGTGATTCAGAGTTCCACATCTTGAATAGCTGGAGGCGGGAAGACCAGAGCACTCATGAGGTAATCCACTGCCCATAAAAACCCAGTCACAAAGTAACTGTTAGTGCACAGTAGGTCCTACAGTAACTATCACTGCATTTTCAAGCCTTGTGTTCAGCTGCTCCGAAAAGTGCAACATTTCCTAAAAAACATCAGTGACCACATTTTTGCAGAAGTCTTCTTCGGAATTGCACTGGCAATATGTTTATGCAATTCCTGTTCCCCCGTGGCAGCTCATGTCCGCTCTGGCAGCTGTCGGGCCACCTAACCCACGTGAGGACCCTGAGTGTTGCAGCATCCTGCATGGGCTGGTTTCTGCAGTGGAGTCGTTATGCAAGATCACAGAGTTGCAGCACGAGAGGCGCACCACTCTGATGGACACCGCTGAGAGAGTTGCCAATAGGGGTCGTATTATCTGCCTAACCAATGCTAAAAGGTAAACACTGGAAAACCAACAGCAACCATATGTTGATAGAAGCTGCTAAATTCAGCATGTCAAGTGTTTTTAACACTTTGTTCACCTCATTTAGGTTGACAAAAACAGTACAAACACTATACAATATAACGCTTTCCAATACAAAAACCGCCTTACAACTTTCACAAATCCAGTATTAATCAAAGGACTGTGGTATTGGATTGCATTACAGTGTACAGATGTTTCACTGTACATTTTCCTGTACAATGTAATGACTGTAAGCTAATTTATGGTGAATAAAACATCCTTCTCCCTGTTCAAGTGGAGATGATTGTTCTATATGGAGCTAACAGGGGTGATGGATGTACGTAATATGTGCCTCTCAGCAGCTGTGTATAGTCACTGTTGTAATTTACATGTACTGTATGTGTACATGTATGTTCTTATCTTTTGGTCTTCATTTAGCCAATTACTTTATGTTTATAAAGGAAGCTCTTGGTAAGTGTTACGTCATTTAAGACCGTGCCCGTGATAATGCAGTGCTCTTTTCGTGTTTGATCATACAGCGATACTCATGTGCGAATGTTGGAAGACTGCATCCAGGAAACCATTTTAGAACAAAACAAGCTGGCAGCAGGATCAGACAGGTTGGTATCTGATGATATGTAAAGAAATGTGTCACTCACTTGTTAAAATGAGTTAGATTTTAATGTGGTTAAATAGGCTGAAATACAGTGTTGATAATTCGGTCGTACTAGAATCTCATACATGTGACATGGTGTACACCACAGTGATTTTGCAGTAATTCACTTTTGAAAAGGTGACAAATGAGTTTTCTTACTTCTAACTCTTGGTTGTGTATACTAGGCTGATGGCCATCCAGCAGTGTGACCTGGTTCTAGTTCACATCCACCCACAGGGGGAGGACACGCTGGTGTCTGACCGACCGAAGAAAGAGGTGGGTGCTACCAAACAAGCTCGGGGCTCAGTTTCCTGAAAACCACCATCATAGTTCTCACTCTGTCGGGCCACAAAGATCAAGCAGAGAAAGGAAGACTTATTCATGAGGTTGTGTGAAAACATGCTAGTTCTCACTGCATCCTCCTCTCTTGGTGTCTCAGATCTCCCCGCTGCTCACCAGCGAGGTTCACAGTGTTCGTGCAGGGCGGCACTTGGCCACCAAACTCAACATTCTGGTCCAGCAGCACTTTGACTTGGCCTCCACCACCATAACAAACATCCCCATGAAGGTAAGGGGCTTCTTGCCCTTCGCCTGGCCTTACACATGCCTCGACAAGATTAAAACTCACATCAACTTTTAAATATTTTTTTCTTTTGCTAGTATGATAATGTTGTCATGTCTAGAATGCAGTGAACCACTCCGTCTTTTTATTGATTGATTGCTTTGTTTTTGTTTTATTTTCTCTCACAGCCTTCACACTTTCTTTTGCTTGCGTAATCTTTATGTATGAGCCCTTCCTCACCTATAATTACTCATGAAACTTAACACTCATCTTTTTGTTTATCTCATCTGCCTGTTGATATGACTGTGAATCTGCTGCTGGTTTCATGCTGTATTTTCTGTTTTGCTAGCCCACATTAAATGTTTGCGACCAGGTTAGTACTCTTATCACACACACATCAAAGTGAGGAAGGGTCAGAGTTCACACCACGTAGTGTGCAGTATATGTTTTGAGCTCTACTGTTGCAACAGGCTTACAGTGTCAGTCATTTATTTTGATGTGACAGTGGCTCTGCAGATTTGCTGGTGAGGTTCCAGTAAAGGACAGGCAACTCTGGTCTCACGTGGACACCCAGGGGATGCAGAGTTTGGGGTCTGCTGCAAAAGCCTGCACACCTGAAATTAACTTTTTACATTTTTTATTAAATTATGTAATAAGGACATTGACTCACCATTTGTTTACAAAATCAAATCCAATTGTTTGGGAAAATCAGCAATTTTTGGCTGTTTTAAGATAGCGTTTCTGCCAAATTCTGATTTAAAAAAAACAAAAACATGCAGAATATGAACGTTGCATTCAAGTGGTTTTATCTCCAAACATCTGTGACCAGCGTTGCCTCTTCTGAGTTATTGAATACTGTCAGTGTCTGTCAGGTGTTTACACCTTAAAAGTTGTCCAAACTTTCCCCTGGTCTCTGTTTCCCCATCAGTTCCCACTCATTTCCCAATTTAGTGTCTTGGTGTGGTCCATTGTGCTGTCTGGATAACTAGGTTTTTTTTTTTTTGTTAAATGTTTAAACATGACTCCACCTTTGGCTGCCTAAAACTGCTATTTTTCCAAGTGTAGAAAGTTGTCAAATTCAAAGCTTGTGATTAAAAAGTTTTATTTTAGATGAGCGGTTGCCAGGCCCCATTTTTGGGCTTGTGACCCAAACTATATGAAGCTGGTTTGGTAAGATTGGAATCCGTGATTTATGTCAAACAAGTGTAGGCTCAGTATTGTGTGACTTTAAGGACATTTGCGTTAAGCACTAGTCTCTGACGTGAATAGAAGAAAACATACTTAAGTCACCCAGAGAGCGAACCTTTTTTGTTTTTTTACTTTGGCCATTATCATTTACCCTTTGGAACATGAAATCAGCAGTGTTAATGTGCGTTTCTGCTTGTGGGTGTGTGTGTATTAGTACATTTGCACATTTTAAGAGCTGAATTCATACTGACCTGGATTTGTTATTGTCTCTGCGGATGGACAGGAAGAGCAGCATGCCAACACATCAGCCAATTACGACGTTGAGCTCCTGCATCACAAAGACGCTCACCTGGAGTTCTTTAAAAGCGGTGAGTGCTCTGGTTGAAAAAACAATCAATCAATTAAAATGAGGCAAATGAGCAGGACAGTTGCTTCAGGTTTTAGTTTATATACTTGAAAGTTTTCTAACTTCATCATCAAAAATTAAAAACTCATGTCGTTTTTGTTTTGTGCAGGAGACTTGCACATGGCTGGCACCAGCACTCGAGAAAATGGACTTAAAGAGACGATTACGCTGAAATGGTGCACTCCACGAACCAACAGCATAGGTGGGCACAGTCAGCTGAAGTTCTTATTTGTCACTTGTTATTTAATTTGAGGGATTTTAAGCTTTAAACCCCCACTTTTCCACCATTAGGCATTATATATTCAACAATATTTATATGTACAGGAGTGTTGAAAATGTTATATTAGCCTAAAGCCAGGTTAGAATTTAAATATTTTCTTTAGAAATCTCATTATTTATCCATATACGATTTCAGGATCCACCTTTTTGCTTAAAAAATGACTAAAAAAATGATTGCCTAGTAATTTTCTGTTGATCGATTAGTTGTTGCAGGTCTGTTTTGAAGTAGTTGTAATTTCAGAAAAGACATACAGTATAAGCTTTTATTGGAAAATATTCCTTTAGGCTTTGGGGTGTTTTGTGTAGAAAGGGACTTATCCATTGCACTCTTGACTGACGCAACTGTGATCTACGTTGCCTGATTTGACTGTATCTATTTGTGTTTTTTTCCCACCTCAGAACTGCATTACTGTACAGGAGCCTATCGCATCTCCCCCACAGACGTAAACAGTCGCCCCTCGTCCTGTTTGACAAACTTTCTCCTTAACGGTAAAGCCTCTGTGTAATCTGTCCTTTGCGCAGTTTCCTTGCCCCGAGTCGATCTGCAGACTAACTGCTTGGCTTTTTCGTCGACACAGGTCGATCGGTGCTGCTGGAGCAGCCGAGGAAGTCGGGGTCAAAAGTCATCAGCCACATGCTCAGCAGCCACGGAGGCGAGATCTTCCTGCATGTGCTCAACAGCAACCGCTCCACCTTGGAGGACCCGCCCTCCATCAGCGAGGGCTGTGGAGGCCGAGTGACAGACTACCGCATCACCGTACGTTCAGCCCGCACCAACTGTGTTGCAATAAACATCGATAATCCTCAAATAGTGACTGATTTATTGTCCGTTTCAGGACTTTGGCGAATTTATGAGGGAGAACCGGCTCACCCCTGTGTCAGAGTCTTCCCACGATCCCTCAGGGAAGCTTCCAGCTGAGAGGGCCAAAGCTCAGCTGGAACGTCACACTCGATACTGGCCGATGATCATCTCCCAGACCACCATCTTCAACATGCAGGCAGTGAGCAGCACGCAGAGATACTGTAGCTCCTCTGGATTTTCACTCTTTATTTACCTCTGCCAAAGATTTCTATCGCATAAGTGAAGCGTCCATCACACTTCAAAATATTTGGCTTGTTGTTCCCTGATGATAACATCTGCACGTAAAAGATAATCTGCCTACTGGGTGTTTCTAAAGCATTTGGAGCATGCTGTTTTCCACGTTACTATGCCTTCGTGTTGGGATCATCCTTCAGCTCATACCTGTCTTCCTGTTTTCCTCCACTAGGTGGTTCCTTTAGCTAACCTCATAGTGAAAGAGACTTTGTCTGAGGAAGACGTTTTGACCTGCCAGAAGACGGTTTACAACCTGGTAGACATGGAGAGGAAGAACGACCCTCTTCCTATTTCCACTGTGGGATCCAGAGGCAAAGGCCCCAAGAGGTACTTATTGAAAAAAAAAAAAAAGGACATATTTTGTCTTAATTAGTCAGCTGAGTCACTGATGTTTCTGCATTGTTGTTATCTCCAGAGACGAACAGTATCGTATCATGTGGAACGAGCTGGAAACATTAGTGAAAACTCACTCCGGAGACACGGACAGACACCAGCGGGTACTGGACTGCATCATCGCCTGCCGCAGCAAACCTCCTGAGGAGGAGGAGAGGAAGAAGAGAGGGAGGAAGAGGGAGGAGAGGGAAGACAGGACGGAGAAAAATGGCAGCAAGGACACGGACGACAAAAGCTGGCAGGACTCGGAGAGGTTAGCGGTGCTTGGACGTATTGTAAAATGGAGGGAAAAGAACAGTTGCCTAAATTTAGAGGCAAAAGCAATCTTTACTGTCACTAAACTTTCAATTTTCTTGTGCTGCACTGTCCGTTTGTTTTTAACCTGAAGACTAAAGGGTCTGCTGGATAAAGAAGATCAGGAGTCAGAAGTGATCAAGGATTCCCCGGATTCTCCAGAGCCGCCCAACAAGAAGCCGCGCCTGTCCACAGAGGAGGTTCCGCCTCCAGAGAGAGCAAAAGGTACCCGCCCTCATCATCCTTTTTCTGCTTAGAATAGAAACCGCCCCAAAAGTACTGCGAAGTCATGAAGAAATCCCTGACAAACTCCTGGCTAAGGGCAGACGTCCATTCCTAGCAGTATTCATACTCACTCAGTGTTTTGTTTTTCCTCATTTTGCAAGCAGTTTTCCATTTTTTTTAAAACTCTTTGTAGTCACGATGGACATCAGTCATTGATTGTAGGTTCCCTCACTGATGGCAGTTTGGAGCATGCTCGATTCTGGAATCTGTTGGGAGGCACAGATTGTTAGTGTAGAGGTTTCTGCAGGTTTCACAGTGTTACATTTAAGAGTTTTTAAGACCTTTATAATACCACAGAGAAAGCAATTTAATACCTGTTTCACTGGTATGAAAGCAAAACCAGCTGGAACGATAAGGCCTGCAGTTATTTATGAAGTATATGTATGTATTAAGATTCATATCACAGTTGTTTCAGTACTTCCACTAGTAAATAACTTTGTCTCACTGTTGCTGCAGGTCCCGTCTCGCTCCTCACCATGTGGACCAATCGCATCACTGTAGCCAATTCCAGGAAGCACCAAGAGTTTGTTGGAAGAGTGAGCTCCGTCAACAACAAGTTTGAGTTGTACCAGCAGCTAAAAGACGAGAATGGGTGTGTTACTGTGAAATATCTGTCACTTTATCACTTTATGGGTGTAACAATTGAATGTGTCCAAATAGCTTCCCATGTCTTACCCCTGCAGACGTCCACGTACACTTTACAAATAACAAATACACACAAGCTGCTAAAAGATTTTCTTTGTTGCCCTTTAACAAGTATGTATCAGTGTTTTCTTTTACATTTCAAACAGGATCACATTTGTAAATGTATTTCTCGTGCATCAAACTTGACATTTTCCCTATTTACAGGATGGATGTTCATGAAAACGGCAAGGCCTCCAGATGATGTTGCCACGGATACTGTGCTCCCAGCCCTGCCTAGGATGAGATTGTGGACCAGTGTCGGGTGTCACCTTATACGCCCAAAGCAAGGACATCAAATAAAATAGACCGTGAACTCTAATGAGCAATTTATCTTTTTTTTTTACCCATGATTTTGTAGATATGCTGTTCATATATTGTCTAACAATAAAAAGGTGTCAATAGAGGATTTTGACTTTGGCTTTTGCAAAAAAAGTATTTTGAATGTGGAAGTGATGAACTGGGACAAAAACTTCAACGTTGAGAGTGCTTCATTTTTCTCTATGAATTCTATACATACACAATACATATCAATGAAATTGGGAAATAATCCCAAACTATTTACAGTTTATCACATCACATTTGTGCTTTTCACTCATTCTTTTTATATAGCTTTTATTTTATTCTAAGTATGTTTCCCCCCCCCCCAAAGTCACCAAATAGGGCAGAGCCAGTTATCTGATTGGCTGGCACTTTGGTCTGAGTCACGTAACTGCCTTTGGTTTGAGCTGAGGTTTAAAAATGTACTTTATGATTTCATGATTATATTGATATTATTAATATCAAAGTAACACTTATCAACATATTGATCATTGAGACTAATGATATGTAAAAACATTGCATGTGAGTGGTAGAATAGTATTATCGCTGTGATGATCTAAGTCAAGTTCTTAAAATTCCAATAGTGATTGACCAACAGGTAAAGCTGTACAGTTAGAGCAAGTATGTTTGTAATAATTTATCCAGAATAGACTGCCCTGATAACGATGTGTGAAAACACGTTAGGAACTGACCTGAAAGCAACGCAGAATGCCAAGGGGAAAGTTGTAAATCCACTCTTATTTTATAGTTACGAATCTGAATCACGTTTGCTTCGGTGGGGATGGAACTGTGAGGTTTTGTTGTTACACTTTACAAATCATGCAGGGGATTTTTCTCTGCTTTTTGGTGTTAAGATACTTGAAAGGCCATATTGTGGAGGGCGAGGCTGCAGTGCCACAGTCTGTGGAGGCAGGCCAGGTTGGAAAAGCGGAGGCCGTCTTGGTCTCACGGCCCTGAGGGCACGCTGCTTGCAGGCCAAATGGCGGGTGGTCTTGGGCTTGTGAGACCTTTACACACGCGGAGAAGTGCAGCAACGAGGCGGACGATCAGCATGAGAAGGCAGACAGCGAGGAGCGGCCGTGTGCAGCGTTTGACCGCTAGCAGCGGTGTGGAGCAATGTTTTCATGCGCGGCCTCCTGTTTAGTTAGTGTCGATCTGCTCTTTATGTAACGTTAATGGAAGTGCAACAATCCTGATGATCAAATTATTGTGCTCGTAATTTTATAAGCAAGAAATGCCAAATATGTGTATATTACAACTAGGTTCTCTAGTGCAACTGTGAGTTACAGGAAGTTCCTTGTTCAGTGGTAATGGTAGCCTTATTGGAACTTACTTGAGATAGAAGGTGTTCTGTCTTCTATATAAGGAAAGGCCTACAGAGTGATGATGTTAATAACGTGGTTGACATCCCATAAAATCGACTAAAAGACGCGCTCAGAGTCTGCTGCGTGGGACGTCCTTTTGCGATTGCCCCACTGCTGTCTGTTTGGCAGATTAACAAGGAGTTCTCTATGCTGACACAACATGAACTCGCTGAGGTGATTCCAGTGCACAGACAATTGCTATGGCAACTGGGGGGCTATTTAACTGGATTTAGTGGAGAATGGAAGAAAAAGCAGCCGAATAAGGGAACTCAGGCAGGATTTTTTATATGAAATGTCCGGTCATTTTTAGGTGAAGCTACAATGGGCCAATTGTAATTCTTGGTGGGACAGCAGCAAGGGCAAATGAGCGGGCTTTAGACCACACAGTGTGTTGGGTATGATCAGAGGTGCAAAATCTAAAACTGTAACCTAGAGGAGGTGCTGAGCAACAAGAGTTAACACTACACCCTGTCTACTCTACCCCCAGAGGAAAAGTAAATAACCCTCCTCCTCATTGTTGTGACAATTTGCTTGGAGAATCTCTACTCAGAGTTGTACCTGTCTCAAAATTGTTTGAAGGAAATCCAGGTAATTAAAAATACATTATTTTCATAATTATTATGAGAGAAAAAATGGATTCTAATTTTGTCGCATACCTACACACACCACACATGCTTGTATATGCAAATATTTATGTGTGTATATGAATGTATATATGGGTTGTGTGTGTGTGTAGGTAGTAGGCAGTATCTTAGAAAATGATTGAATCTCTATAATTTGTATTACAGGTATGAACATTAAAAATGATTACATTATTTCTTTAATGTGCAAAGGCAACTTATTCTAAAACATTAAAAAGTGAAAATAAACTCAACACATTTTTCTGATGTACTTTGAATGAACATTGTGCAAGTAGAAGGGAATGGTGCATTTCTCAGACATTAATCAATCACAGACTGTCACTTACAGGCAAAATATTTCACGTGTAGTATGTGGACAAGTCTGCTCTTGTTCTAAAGTGCAAGTTAAAAACTGCCTGGGTGTTTTAATAACTATGTTATTGGGACTACCGGTCTGTTCTGAAATTTTTACGACTACAATGCTAGCACATATTATGAAACAACACAACCTGCTGCAAAACCTATAAATATATTTTACTACATATTTAATCTGTGGTCCAAACCCTGTAAGTCACCTGCAGAGTAAAATTTATAGTTAATCAATCGTTATATTAACTGCAAGCAATGTCTGCTCAATGTAATTTGTCATGGGTTTTGGGTCTTGTTCTGTTATTTCCTGTTTTATTTAGGTAAATGGTCTGCATCTTTTGTCTCCACCTGTGATTATCAGTTTCACCTGTGTCTAGTTATGTGTGTGTATATATATATATATATATATAGTCTGTGTGATTCCTTTGTTCTGTGTTAGCTTGTCTTGGTTTCCATGCCTAGCGTACCTGCCCCCATTTTCCCAGTGTTTCTACTATTTGGACTTCTTACTTCGGTTTGTGGACACTCTGGCTGTATTTTGGACTTTGGCTTTCTGCCTGCTCGCCTAACGAATTTGTTTGCCTACTTCATACTCCTTTCTGGTTTTGACCTGCTGCCTGTTTCACCATCCCGTAAGCCTGTGTATTTGCACTGTTCTTATTAAAATCCTTTAAACTGCACCAGCTCAGACTCCTACTCTGCATTTGGGTTCAGTTCAAATGGAACCCAAACGTTGTTCCTGCTACTCTGCTAGCTCCGCTGTGATAGCAATTTATTTGCTGATAAGGGATATATGAAAATGATTTTGTTGTCCCTTCCACACAGACACTGAGGATGGCAGTAAATTGGCCAGGACTGCTGTCGATAGGAGTGTTTTACATCATCGTACTGGGCATAGGTATCTGGGCATCAAGGAAGTCCAAAAGAGAAGAGAAGAAGTGCACTGGGAACCGCAGTGAAGTTGCAATGGTTGGAGGGCGGAACCTAAACATCTGGGTCAGCATCTTTACTATGACAGGTAGAAAAATAACAGCGGTGATATTAATAACATCATAGATGATCATAGTCAAGCAATGGGGCCTTAAATGTTCGTAACAGCAGTTCATTTAGGGACTTTAATTTAGAAATCAGTGGAATCAAAGGATATGTCAAAATTTTAATGTGAATGCACATAATTCCATCAATTTACAGTAGGTGATCCTAGTTTCATTAATTGTCTTTCTCGTTGCCTGTATGTGTTCTGATGTTTTGCAGCCACTTGGGTGGGAGGAGGCTATATTATGGGTTGCGCTGAAGTGGTCTACGATCCAACAAAGGGGTTGGTGTGGGCCACCGGACCCATTGCCTTCGCCACGAACCTGATAATAGGTAAATTAAGTGAAATACAACTGCTTAGATGCAACATGGTGATAGATAAACCTTACACTGCTCAATCACTCTACAAAAATACACAGTAAATGTCAGTGCTATAAAATGTCAAACACTATTTCTACCTATTCCAGAGATGATATTAATAGCTAATATTTTTGTTAGTAGGCTGCCTTTTAAATACTACAATAATTTAATAATTTTTAAAATGTTTCTGTTTGTGTGACTTCAGGTGCACTTTTCTTTGTCAAACCTATTCGGTCGAAGAAGTATGTCACCCTATTGGACCCATTTCAAGAGAAATATGGCAACACTGTAGCTGCTGTTCTTTTCATTCCCGCTCTCCTAGGTGATATCTTGTGGATAGCATGTATTCTTGGTGTTCTGGGTAAGTCAAAAATGAATTTAAATCTCAATTGCAAATATTGAGATCTTGAGAGTATATATTTCTATTGTGTAGATATACACACATTTTATACTGTATGTTTTTTTTATATCACAATTATATGCAGGGAACAAACAATTAACCATAAGTACAACACAGCACCACTGCAGATGACTGATTTTTAGTGATACAGAGTTTGCATTAAAGGAATACATTGAAAAGAACATGCTACTTAGTAAATGCTGTTTAGTGGCACCACTAGTGTCATGCTCTTTGCACTGATTTATAAAGATTCTAAAACAATCATTTTTAAATAATGCAAATTACATGGCATCAACTTTGTTGCTTCAGCACCTGAGTTTGAGTTTTGTGACGGTTGTGCACTCTGAATGTATTTTTGTGGTTACAGGAGGGAC
This sequence comes from Coreoperca whiteheadi, assembly GCA_011952105.1. Lineage (NCBI taxonomy): Eukaryota > Metazoa > Chordata > Actinopteri > Centrarchiformes > Sinipercidae > Coreoperca > Coreoperca whiteheadi. Next base: position 14,517,236 of record CM022484.1, read on the forward strand.
AGTAAGTGTGGTCATGGATATCAACTCCATGCTGGCTGTGGGCATCTCTGCTGCTGTGGCTATCTTTTACACATTAATGGGAGGACTGTACTCGGTGGCCTATACTGATGTCATCCAGCTTAGCTTCATGCTCCTTGGCTTGGTACATACTACTTTTTTTAAGGAAAATTCGAAGCATTTACATGTGACTTTTAGCCTAGTGGCGTGGCTCTACGGGAGGCAGTATTGGTCCATCTGTTTGTCATCCAGACTGAAATATTTCAACAACTATTGGCTGGATTGCCAGAGGATGAATTCAATTGACTTCAGTTATCCCCTGATTTTGAGGTTGTGGTTGTAGGTGAAATGTCTTTAACTAATGAATGGCTTGACATGTAATGTGATGCAGACATTCATGGCCCCTTCTGATGAATCAGAATGACTTTGTTGTTCCCTTAAAAGGACGAGTATGTAGGATTTAGTGGCATGTAGCAATGAACAGTTTGCAACCATTTGAATACCGTTCGCATCACCCTCCTGTTCCAAGCGTGTAGGAGAAACTACGGTGGCCGTGACACTCGCGGAAAAACGCGAGAGGCTTTATCTAGAGCCAGTGTTTGGTTTGTCTGTTCTGGCTAACTGTAGAAACATGGCGGTGCAACATGCCTCCATGGAGGGGGACCCGCTCCCTATGTAGATAAAAACGGCTTACTAAGGTAATGAAAACACAACGATTCTTATTTTCAGGCGATTATACACGATTAAAAACATGAAACCATACTTCGAAATATTATAATATGGTAAACTAAGATGGGGAACACAGTAAACTTCAGCATGTTAGAATTTTCATTTTGAGCATGTTACACACATTAGCATGCACACATTAACATTTTAGCTCAAAGCACTGCTGTGCTACATACAGCTAGTGCAGCTGTAGTGTATGCAGGTGTATATCTGTCAATGGGAGTTCTATTGTTTTTGCTTTGTTTCTATCGATAGAATGATGCAGGACTGACATACTGTCTTTGTAACTCTATATCCGGTTTTCCTCATTTCAGTGGCTCTGTGTGCCTTTCATTCTGACAAGCCCCTCCTCTGCAAACATCACTGTTGCTGCAGTAACCAAGCTGCACCAGGGGCCATGGATCGGCAAGCTGGAGCTGGAGGATGCAGGTCGCTGGATCGATGACCTACTGCTACTGGTAATGGACACCTGTAACGGCCCCAAATTATTAAAATTATTGTTATGGCAACGGCTGTGCATGTAGATGCAGCGGCCGGTGGTTCCTTCGTTCATTAAAAATAACTGCAAATTAATATTAAAAATGATCAGCGTGTACTGATAATTAATTCCTTGTTCTGTGTCACCAGAATCATTCTGTCCACACACCACCCACTCTTGTTATTTCCAACATATACTGATGTTTTGTTGACAAAAATGTCATTATTACATTGCACTATTCATGCTGAGGAATACTGTCTTTATTCCTCTCCAAGTCCATTGGAGGGCTCTGCTACCAGGCTTTCTACCAGAGAGTCCTATCCACGGCCACTGATGCCCAAGCAAAGATCACCTGCTATGCTGGAGCAGTATTGTGCCCAATCCTTGGCATCCCGTCACTCATTATTGGGGCAGCGGCGGCATCTACCAGTACCTATGCTATCTTTCTATCTATAAATCAAACTTCTCTGACCAAATCCCACTCATATACAACCCTGCGACTGCTTGTTTTGACTACATGTGTTTGACGCCTGTCAGATTGGAACCAGACCACCTATGGCTCACCCAGCCCGTTGGAACAGGGCAAGGCTGGTATGATCTTGCCAATTGCCCTTCAGCATCTTTGCCCTTTCTATGTGTCACTGCTTGGTATGGGAGCGCTTGCTGCTTCAGTCATGTCATCAATTGACTCTGTACTTCTGTCTGCTGCCTCCCAACTGGGCCGAAACATCTTCAAGAACATCATCTACAAACAGGTAACACCTCACATGACCACTACTCATACTGGGGCAGCTTTTTTTTTTTTTTTTTTTTGCTAGTTGGCATATTTAATAAAAAAGAATACACAACATTTAGTAACAAGGAGGTTATGAAAGGACTAAATATTTCCAAAATTTAACCTTAGTCACTGAATAATTTAAACAGACATTTTTTACACTTTCTTTAAGGCCTTTGGCTTATTTTTTGGGCCCCATGTTCATGCAGTTGAACATAGCAAGGTGTGCCTTTTAAGCTGGTGACCAGGCATATTCCAATGGGGCTTTTTCCTCATGAGCAATGCTGTGATTTGACTGTTTTATTTTACTGTGCATGGTTCTGTTTTTAAGCACAAATTGACATGAAAGATCTGCACTGTATTACTACGAATACTGTGATGGAAAGTTGATTTACCTACTGTACTTTGGAGCTGAAGCGATTAGTCGATTGACTGAAGATCAGAAAATGAATTGGCATTTCTCACGGTTTTCTGACCTTCCATTGACTAAATTACTAATTGATAAGAAATAGTTGCAGACTTACTGTAGTTTACGAGTGAATGGTACCCAGCGGCTACCTGGAAGGCAGGAAAACACATTAAAACATTTAAAACACTATGACATGCTTAAAACCAATGTTAGTCTATGCAATTTGTAGGGAATGCACATCACAACGCTGATGTGGGCCATTAGGGGTTTTAGTTTTTTTTGTTTTTTTTTTAGGGTTAACTCACTCACGTTTTATTTTGAAACCTCAAAAACCAACACATAAATTAACTTGATGGCTTATAAATTATTTCCCCTTATTTCAGGCATCAGAGAAAACGATTATTGTGGTGGTTAAAGTGTCAGTCCTCCTGTGCGGACTGATGGGAGCAGGCCTGGCCGTGACAGCGAGGTCCATTCACCTGTTCTGGATTGTCAGCGCCGATGTCTTGTATTCAATGATGACTCCCCAGGTGACATGCACCTTCTACTTATCTCGGTGGGTGAACAACTACGGGGCCTGTTCCGGCTTTGTGTTGGCACTACTGCTGCGAGCTCTGGTTGGGGAACCCTCGATAGGCCTTCCTGGCGTGCTGCCCCTGCCGTGGGACAGGATACAGGAGGACGGTCACCGACACCGCTTGTTCCCTTTCCGCACTGCCATCATGCTCATCACCACTGGGACTATTTTACTAGTATCACACCTTGCTGTGTGGCTCTCTGGGATGGGGATGCTGAGAAGAATAAGTAATGCTGAAATGGACACAAACATATATTACATGGCACCAGTCCAAACAGATGTGGAGGAAGAGGACAGACTGAATAAAGAACAGTCTCACTCCCAAGGAAGCAATGAAGATGGGAAAAAATGTTAAGATTTTTCTCAGCATGCACTTTCATACAGCATATGGGTGGTGTTTAAGCCAGAATTTCTTTGAGGGTCAAATGGGCATCTATACTTTCTGAGGGGATCATAGCTCGGTCTGAGAATGATTTGTTTTTATAGCCACATACCATTTGAGGTATGTGAGAAAATGCAATGCTGTGATTTGGGTGAACAAGCCCTTCAAGGATTATACCCAGTTATTCAGAATAAAAATAAATAAATAAATCTGTTGCCAAATCACTGTTTTCACATTTTTTATTTGACTTTGTCAGTATGAAAATACTTTTAGCCTGTCTTAAACAAAACCTTCTATCAAAATATCAGTGTTCTCACAAACCCTTAAGATTATCTGTGCACTAAATTGCCATGTTTTTGGAATGGAAGCTTTGCATAGTTTTCAGAAAAGAATGACTAAGCTGGTCCTTTACGCGAGTTACTCCTTGCGGATATATTAGCAGGGCTGATATTATAGCCAATATTGGCTTACAGAAAAGATGGGAATATTAAAACCAGAATGACATTCAATTCTTTTACACTTGTATTAAAACACCAGCTACTACTTTCATTTATGTGTTTGAACATGCATTTTAAAAGTGTCCTCTTGCCTGAATATTTTACCGCACTTCAAACACTGGAAAGACTTTTTGTTCGAGTGGATCATCATGTGCCTTTTCTGCGCTCTCAAAGTGTGAAAGGATTTGGGACACACTGAACACCTGTAAGGACTCTCTCCTGTATGTTGGCGCATGTGAACTGTCAACTGGCACTTTGCTATGAAACCTTTCCCACAGTGTTTGCACGTGTATGGACGCTCGCCTGTGTGATACCTCATGTGTAGCCTTAACTCCCCGGAGGAGAGAAAAGCCTTCCCACATTCTGTGCACAGATAGTTCTTTTCCCCTCTGTGCATCCGCATGTGTCTCGTCAGGTGCTGGATCGAAGTCTTTCCACAAATGTGACATTTATAGCGTCGGTCCCCTGTGTGAATGCGTACGTGGAAACCAAAGTTATTAGAAGACCTGAAGCCCCGGCCGCAGTGCGAACACAAATATGGCGTCTCGCCCGTGTGAATCCGGCGGTGCACATTAAGGGACGCCCTGGACGAGTACTTCTTCTCACACTTGTCGCAGTGGAATAACAATGTGTGCGTTTTTATGTGGCTGTTCAGGGTTGACACATCCTTGAAGACCTTCGCGCAATACTTGCAAGTGTTTGTTGTGCTCCTCATCTCAGGAGTGCACGTTTCGGCGTCTTCTTCCTGAACGACGTTGTCTGTCTCAGGTTCCACAGACTGAGGTTGGCTGGGTTCCTGGACCAGGTGCGCCTTTCCGATGTGCTGCAGAAGACCTGACGCTTGGCTGTCGGAGTAGGGACCCAAAGAGCAGGTCTGCAGTCTTAAAAGTGTATGATTGTTTAAATCTGAAAGAGACAAGATGATGAGGAGATTCAGTTTGAGAGGCTTTTTTGGTTAAAATGATAGATTTTTCCAAGTACTTATTCCCTCAATTTCTTTCAATCTGTGAAATCAATCCTTGTAAAATTACTACAGTTATTCAAACAAATGAACAATATGAAAATTCAGTGGGGAAGCAATTATTTTTACTTGCAGGTAAAAATGAAACACCAAAGTATGGTTTACATTTTATATCACCTTGTCATTTGCAAGTGCCTTCATCATTTCAAGTGTTAATTATAAAAAAAAAAAGAAGTTATTTTTTATGTCAGTTTTATGTCTAAAACTGGATTCCTCCATACTTGAGCAGCTTGCAGCAGACATGTCATCTCTCTGTTCATCTTTGAACTTCAGGCCTCCATCTCCTTTGCTACAGTCCTCCAGAGTCGGATTCACGTCAGTATGGTTTTCCTCAAAAGGCTCCTCTTCCTCACTATAATCAAACTGCCCTTCATCTTCACCGCTAGTGGACAATTCCTGCTGCTCTGAAGAGAGTTGCTTCAAGTTTGGTTTGGGAGGAAGAGACAGCCTTGGCAAAAACACACTCTGAGTTTGAGAGTAAGCTGTGGGGAGAGAGCAAAACCCATTCAAATCTGAATAAGTTGCAAACATGTAAGAGTCGAGACACTTTACTCAATATGGGTCTTCCAATTTCACAGGGTATCTGCATACTTGAGTATAAATGTATTCATACAGTATTTAAAAAATGTAAATACTCAGAGGGAAAAAAAATCCATATTTAGGAAACCTATGTGCATATTAGCTAGCTAACATGCTATAGCTAACGAATACAACTTGGCCAAACCAGCAGCATACAACTCATCAGGTTTACCATTTTTTGGGTGACAGCATAGCACCACTGTTGTTCAGATTTCATTGTAGAATCTGCTGCTTTTCAGCCAATTTTCCTCGTGCCTTAAAATGTGGTCATATTTACTGAACTAAAGAGAGGTTCTCATATCGATGTTCCATCAGAGTGAGATCACAAACTCGTGAGTGGATGTGTGCTATTAGATTTGTGACATATACTGATGTTTTGTTTTGAAATGGAAAGAGCCCACGGGTGATAGTCAGTCATTAAAACGCAGGAAAAACAAACAAAAAAAAAAAGACAAATTTTAACAGAGAACATCTCTTATATTCCCATGGCTTTAAAACCACTTAAACACTACATTTCAGTGCAAAAAAAAAAAAACAACTCAGGCATCACTTCTGAAGTCAGTAAATGTTCCATTGTGTCTCTTAAGAATCCAAGGATGGTTTTGGCAGCCTAGGGCAGCGGAGTTTATTTTACTGTTTTTCTATAAACACTGTAGAAGACGACTTACATTTGTTTGTGCTCTCGGACTGTCGCTGGTGGAAGTGCAGCAGTGCCTTCAGCTGATCTGGTTCCAAAGCCAGTTGTCCACATTCTTCCATGAGAGATGGGGCGGTGCTGAGCCACTCTGCAGTCTGTAAAGTGTATGCAAAACCCATCAGAAACCAAAAAGACCATGTTTATACAACATCATCGATCATTTCCTGGCTCTTTATTCAGTATCTTGCTTGGTAACTGTTACTTTGACCAAAGCCTATTGTGCCAAAGTGTGATCAAAACACTTACACTTTTGTATTCAGTATATTCTCAAATAAAAAAATCACAAAGTGTTTATGCATTTAAAAATATACAGTACCTGTTTAATATCTGGTATAGGCAAAAGATTATCCAGCGTAGAGATGAATTTCCATACTAATGTGTGCAATGTGGCCTCATACTGCTGGCCATAGTGGATGGGAAAGACCTCCTGGGGAAAAATTAAGGTGAAACATCACACACACACACACACTTCTTGCATACATTATGTCAGGAAAATGTTCCACTGTCCTATGTCCACTCTCTCTTCTCTCATCAAGATACAAATTGAGCTACTTATTGTCTCCATCGTAATATTTACTTACAAAAGTATTATTAGATTGATGAATCACAAGTCGCTATCGATAAAAACAGCCCATTTTTAGATACAACTTTTATGATCGTGATAGTGTTACTAAATGTCTGACCTTGAAAAACATCTTTCTCTCCTCTCTGTCACTGAGCAGGATATGAACGACCTCCACAAAGTTTGACTTTGAATTTTCCAACTCCTCCAACTCCTGTTCAGTGGTGTTGAAAGCAAACAAACAAACAAACAACAATAACCATGTTGGTTCCCAAAGAGTGATTCAAGGGTCCCTTTTTCGACCAATCAACAAGATGCATTATTAATTCCAAGTTTCATCAAAATCAGCACATCGCTTCGCTCCAAAACAGAGGGATGTCACGTGCTTTCATTTGATATTTGACAGTTAATCCACAGACCTTGTTGTGAACAGTTTCATGTAGAAACTAGCGGAAGAAAGAATAGTTCCCACATGAAACTGCCGACAAAAAAAATCTGTGGGTTATCTTGAGTAACCAGGTCATGATTTCTGGAAAGAGACATTGCTGCCAAGTTTTTCAAATGTATTTTTTTGGCCGCTTTGAGGGCCACAAGCCCAGTGCCACCTAGTCTCACTATATTCAAAAAAGGAAGACAAGCTGAGATCTCCAAAACTCGGCAACTCACACCAAAACAATTTAGATGGATAAATAGCTGTACAGGTAAGGGGATTAATATGTATTTTTGATTTTGGGGTGAACTGTCCCTTTAAGAGCCATTTAGAGCACCATTACAAAATATTTTGATATTAACATTAATGTGAAAGATGTTGGGTACACTGCAGATCCAACTGAGAATCAACACACCGCTCTGCAGCTCTGTGCTGCTTTCAGTTCAGTATTCAGACACACCTGCGGACTTACCTCCTGATCACAGGTGGAGCCCATTGTGAGGTTTTGAATGACCCTCAGGTGAGCCTGGATATTCAGCAGGTTGGCTGTACTCTCATTACGACACAATTCCAACACCATCTGAAGCAGACACCATAACAGACACTTACGTTGTTTGTCTAATAATATGTGGAACCTCAAGTAGGTTTCAAAATGTTACATTGTAATGTTAGAAATAATAAAGTCTGCCTAATAACAACTAATACACTTTGGATGGGAGTTAGTTGTTGCCAGAAATCCACTACACTGACACCTAAAAAAAGATCTACTAGGAAGTTGAAAAAAACCAAAACAATTACCCTTGCCCTTAGTCTGAGCAGGAGTTGCACTCTCTCTCTGGGCATCAACAGCTCTGGAGTCAGTTCTGTCACCAACCTCACCAGCTCCTCCACCTTTCCATAATGTAGCACATTACAACACTGGACCGCTTGCCAGGCAAAGGCACACATCAGACGCAGCGTGGGAACCAGGAGACACAATGAGGAGACGGACAAGCAGCAACCTGCAAATGGGATAAGAAAAATTTAAATCACGGTGCAAACATAATTTGCATGTCGATATATTTTGACAAATTTGAGAAGTTCCAAACCCAGTATAGATGGTACCCCCACAACTTGGCAATTGCAAAAATTCCCAAAATATTGCTGTAAAAAAAGGCCAGATTAGACGACCGAGTACTAATCATCACTTTCTCCTGCATAAAGTAACCTAATTCAGAACATCATTTCTAATATTATAACCTAACATCAATGACATAATATCCCACAAAAGAAATCTAGCCATTTAAGTTATGGAGCATACTGAAAGCTGAACTCAGGCTCGGCGTAAGCACCCTACTCGACACATACTGTAAGCTGTAAGCCACATTAAAGTCCAAACATAACGGCTTATTTTACCGAAGTCTTCTACTGTTTCAGAGAGGTCTTGCTGCGATGTCGGCAGAGATGCAGGGGCTGAATCCATGACTTCAGCTGCTTGTTCAGTCTCAGTCTCTCGCTTACGACGACCAAGGACTTTATCCATAATGGCGAACCATCGGCTCTTTTGCTTTTTAGAGTCCGCCTGTTCCATCACCTGTATGTACTTTTGTTTCAGCAGTCTTATCTTCGACCTGCATTGGCTGGTGGTCTTATCGAAGCCCTGCGTGGCGAGCTCCGAGCTCAGCTGGGCGAACACTCTTTCATTTCTAGTTGATCGAAGCTGCTCCTGGACGCTCTCCTCTGCCCAGCGGGTGAGCAGCACTTTGACTTCATCTGATGTCCAAACAGCCCGCGACGTATCTGGTGAAAGCAATGCAACCTAGTTAATACAGTAACAGCTCCCAAAGACGCAGATAACTGATGACTTTTTGTCATGAGGTTTAAAACAACACACCTTTCGCATGCTCATCCTCTGGTGATGTAGGTTGTGTCAGCAGAGCAGATGAATCCACCTCTGTAGGAGTCTTTCCACCAGGGCCAAGGACGCCGTCCAAAATAGCAAACCAGTCGCCTTTAACGTCCCCGTACGGTTCCACTTCCTTGACTTTCCTGTACTCCTCTTTAAGGTTGTTCACTTTAAGACTGCACTGATGTGGCGTCTTGTTAAACCCCACCAACGCGAGTTCACTGCTGAGGTACTTAAAGACTTGACTGTGTCTTGCTGTGGTGAGAAGCTGCCTCTGAATGTTTGGTTGTGCCCAGAGGGTCATAAGCACTTGGATTTCATCAGGCAACCACTGGGTTTCATCTGTGAAAATACAAAAAGCAAAATCAAACAAAGGGGTCTTAGTCAAATTAAAAAAATATACATACATTTCGTTAGTATACATTAATTTAGTTTTATTCCTTTCTTTTTCTCTTATGCTTGTTTCCCCTTAGCTCACCCCCCATAATTTAATAAGAAAATAATTAAAGTAAAACAGAAAACAAACTTTAGATGGTGACAGCATGTGGCTGGTTTTAATTTCTACTTACCCTCAGTGTCCACATCCAGGACAGACTGCGACCGACTGAGCAGGGAGGGGCCTGTGGAGCAAGGCTCTGTTGTTTCTGAACACCTTGCTGCTGCAGCCTTGGAACTGAGGACATCATCCATAACGGCAAACCATTCGCTTGTACGGGTGCTGTTGCTTCCACCTCTGTGCTGACCGTTTTTGATTCTCTTGTACTCCTGCTTCAGTTTTTTGATTTTCTCCCTGCACTTCTTTGGCGCTTTGTTGAATCCAAGTGATGCTAGTTTAGCACTGAGGCGAGCATAGACTTTGTTATTCCTCACGTTGAGGAGAAGCTCTTCTTGAACAGTGGGATTTGCCCAAAGTGTCAACAAGGTTTGGACCTCTCTTTTTGACCAACAGCACAAGGGCGTATCTGTGAAAGCGTGAAAGCAAGAACGCAGATAAACTAAGTACATTTAAGAAGGCAATGAATGATTTGAAGGCAAATGAAGTGAAAGGTGGTGTTCCACAACCACATTAGTACACTTATTCTGCATGGCATTTAGCCTCTGACCAGTTAAACTAATTTTGCTTCCAACCTATCAATCTAAAGACTTTCTTTAGATGCTTTCGAGAGACTGTTTCTTATCGAGTTGTCATCATCGAGTCACACGCTTCTGCCTCATCTTGTTTAGTCCTCAACATTACTTCAAAACAAAGCAGTGGTCGACATGAAGGCCAGTGTTTCAGAATGAACTACTAGAAGTATAAATGTGCTTTCAACAAAAGTGTTTTTATTTCTGTCATGTAGGGATTATTAGAGAACACAACTAGTGTTTTACAATATGGCAACTTGCAAAACATATTTCTTCATTTGACAGAAGGAGCAACCTTATTTATAAGTATATTTATCTCTTATCCTTTAGCTCAGTGACTACTTGCCTTTGACGGATGTTTGCACCGCAGTGGAGGTCACTGTGGTACTTGGAGACGGACCGTCAACGTCTTCTAGTTGAATGGAGTAGAAACCTGGGTATTGCGGTTTCTCTGTGGGGCACGGTGTTGGTATGAAGGTGCTGTTGCAGCTTCCAGGAGTGTCCATCGTCGTGGGCGAGACTGCAAGAGAAAAATAACTTAATGAGTAAGGTTCAATTGTATTTATATAGCGCCGGTTCATAACGGAAGTGATCTCATTGCACTTCTCCTACAGAGCAGGTCTAGTCCGTACTCTTTATAGATACCAAGGAAAAAAGAAAAGAAGTCCTAGGCACAAAAAATAGGATAATTTTTCTCTTGTTTTAAATTAACAACCTTCACACACTACTGGTACAAAAACGTATTGAGGACCAACTGATTTCTTCCCTGTTGTTTCATCTGTGCGGCCTTGGGTTGAAAATCTGACTTGAGATCTGTTTTTTTTTTATAGTATACTTTCAGTACTATCAAATATATAATTAACTGAGATCGTATTGTTTTTCACACGTGGTAATAAAAAAGTACCAATCCTTTTGACAGCCTTATTAATGATCAGGTCTTAATTAATCGGTTCATGAAAACAGACAACTTGTGCGCTGATTTCCCCTTTATCACCCATCTACCAAAAAAGCATTAATTTGACTTTTTGTTCAAATCTGCATAAGACAGACGGGGACAAGTGTGTTTTTATTGGATAGATGATTAAAACATGACTGTGAGACTCACTGTACATTGTGCTTAGTATTTACTGTCTTTTGTACTGTTCGTGTTACTTACCAAGGAGCTGCGGGTAAATGTAACAACTGTTTGAACGTAACTTTTGTCTGCACATGGCCCCTGACACATCTTTTACAAAAGCCCTGGTGAAATATTGAACAAAGATAGCTTTTTGGTTGATCGCAGGCCATGAAAGAAGCTAAATGTGACTTTTTTTTTTCTATCACAACAACAAAGACAACTCACCCGTCCCCACGTCCTGAGTCGTGCATTCAGGCACCGCGGCGGCTGACTGTTCTTTGTCGTCCGTTGCAGCTGGTCTTTCACTCATGACAGCATCCATGGAGTCGTACCACCTGAAGGTCTTTACTTCGTCCCCACATCCGTCACTGTGTTTTTTAATTTTCCTGTATTCTAGTTTAAGCTTCTTTATCTTGTCCCTGCACTGTTTGGCAGAGCGACTCATGCCCACAGCAGCCAGTCTACCTGACACTTCCCTGTATACTTTCTCATTTCTAAATGATTCCCCGAGGTCCTGCTGTATTTTTTCTTCCGACCACACTGCTATAAGCGCCTTAGTCTCTTCATGGGACCAGTTCACCTGTGGCTCCATGTTCTCGTCTTTACTTTTGTTCTTAAAACTAGAACAACTAAGAAGAAAGGTTTGCTGGTGAGTGCTGTTTTTTTCAAAATGGCGCTCCTTCCGCTTGTCGCTTGACTGGCGTCACATTATTTGGGCCAATCAGAGGACCGTTGCCTAGCTACAGCTCGGCTGAGGGCGGAGACGGCGTTTATCCCCGGAGCCGTGGAGATGAACCCGAATGAGTGATAACGGTTTGGCTCGCATAGCGGCGCAGAGGCGTGCCGTACCGTGCTAGTGGAAATAGGCTTTTATGTGCTGACCTGGTCTCGCACAACGCACCCTGTTTATAGTCGAAACGGACGCCGCCAGCGCGGAATATGTCGACAAATCCTTACGACACGTCGCAAGAAAAGTGCAAGCAGAACACCTACTTTTCACATCGTTGTATTTTCAAACGTCAATGTATCCGCTCTCGTTTTGTCACAACCCATTTCAGGACTTCTGTTGGGTCGTAAAAACGACTTTGACGAGATAACAGACCAGTAAGACAACAGTCCTTTGCTATGTGTATTTATTTTTCTGCAAAACATCGAAAACTTTTATTGGAAACAGTTATATTACTTAACGGCTTATATACATGGCTGCTCACAATAGGATAAGTAATGGGGAAGGTTAAGCTTCTCAGCACAACCTCATCACACTTGCATAATGTTTACTGTCTCGTAGCTAAATTAAAATTCTCAACATTTTCTTGTGTTAATTCAACACAATTACAGCAAAAGAACTGCATCTACTGCTGATTAAAAGTAAAATCATGATAAACACAAACCAGCCTATTTTCACTAAAACAAAAGCAAAGTAGTAATGGTTACAGTTCATGGTTACATAAAGCGTGTGTGGTTAAAGTAGTAGTAACAAAGATAACATGTTTCCTAGTGACACTACATTTTATACAGCAGACAAATTATCTACAGTCACATGCATTGAAATACTTTTACTGTATAGTTTACATGATGCCTTTCTCTTAAATGCTGGCTATATTCAGGTAGCTTCTTGAAAAGCACAGTGTTTGGAAGATAATAATTCTTTTGTAATGAAAATTACCAACCATTAACTCCAAAACAGATCAGAAAATGATCAAAAATGCTCTATTGCTACCTTATATTTCTCAAAATGTGACAGCTTAGGATAACGTCATTACCTATTTTGTCACATCACCTAGTTTTATGAAAAACAGCACTGATGTGCAGTGAAACTGTGGACTTTCTTAGTTGAAATGCTGGCAGCAACAATCGGAGCCTTCTACTCATTATAACTCAAGTTGGTGATCAGAAAAAAATAATTCAAAATGTGTTTTCACTACCCAAACCATCACGGTGACCTGATCCCCACCACAAGGTAACAAACCCTGAAAAAACTTGAAAACTTTGAAAATTACATGGTTCAAAGGGTCACTTATGCATTAGCTTTCTGAATTAGCCAATTCGTTATAAATGACAAATGATCAGCTGTTCTCAGTGATCAGCATCAGCCCTGAAACCTCAAATCAGAGCTTTTTTATTAAAAATGTTTTTCTTTGATTAATAATCATCGCTACCCTCTTCTTCTTCATCATACTTCCTCTTTAGGGAGTGCTTCTTGTGCTTACCCCTGTGTCTCCGTTTACCAGAGAAGTCGGGGTTAGCCTCCCTCGTATGCAACTGCTCATGCTTCTTAAGGAGGCCGGGGACGGAGAATCCCTTCCCGCACGTGTCGCACGTCCAGGGCTTCTTGCACGTATGAGTCCTTTTGTGGACATTCAGATGGGACGCCAGCTTGTAGGTCTTCCCGCACACGTCACAGCTGAAGGGACGCTCGTTGGTGTGTAACCTGATGTGGACCTTCAGATTCCCAACCTGAGTGAAGGTCTTGTCACATATGGAGCACCGGTAGGGTCTCTCTCTGGTGTGGATCCTCAGGTGAACCCTCAGGCAGTACTTGCTAGAGAACTTCTTTTGGCAAACGGGGCAAGGGATCTTAGCTTTGGGCACGTGGTCTTGCTGGTGCCTCTTCAGGTCAGACAAATAGACGAAGGTCTTGCCGCACTGGGAGCAGAGATACTGGCGATCGCCGATGTGGTAGCCCATGTGTCTCTTCAACAAACTGGGGACGAGGAACCTCTTCCCGCAACGCTCGCACATGTGAGGACGATCTCTGGTGTGCCAGCGCTCGTGGTTCGACAGCTTGAAAGCCGTTGGGAAGCTTTTGTTGCAGTGCTTGCAGGGGAACGTCATCTGGCTCGTGTGGCACTCCATGTGTCTTTTGAAGTATGTGGACTGCGTGAAGCCCTTGTTGCAGATGTTGCAGTAGAAGGGCTTTTGGCCGCTGTGGGCCAGCATGTGCTTCGTCAAGCTCTGCAATTTGGTGAAACACTTGCCGCACTGGCCACAAGCGTAAGGACGCACCGTGCTGTGGGTCTTCAGGTGGTTGTTGAGGAACGCCTGCGTTCTGAAGCTTTTGTTGCATGCTGTGCACAGGAAAGGCTTCTCTCCTGTATGAATGCGCTCGTGGTCCATTAGCTTGGACTGATAGGGGAAGCTCTTGTCACACACACGGCAGGTGTATCTGTCAGCTGGAGGCCTAATTTGCTTTCTTCTTCTTATGCTTGGCTTCATGTCATACCCGTCACTAAACCTGGCTGGAGGAAGTGGTGGCAGGGCTGGGAGTGAGAGCGAGTTGGTGGCAATCTGTGACACCCACTGATGCAATGTGACTCGCTGAGTCTGGGGCTTTTGGCCATCTTTTGTTCCTGCACTGCCTGTATTCTGTGGGGTGGAAGCGGTTTTGATCGGCACTTGAACTACCCTGAAAGGGATCGATTTCAAGGGCAGCCCCCGCTGTACTTCTGGTTTCTCTGGTGCAGTTGGTTCTCCATCTTCCCCTTTGCTTTGTAGAGTTGTGGCAGGCTGTTCCTTTTTACAACCTTTCTCTTGTACCAGATTCTCCCCTTGAGCTGTTGTCATGACACTCTTTTCCTTTGCAGCACCTCCATCAGCTGTTTTATGACTATATCGCTTTCTCCCCTGTGGTCCAGTAGCAGGGGCTGCTGGGTTATCAGAGTCATCTGAAATCACTCCCAAATCTTCGGTGTCACTGAGGGAAGCTGGGCTTGTTTCATTGAGGGTGACCTCTAATCGCTTCGGTGATTCAGGTGGTGGTGGTGGTGGTGGTGGTGGTTCTACTGGTTTGGGCCGGAAGGCGAGTGAAGAGAGCACACAGTCGCCCACTGAGGACGAGATGGTTGCTGCACAAATGGAGAAAGCCTTATCAAATTCATTGTCACTGTATTTAATGATTTCTTTTTTCTTTTCCTTTCTGTGTTTCATCATATGTTCATACAAACAACCTAAACTATACCTTTAACACCCAGGAGTCCCTTGGCCTGCTGGTGCAGGAGGAGAGTCTTCAGGTCCCTGGGGTCAGGGATGAAGCCTCCACACGCCTCCAGGACAGTGGGCTCCGTTGAGATCATGGCACCAAGCTGAGGTAGATATGGAGGAAACAGAAATAATAAATGAGTTTGCAGTAAAAATATAATTTTACGTCTTAAGTTGGATCATGTCTTTTTATTTGTCCATGGTCTCTGTACAGATTATGACCTCAGGAAGCTTTCCCCTGCTATTTTATAAAGCTTCTCGTAATAGCTCACTTAGGCTGTTGTAAAAAAATGTAATATAACCAACTTAAAATCCCTAATCCAGATGCTGAAAAAGACAATTTCTTCAATTATATTATGTAAAATCTCTTAGTCAGACCTTAAAATGTCTGAAAGTAGTCCAGTAAAACATTGAAATCTTACAGTGTTTTAATGTATTTCGAGCAGTTTTTCACCTACATCTACCTAAAATCAGATTGATGCTTCATTCCAACAAGGCTTAAAGCATCTAGAGAGGTATGGAATTTAGTTTAATGACTTTTGCAGACATTCTAAACATGTGTCCAGATACTATAATGTGTGTTATTGAGCATCTCCTTATTGCTTTGCCTGTCCATAAAGATCAATTTCAAAAACACCCCTGGGGCTGGGAGGAACTCTGTGTCTTGCTCAAGCCTTTTTCACTGAACCAGGGTCAACCAGATAAAAGGTATTTCCTGCCTCCAACCAGTAGCCCATCCTGCTGTCACTCCCCCAGGGTGTGTCGAAGCATCCTTGGGCAAGATACTGAGCCCCACAACCCGTGTGTAAGTTGCTTTGGATAAAAGCGTCTGCTGTAAATAGTACATGTGCATACCTGGGAGAGATTGGGAACAGGAAGTAGTTGCTCCAGCTTGCACACCAGACCTGCAGTCAGAGCTTGCAGCGCTGTATCGAACTTTGTGCCGTACTGAACAGGGAACACTTCCTGCAGAGAGGGGAATATGTATAAGTTTAACAGCATTGTGACTTGGAAATTGTGAAGGCCAAAAATGAGAAATCTACAAATTGAATGTGTTATATCTGCACATGCACTTTCTTTTAATACATCCAAATTCACAGTATGTTTGTTTTTCTGTTTCTGTTGGTAGACAACGGAATGGAAATTTGATTCTGGTCATAAATACTATGTTATACTGACAACGCTAGAAGCAACAAAAGGATGTCATATTTCAAGTACAGCCACAAAGCATCTGTCAACACGTCTAAATGGCTTTGCGTGATGACAACCAACCACTGTTTAATACCACATTAAGACAGATGTAAATACCTGGAAGAAATGCTTCCTCTCAGCAGGGTTTTTAAGCAGATTCTGGACCAGCACCATGAAGTTCATTTGAGATTTCTCCACTTCTGAGTCCTTCTGTAACACCGGAAGTACCGTTACTCAGGTTTATTCACACCTTGGGATTCTAGAATCTAGTTTCATGTGCTGAATAAAAATAAACACAAGCCGTGTTTACAACTGTACACTGTATGTTTCTCAGAAAGGAAAAAAAGTTCCCATTCTTACCCCTGAAGATCCAGAAACCTTCAACTTATTTATGAGCGTTTGAATAGCCCTGGAATCTGGTGGGCCTTTGTGAATCAAATCCAAAATGATCTACAGTACAAGACACAGATTATAGTCATAAGAAAATCAAAACCTAACAAATACAAACTTGCCAAAATGTCACACACACACACACACACTCACACACACACACACAACAGAAGATAACCTCTCACCCTTGCTCTCAAACCCAGGAGGAGCTGGGCAGTCTGCTTGAAACTCATGACCTCAGGAACAGTCTGCGTCACCATGGTCACAAACTCCTCCACTTTCCCATACTGCTTCACTGCTCTCTGCCGTATGACCTGCCATATGTACGAGTAAGTCAGCTGCAGAGGGGAAGCCATCAAGCGAAGGGATGCCAGGGGAAGGGCACCTCCACCACCTGTGCAGAACATGACATAGAGTTAGGACGTTTTGTGTTAGCGTGTGAAAACCCAGCAGTATGTTTGTTGGGAAAATGTCATGTCGACAGGTCTTTGATATAACTGTTTCACAGATCCTTTAATGACGCAGTTGTTACATTGCCTTTTATTTGTTGATATTCTGACTGTCAAACAGAAATATGTACTAAAAAGGGTGTTAAATGTCTGCAGCAAAATCACGAATACTCAACAGAAAACCCCCTACATCCAAACTAGCAGATATAAAACCTTTTTAATACTCTGCCATTTCCCAACTAAACTGTGTGAGTAACAGGTTGCACTAGGTGCATATATGCATTTTTCATTGTTTTAACTTGTGTACACTGTCTCTACTAGTTTTCTACTAACTACTGAACCTAAAAGTGTGCATATAAATGCACTGTGTTTCTGATTCACTGCTGTGCAACCACCCGACTTGCCCTTCAGGGACAATCTTGCCCTCTTTCAGTGACGATGACGATAAGATCCACCGGGTTTAATACACACCTACCAACAGCACAAGTGGTTTTGGAAACTGGCGTCAGAAGCTGCTGTAGGGGGCGCTGCAGTGCTAACGACATGCTTTGATCGCTGCAGATAAGCTGCAGAGGAGTTGAACGTGTGCACGTTTGCGCGTGCATATGCAGTCGCGAAGAGAATAAGCGCCAAACTACAGCCGAGCTAGATTCGAAACTTTAAACAGATGGTTTAGGCGGTATATATTGTTACTCAGGGGAATAATCATAGTTGATATTAACGTTACACGCTGCGGCCGATCAGGACATCCGGGGGGAAGGCTGCTTTCATTTGAAATTAAGCAGCCTGGACGGTCCCTGCTAACGATTGTTAGCTAGCTAACCACCAAACAGCGCGAAAATAACTGAAAGGACTTTGTTACACGCATGTTGACCTGCGATTAGAAGCAAACAGTCAGTTTACCGCAACAGATGGCTTACGCTGCATCTCATTTTCGGACCGCCGTTCTCGGCCGCAGCTACTGTTAGCTTGCTAACGTTAGCATAGCAACTTACCTGTAGTATCAGAGCGTTTCTCCATTCTGTGGTCAGGATGTGCCGCTAATTCATGAGTTAATAAACCGAGTGCACAAATAGGCTGACAAAGTTGCAGTTTACCCGGAGATATAATGTTTTAAAGTATTTAACCGTCCTTTTCCCGACCGTCAAGCCAGGAAGAATAATGGCGACCGCCACTAACGGCTTTCCAAAACAAAAGTCCGCCTGTTTCCGGCGGATCTTCCTATATAAAATAAAAGCACATTCTTTTGAAGTTGCTATGAAGGCGCAAAACACGTTGAAGCAATCGGCCATATGAATTATGATGGTTGTGACCTACGTTATAATGATTTTTAATAATGATGTTATTCATAATAAAGTATTTTATGTTATAATCACCTTGTTGAGGACCTGGGTGTTTACGCTCATCCTTTCTATATATGTCTAAATTTTGTTTTTCTAAAAGCAAAAGTGTATAAGTAAAACAGTAGTAAAATGTCCAAAGAAAACAAAGGGAGTTACAGTATAACAAGATCCAGCTCAATGTTGCATTACAGCCACAAATGCCGTTTTAATGTTACACATTTAATCACCAAACATTTTATTAATGCTAAATATATTATGTGCGATCAATAACCATGGCAATGAAAAAATTGCTTCAGAGGTCAGGGAGGCCCGAGTAGATGATCTGACAATGTTCTACATGAATGTATGATCTCTGTTCTGAGAGCCTTATGAGTATTTCACTTCAAAACCAAGAATGTAGGCCTTTTAGCAACCCTCTTGTTGTCCATTAAGTGAACTCTGGGTCTTTTTGAAGTTGAATTGCATACTGTTATTCTATTCTTTTAACCTAAAGGATATCAAGTAAACATTCGGACTTCGCATGTCACTGTTTTTCCGACAACAGTAATAAAATGTACCATTGTATATTTTTTACATTGCTGACAAATATTCTCAGAACATACATATAATAGTGACAACATAATTTTTCTCATCGGCCATTTGCAGGGGTGGACAAAATAATGTCAACATTTCATAAAAAAGGACATTGACCAAATCACTGTTATAAACTGCAACAGATGTGGGTCATATGGTATTCATTTGAATGCCAATGCTAGATCAGCACTTTTATATGTGAATCATCAAAACAACATAAGACAGATAAAAGACAAAAAGGCCAAGAGGTTCAGTCAAACAAACTATGTATGGCAGAGGAGCCTCGGAAATCATGACAATAAAGTGAAAAAGTGATCAGAAGTTGAAACTAAGAAACTGATATACAACATACATGCATGTAGGTGGATGACAAATACAGCTAATGGCATCCAACTACATGACCCATGGCTTTGCAATGACAATTAATTACTTCAAAGTAATGTGTTTTCCCAGAATGCTCACAATATTTTGTCCACCCTCCATACATTCATGACTTAAATTGGTCTATTTTTCATTTACAACATTACAACTGTAGAAAAATGTCATTACATTTTGTAAGTGGTGTAACAAAATAACTTAACTATCTCACATACAATACAAATACACATTTTCACAAAATCAAAAGAGAAATGTATACAAATTGGTCACCAGAGAGACAATAAAACACACAAGATGCCGACCTTGTCTACAACACGAAAACATTTTAATGAAGGTATATCTTTCCATATTTCACTGATGTGTTTTGGAAGTAAATCAGAATACAGAAAACTGTTATTGAAATACTAACAATCTTCTGTAGATGAGGCTACATAGCCTGCGGTTGGGAAAGATTCTTAGCCTGTTGATTCATAGGGATCTGCCGACATCAGTCACGTTTGTAACTGGCATTTCCTCCAGCCTACGGCCAGTTCTTTTGTGATGAGAACAAGCCCTCCTTATGCTTCTCACTGAGCTCATCCGTCCATCCATCTATCTATCCCTATCTCCCTCACTTTCCCTCGTCCTGTCTGTCCTGTCTCTCGCTCCCTCTCTGACACATACACTACAAGAGCGCTCACACTCGGGGGAGTCATGTTCTCATGACTGAAAATGATTGACTCAGTGAGTAAGGCATTAAAAACTGTAACACACTCACTGTTGGCCGAGCAGCAGCTATAGATCACTGGGCAACAGCTTTGCAATACAATGACGGGATTCAAAGGGCCTCTGGCGATGGCTATCTGCCATCTGGTCAGATCTTTGATACACAAAGTAGGACACTTGTTGAACTGCTTGGTGTGTTGTCTGCAACTGGCAGGTTGGCAATTTGTGACAGATCACAGATCAGAATAATGTCAACAACAAGTACAAGACAAGCTGCAGTAGATCAAATGCAGCTTCTTGAATCACCCTTTTATTTCTGATGCATTTCAGTTGTTTTACTAAAGGCAGTATTGATAGGAATGCACTTGACTGCATATACCCCTAATGCATTTCAGGAATAGCGAGAATACAGGAGCAGGTTGGGATTCAGTGTGTAGACTCTACAGCAGTGAAAGGACAGTCAACAACGTCAACAAACCGATGACCCATCTCAGAATGAAAAGACGTCCTCCAAACAGTGGGATATCATTTTGATTTGAGGCTCCACCTTTACTTTCGATTGCAGCTCAAAACTGGAGCACGGCAACACCCTGAATGGCAACAGAACGGAGTGGCAGGAATGAAAAAAACTCAAAGTGGTCTGCACAGAGAAGTCAAGCCAAATGCTGTTAAACACTGGCAGAGACGAGACAATTAATGCACATCACCAGAACATTTGGGCAGATAACCAGCCATTGTGTAGAGAGTTCTTCTTCTGGTCCCAAACAACCTCTTTGGATGGTGAAGGGCTAGAAGTGCCTGGGGAATTTTGTCATATGCCTGCCTTCGCAACAGGTTTTCTCTCGCAGCTCAGGTCTATGCACTCTGATGAGTGAAAGCAGAGGAAGAGTGTCAGACTACACTCATTTATCCAGCAGGCTGCTGTCAATCACAGAACAACCTGGAGAGTGAGTTGTTATACTGCTGTCCAGATTTCCCTTTTCTATTAATCATGCTTCATCCACTCTCATGTTCAGGGATCACCTCCCCCACTGGCTGAGTGTCGGCAGCGTGGGTGAGTGTTTCAAGTGGGATGGAGATAGACACAGTTGGGATCATGTCAGAAGGTGCCATTTGGCTATTTTCAGCGTTGCACACTGGTAAACGCCTTCCAGACTTGACCTAAAAATGAAAAAGAACAATAGAACATCACAATCACAGCCTCAACAGTGTTCTTCTGTCCTGTTTTCCACGATGAACAAATGACAGAAAATACATTTCCAAAGCGGATATCATTAGGGAATAACGGAGCCTCAAAGTACTACTGAATATTTGATGAGCAGTTGTTAACGTTACAAGAATTGCCTTCCTGGAAGTGCTCACAAAAATGAAGGCACATTATCATGTGGGCTTTATTAGACTGAAACCACAGTGACCAAAAGGAACAAGAGTCAGTATAGTTGATGGGAATTACAAAAAGTAAGAAAACCACTATAATATGGGGTATATACAGTCTATAATCTATACCCAAGATATCATCCTCTCTGAATGACTAATTGTGAAATGGCTAATAGCAGAATTCTTTGTTCTCATTGACATGGAGACCATGCTGTAAGTGGCGAGTCTTAGAAATTGCAATGAGTGCTCATTATGGCATAGAAACTAATCATGCCTTTTGAGTTGACATTACTAACCTTTTATACATTCATTCAATTATCTGCCTGAATAGTGTGATAACTGTGTTCCAGAACGTGCAGTAAAGGAGCGAAAAAGGTACTTTAATGAGGCAGGAATATATCCAAAACAGTCTTTTAACAAGACTAAGTGTCTACAGCTAGCAGCTCTGTGAGGCGGTGGTGCTTTGAGCTAAATGCTAACGTCAACATGCTTACACGCTCACACTTGACAATGGTAACATGCTGATGTTTAGCAGGTAGGTTTACCATCTTAGTTTTGTGTGTTAGCATGCAAACATGTTCTAATTAGCACTAAACACAAGCTACGGCTGAGGCTGATGGGAATGCCATTAGTGTTGCAGGTATCGGTTCATAATCCAAAAAAACACCAAAGTTATGACCATTGATCCTGTTCAGTGTTGCAAAAATCGACTCTGTGCATGTCTCTGTGTTCCCTGTATGTGTATGGGCACATAAATGTCATGTTTCACTAGAAGTAGGTAATCCACATTGAGTTGCTTCACTTACCAGCCATGCGAGGATAACAACACAAGCTGTGAAGGGAATGAGAGCCAGAAGCAAGGGAGTTCTCTTCGACCAGCTGTATCCACGACCCTCCTCCTGACCCCCTGGAAGAAGGAAATACAGTTACACCGTAGAAATTTGATGGTGGGCAGGCCAGTTCTCTTGATGTTTATTTATTGAACAATTAGAGAGGATTCTGGTGTACAGTGATTCCAGTTTGGATCTGTTTTGTCACTCAAGAATACTCACTTTGGTTCCCTTTTGAGATGTCGAATGGCAAAACAACGTACTTAGCAGGCATTAGACTTGCTTTTAGTGCAGCTTTTGAGCATATAATTCCTTTACTTTACTGTATTGGTTACGTTTCTGATTCCTGTCCCAATGTGTGTGTCCTTGACCCCAAATCAATGTCTGCCCACAAATAGGCTATAAGCTGCTTTAGTTTTTGAGGCATCCATTAAAAATGAAAAATATAAATGCGAATGAATGGTGTACCTGGTGTTTGTTGTGGATTAAGGCATGGTGGCGGCTTGCATGAGAAGCCCGATGTTCCTTGAGAGGCTGTATGCAAGATGTCTTTGATGTAGTCAAAGTAAAGACCTGACATTAAGCTCCCTTCCCGATAGTGACACTGGAAGATTTGCATCGCTGTTTCCTGGGGGATCAGACAACAACAAGCATTCCTGAAATAATCCAATTACACAATTAACTGTGCTAAACAGCCCCTAAATGTCTAAAAAATATTACGCACTCACCCCTAAAAGTGAGCTGCAGAGCTTATTTTGCACATTCCATTTTTTCGATTTGTGTATTTAGTTTCTTACCAGTTCCTCGTGGTCAAAGGTGAAGCGTAAACTCTTCAGCATGGCAATGAAGACAATTATGTTTTCTTTGTTGGATGAGATGGCACCAAACATGTTGGCCAGCTTCCGAAGACTTTGCTCCAAAGGATAGATATTTAACACCACCCAGCACGTGCCGGCCTGGAGATGCAGGTACAAAAGAAATGAACATCCTTTGTTCAATATTTATGTGTATTTGACTGTTTCACATTATTTCTGCTTTCACTTCTTCATACATACCACTTCTTTGGGAATGTAACTAAAAGGAATCTCATAATCAGAGGGGATATTCTGCTTCTACAATGGAAATAACGACAGGGAAAGATTTATGCAACATAATAGCAGTGATACAAGATCAATTTACCATACAAAGCATACTGAGCATATACACATACCAGGAGATCATGTGACAAAAAACATGAATGTGATCTATGAATGTGATGTGTATCAAGCCTGTTGCTACTCAGTAATCTCACCAATATTGACAGCGTGCTCACATCATCAGTTATTGGTGTCCCAAATTTCCCAGAGCAGAGATTCAAACTTGTGAATAGACTCAAGAGGAGACAAGGTGCTTTCAAGATCTAAAACAAAGAAAAAAGGTAAAACATATAAACAACATAGTGCATTTACATTACATCAGGTATAATGTACTGTATGTATTATAGTGTTTAACTGATATTTATCTGAGGAAGGTATATAACCCTGATTTACAGGAATCCAGTTATACGTTCACACCTGGGAGCTGAGCAGTAAAAATTCTTTGACACCCACAGTGCCTTGCTCAAGGGTACCATGATAGTATCGATGTATAGGATGCACAATCACTTTTCCCACCCCCATTTTCTGACCACTCCAAGCAGGGTGGTTTTCCTGATGCCCTCCCTCCCTATACATGCATGCTGCTAAATATAAATCTTCCATAAATGTTAAAACCGACAAATCAACCTTCTTGTCTAGCTTGTAATCTAGTTCATCTTCTGATAATCCTTGACAATGCAGAACTGAAATGTTATATACAGAGCATGATACATTTCTGAAACAGAGCTTTTACTTTGTTACCAAGGTGACTTTCTTTCAAAAGTACTACAATCTCTTCACATTAGTTCGCAGTTAGTCTTTAGTTGGTCTTGGTTTGATTGCACGTTTCCCAAATGCTGGACTTCATGTTTTGTAACTATTTCAGAACCATTTCTGCTTCTCAGTATTCTTTGTCATATATGACAGTAAATTGCATATATCTAGGTTTTGGACTTTTAGTAGACAAAACAAGCAAACTAAAGACATCACAGCATTTGTCACCTATTTTATAGAATGCACGGTTAATAAAAACACCCCTAGCAAATTAATCAACAATGAAAATAATTGTTAGTTGCAGCTCAAATCCAAAATCCAAACTTTTTGGACAGCAGATGCATTTTACCCCTTTTTCATAATAAAAAGTACCACTTCAGCACCACAGTAAAGGACCCAATGCACAGAAGAGCAAAGTAACATTCATGTGACAGCTGTAATGGCTCTTCACTGATTTGAGGAGATAAGATTTGAAATGCAAAACACACAATGAGTTCAAATATAACGTATTGTCAGACTTTAAAGTTTGTGTAACAGGCAGGATTGTGTTTTGCTTCAAGGGAATTTTCATTCTTTTAAAAACATTTTCCAGCAGCAGAATGAAGTGAATGTGCAGTTGGACTTTTGGGAGGACACATGCTAATCTTCCTTATTCAATAAACTGAATGAAAGCAAACTGTGTCCATGTGTCCTTTCACATTACTCTCCCTTTTAAAAGGATGCAACACCAGCAGTATATGGAACAGTTAGACCTCTTATGTCAGTAAAATACCTCTTACTTAACACAGCAATTATGTAACAGGTAAAGGCAGTATTGTGCATTATAAGTAGGCTACTTTTATTATTGATACTGAACTCCAAGCGTAAATACTACAGAAATATTGTTTAATTGTAGTATTTCTACTTTTATTTTTACTAAAAAAGTACACAAATAGGTATTTGTGTACTTTTTTCACTACTTAAAAGTGACTGCCTGTTTCCAGAAATCAAATAGGCTACATTTCATTTAACACTCAAAAGTACAGTGTTTCATACATGTCACACGTGTCATCATACAATTGCATTTCATTGCAAGAATAAAGCTGACAAGGCACAAAAAATATACAAAAAATTAAGAAATTCTAACTCTGAATACAAATATTCTGCTATTTAACAAGCACAAGCACAACACAAGTGAGAATTAAGCTATGGGATATAGCTGCATCACTACATTAGTCTATACACTAGACAAAAAATGTGGAAAAAAGTATTCTACTACTTACTTTCTTCCTCATATGGAGCAATAATCCACCGATTGCTCAAATCCAGTGCATGAAATGAAGTGTTTTCAGTTCAAAGACGGAGCTCATTGTGTGTATAAATGTGTGCGTGTGTATGTGTGAGAGAGATGTCCAAGCGTGTAGTGAAACTTGAGGATGGGCTGGCAGTCTGCTTTCACTCCAGACAGATTGGTGAAGTCTTTTGACGTGGTGGAGAGGCCGCCTACAGGCTGAGTCACTGTGTCACACACTGACGCCGTTTGACTTTTCCATAAACTCCCACGTATTAATTTCGACGTCAAGAGAAAGTGGGTGCTTGTTCTCTTGAGGGGGAGTTGGGTCCCAAAATGCAGTTCTTCTTTGCTTTATTATTTTATAATTTTTTATTATCATAATCTATCTATATTTAATTGTTGTCATGATTTTGTCCAAGTTTTGGGTTATTTATACAAATAGCCTTTTTACACTGTTATTGAATTGCATTGAGTGAGTGCATACACAGTGAGTGAGTGCAGAAAGTAGCCTACAGTTACATTGCATTCTTATGTTGTGCACTAATTATTGATTACCATTATCAAATCAATACCAGTCACAAAGGAGTGTGATGTGTGTTGTGCTTACATCTGACGAAATTATCTCATTTGAACGAAATCATGGCATTGCAATCAGGGAATCCAATGCAGGTCTATTTATAAAGCTAAATCAACAGCTTCAACAACAGCTGACCAAAGTGCTGTACAATCACAATTTAGCAAAAACCATAAAAACAGCACTGTGAAAAACCACAAAGACCAGTTTAAAAGACAACAGGACAATAAAATAGAAAGGCAACTCTTATAGTGAGTCAAAAGCCAGAGAATAATGATTGTTTTTTCAGACGGGATTTAAAGACAGGCAGTGTAGGGGCCAGCCGAACCTATAGAGCCAACTCTTTCTAGAGTTTGGGTGCTATCACTGCAAAGGCGTGATTTCCTCTGTGCTTCAGTCTTAATCTTGGGACAACAAGGGGCAACTGGTCAGCTGACCTGAGTGAATTTTTATGGTTGTAAAAGAGAAATAATTATTAATGATTTGTAGGTAAAAAATAAAATCTTAAGGTCAATCCTTACAGGGAGCCAGTACCGGGAAAATGTGCTTTTGCCTCTCGAGGAAGGAGTACATTGTTTACTGGAGTACTTGGAAGTTGAATGTGAAAGTCACAGTCTGAAGTCAGGTGCTTTAAAGCAAGTCATATCTAAATATAACCCAGACAGCTTAGCACCGTGCCTTTGAGGAGCACACAGGCTGCAAGATTCAGATCAACCGGTGAGACAGATTGATATGACTAACATAATATGCAACTTAATTTTGTGGTGTCATCGCTGATATTACAGATTTATACTATTGTACTCACACACGACACTGTTTCAAGCATGAACAGGGGAGAGGCTGTGCCAGCAGCCCTTTCTGATAAGCAACTTGCATGCCTGCAGCTGTGGAGAAAGTACAGACAGATAACATGTTATAAGCTTGTGCTTTGTCATGACAGTACAATGATTCGGGTGAAAGAAGCTCAATGTTTGCAGGGAAGCACATGTAAACCCATGCTTGTCGTTGTGTCCCTTGATATAGAAATGGACGAATTTGAGGAGGAAGGCATAAACGAGGAACTTATTGAGTTTGCTATTCGAGAGAGCATTCAAGATGCCTACAACCTGCCTTGTTCAGTACAAAGAAACAGGTATGAGAGAGTGCAAATTGTCTACATGTCCAAAATGCTTTCACTCAAAGTGTTTTGGGTGGGGCTACCTATCAAAAGTACTTCCTTAATCTACATTATTAATACAAATTTATTGATGGGGTAGTAAACAAATTTCACAAAATATGAGTAAAATTCAAAGTCACAGGAAATCATGAAATAGATAATTGAAGGGTAATCAGCTCAGAGTTGTGCAGCTCTATCATAGTGTTTCTACAGTAAAATCTTAAATTTGACACACTATTCTCCTTTGGTTCTTTAGGAATGAACCAAACAGTGAAAACTTTATCAAGATAATGGCAGCCATTCACAAAGGTAAGGCCCTCCCTGTCTGTAGAGTCCTTCCATTCATGCAGAAGGTAACAGTAATGGGCCACACACTAAGCAAAGTTGTACAAGCCTGCAAATAAACACAAATGCCTGTTTTTGCGGTCACGTCTGTGTCTACGAACATTACAAATGTGGGTCCCGCATGCGCCTTGGTTGTGTCCCCACAGGTGACGTGTCTGCGCTGCAGGAGCTGTCAGGGTGCGCGTCTGCCTTCAGAGAGAGAGACAGCAGGGGCTGGCTGCCTCTGCACGCAGCAGCTGTGCAGCCGCGGCCGGACATCCTGCGCGCAGCGCTGCACGGTACGAGCTCTCAGTGCAACCGGCGGAACGGCACGCGCGTCCGGCGTCTGCAGTTTGACGAGACCATTTACGTGACATGTCAGTTAGAAGGACTAGACAAGTGTGTATGTTTACAACTTTAACATACTCTTATTGGTGCCTTTGTAGCAGTGTTGACGTCCACTGACCTGACGCTGGAGGAGCGGACGGACGATGGGGACACGTGTCTGACTCTGGCGGCGGAGGCCGGCCTGATGGAGAACGTCAGCATGCTGCTGCAGCGCGGAGCCTCACCACACAGCACCAACAGCAGGAACGAGTCTCCTCTGCTGATCGGTAGCACACAACTCAACACAGTGCACACGACCCAAGCTGCGCGTCACGTAGCTTCTCGCTCATCCCTTATTAACGGCACATTCCGAAACAGGGTTATTAATAGATTACCACTTTCCAAAAATGTATTGTTACAAATTACTTTATTATTATTGTTATACTTTATTAATGTCAATGAGTCAAGCCTTAGCTAACATAGCTACTGTTACCCTAGCTACCATAGCTAGTCTGAGTAATCCATAACAGAAATGTAGAGCCAACTAACCAAATAACACTTGTATTATGAATGTTTAATGTGTTCGGAGAACGCGACCACACGTTAACATTACATTACATCATATAAAAGTCCACTGGCGTGCATAGGTATGGCATATCATTTATTATTCACCATAAATACTTGCGGGCATAAGCCGTTTTCTACCGGCAAATGTACATATACATGTGTACACTGTCAATAAAGACAGAAGCAAACAGACATGTATGGCAGAACATGCTTTGTGGCGGTATCTCCTGCTGTCAGCGCTGCCACCAGAGGCCCTCCGCTTCCGTCACCCTTCTCGGCTTCCGTCCCTGTTTAAAAAACGCACTTTGAAAAATATGCGCTGTGGGTTGATGACGTAGGGATGCAACGCGCTTCGCTGCGGTTGCCAGCCGCCGATAACATCAGGCCTACTACGATTTCTGTTTTCTGCTGTGGATTTTTTAGACTAATACCCTACATCCATTAATTCAGAACCCTGAGATTTTAATCCTCAAGGAAAAGTAAAATTTTATTTGCCTGATCTAGCAGGATTGCATTTGTCACACAGTTGATTTAGAGAGAGGGAGAGTGGTTGAGTTTCACAGACTTTGAACTAAGCAGAATTATGGCGCTCTGTTGTGAAAATCTGTGCATTAATAAGCTGTCTTGTCTGAACCAGAACGTCTGGTAATGTAAGGCTCGAGGTATGGGAGGATCCTTTTCAACATGCCCTCAGCTCAATCCTGTCTTGCATTGTTTTCTCCTGCTGGACTCTGTCCTATAAGCCTGGGTTTCTCACACAGCACTAAAAGTCACCCAGTCATGTTTCAAAAGGTTAATTTTTTGTGCTCTAGAAAAATGCAAATAGCCTGCGCTATTCAGCTTAATGAAAACTGTCAAGTCCTTTTGAGTCATCTGTCTCAAGTCTAAGTCAAGTCTCAAGTCATGATTTCCAAGTCAAAGTCATATCGAGTCTTTTGTCAGTGTTGATCAAGCAAGCATCAAGTCCTCAAATTTGCGACTGGAGTGTGACTCGAGTCCCCAACCTCTGCTGTATATCTCTCTATCAAGTTAGTATTTATGCCTAAACTCTCTAAACATACACTCTGTTTTACGTTTGTCTTCACAGGTTCATTTGTGAGAAGTGACCCACAGAGCCCAGTGAAGTAGAACGTATTTGTTGTGAGGAGATAAGTGTTAGCGTGTGCATGTAGCACATTATGTAAACACTTAATTACCAGGTTGTCAGAGCAGAAAGTACTATATGAAACAACAGACAATGAGAAACATTAGTCAAGCAGTTATTTCAGGTAAAAAAGACAACTAATAAAGCCAGTAATCAATAGTATAGCCACTGTGCCCTTGTGTTATCCTGACTAGACATTAGTTTTGTCACACCAGTGACACCATAATGAGGAAGCAGCCTGTCTGGAATAGACTATATCGTTACCGTGTCACATAACTGAAGGAAGTACTGATCTTAGAAAAAACTTGCTTATGTAGTTTAAAAACTGCTCAGTAACCAAAGTATCTGCAGCTACTGTGAGGGCTGTACTGTGTCCATGTTTCAGAGTAACTTGAATCTTTTCACTTTTACATGTCAGACAATTCATGCCCAATTTATCCTTTAAAATGTTTGTCAAAGCTAAAGATTATCTGCCTGATACCCTTTCCAAATGATGTAGAGAATATTGTATTATTTGCATTGTGATCTGTCAACACTGTTATAAAGTTTGACTGTGAAACAGAAATGTCTTGTGTTGCTTACAGTCATTATTTACAACTGGTAGTAAAGGATTACTAGCAAAACTCTTTCACATCTTCATAGTCAGGATGTTAAATAAAACAGATTTTGAAGAACCTCCTAAATGCAAGTTTTTCATATCAGTGTTTAAACAGGGAAGTTACATAAAACCTTTGTGAAAGAACATAATATATTTTTCTAATACCATAGGGCCCTTACTACTAAATTTAGAAATGATCAAAACTCTCCTTAATAATAAAGCACTGTATTCATAGCCACTAAAATTGAAATATAACTTGTGTCTATCTAATGCACAAAGTAGAAAAGCCATAACATTTATGTAAACAGTCCAGATCATGTCCTCCTTTGAGGTAAAGGGTTTCTGGTATGTGTCAACTGGTAATGGAGATTCTTAGGTCACAGTGTTCATCCTGACACGTCTTCCTGTGGATAAGACTCTCTTGATGCTGCTGGCCGCTGTGTTGTCTTCAGGTCGTTGCTTGACTGAGCCATGACACCTGTGAAGCAATAACTTCCTCCTCTGATGGGTCCAGGAACACCTGAGATTCATCAGGTCACTCAGATGATCTGTAAAACATGGCAGATTCAGTGTTACTTGTAAGACACACACACAGCAATATTAGAGCACAAGTACAATTACTAAAGGCTGCAACAGCTCGTTGTAGCCCAAAGTAGTCCTAATATATCAGGCTACAAGCCTGCACTTCTGATGTGAGGCTGAAGAGTCCGTGTGTCTCTGTGGTGGGTCGGTCTGGCAGACAGCATCCCTTGTTACAGGTAACTGTCTGAAGCGATGTGTTGGCCCACCCAACTTCATCTCAGATGTGTAGTTATGGAAACAGCTACACAGTGCAATAATGATAACAAATAATGTATTCAATCAATTATTGAAGAAGAAACTGATTACACAGAACCTTTGACTTTGAGTGTACCGTGTTGTGACATACAAAAAGCTCGTAAATTCAGCCTATGACTCAATAAAATAATCACATAGCTCAAAGTTTTTGAAAGTTTTGTATTTTGTTTGGGTTACAAATTGGGGCAAAAAGAGGAGTGCCACCTTACCTTTGCGAGTGTGACTGTGCTCTCGCAGTTTGCCGGTGTCCAACTTCGTTTGGGAATTAGCAGATCCAGCACCCAGCCTCTGCAAAACTGTTCATGAGCTTCTAGGGATTTTTCAATTTCTCCCGGTAGGGTCCCTTTTCTTTCTCTTTTCCCTTCTCCATCAGATTTGACTGATTTAACCAACTTTTTATCCAAACAAAACTAAAGGTAAGCTAAGCAGGTAATTGTTAGCCACCGTAGCAGGCACAGGTAAATCCATGGATGTATCATTAGGACCGGATACCAGAGCCCAGAAAGGTGCCTATTCATTCCAATGAGAACTGGATGCCTATCACAACCTCACCTCCCACCTCCCACCTCTCACCTCCCAGCTCCCACCTCTCACATCCCAGCTCCCACCTCTCACCTCCCAGCTCCCACCTCTCACCTCCCAGCTCCCACCTCTCACCTCCCACCCCCCACCTCCCACCTCTCACCTCCCAGCTCTCACCACTCAGCTCCCACATCCCACTTCTCAGCTCCTAGTGCCCATCTCCCAGCTCCCACCTCTTAACTCCCTACTCCCACCTCTCATCTCCCAGCTCCCACCTCTCACCTCTCAGCTCCCACCTCTCACCTCCATCTCCCAGCTCCCACCCTCTCAGCTCCCACCTCCCACCTCCC